>CM077297.1:26308853-26501353 GCA_039654925.1 Anguilla pacifica
TGTGTGTGTGTGTGTGTGCATGTGTATATATAAGAAAATATTTGGGCCAGATATCATCCCTGGGGTAGACCCTATCTGCTTCTACACAGGTGACCTTGTAGCACAGGTAGCATTGTGCCCTTGTTTATCCTCAGGGGCTCCCATTGGCTGCTTTCTCTGGCATCTCCTCCTGGTCTCCTCCTGAGATGAGAGAAAAGTTGAAAGGGAAGCTCCAGAGAAGTTGCCCTCCAGAGACACACCGCCATAATCCGCCATTTATGTCTCGTCAGGATCGATTTCAAACACTGAGGGAGTAGAAAAGGGGAAATATGCCCACAGCTGCAGTTCACATTGGTGGAAAGGAGAACTGAGGTCGGGCATGCATTATGCCAGTTATGGGCTCCCGATTTGTTTTGTTTTCAGATCAGGTCCAAATTGTAAGAAAAATGTTCGTAACTCGCAAGGTATGACATGCCATTCCGGACCAATTTGACTGTTCGACAGGCTGTAACATCTGATCTGGTTGGGAGCTTGTATTTTTTTTCGGTTAGTGATGTATGAAATATCTGAAATTGCATGAATGTCCTTGTGTGTTTGTACGTGGGTGGTCTTTGGCTCACTAGCCTTGCAATCGCCACTCAATTTAGAACCATTGTTTTAACTGTAGAACCCACACTGTCTGTTGCTAGTGTGCCTTGCTCTGTCTGCGTCCACAAGGCCAAAAATTCGACATCGGCAATTTGGCTGATGCGCTGCTATTTTTGGTCATATGCCAGCGAACCCCTCGCTCGGATGATAAGTGCCATGGGGTCTTTAATGAGCATGGCCAGTCAGGACCTCAGTTTAATGTTGAAAGGACTCCATCTTTGGCAGGAGAGCGTCCTTGGCTTTGCACTGGAGTACTGAAATTTCATACCAAAAAATATTTGGTTTAGAGCAGTGGTAACCAGCCCTTTTCTTGGAGATCTAACATCCTGTAGGTTTTCATTCCAACCCTAGCAAGGCACACCTCATTCAACAGCTAGAGGTCTTGTTGAGATGTTAATTGGTATAGTCAGATATGCCAAAGTACAGTTGAAATGGAAACCAACAGGATGGTAGATCTCTCAGGAACTAGGTTGGTTTCCACTGGTCTACAGGGAGGACTGCCTGCTGCTGGTCCACCAGCACCAGCTCAGTTTTACTAGTAGTAGCCAAGCCCAAGCTGGATTAGCTTCAGCCATTTAGGTATATGGTGGTGTGGCTGCTGTTTTAAGTGTAGACTGTTCTCAGTTTGAACTTGTTGGAGATGTTTTCTGTGGCTGTGGTATTAAATTCCCATTTTACGCCTCAAAAGAACTGCTTTTACTCACTTATCCATACACTGCAGTTTGCCACAGCATTACACAAAAAGGTGTCTTGGCCAAAGAGCAGACACATCTAAATATTTAGCTGTTTAGTATTGCCTCATATTCCATCATCATATCATCATATAGGCTACCATTTGCCAAATACTGTCAACTGCAGTTTGAGTTGAACAGTGGTGTCTTTGTTGCTAGGCTTTGGGTTGTAGGCGGAGGCCATTAAAACCGTAAGACGATGGCACCTTTCTCACGTTGCTTGCTGCCTGCACTTTGTTCTGTTTCTCTCAGGTATGTGTGTGCAGGTTGGTGCCCTCACAAGATAGCTTGTGCTCATCTGAATGCGTGATATGTCATATGATTTTAACCAAGTTTTCACACAGTAGAAAGTTCATTGTTGGTTAAACTGTTGCTGACGTTTGTATCGGTTCAAAAGGGAGTCTGTGGTCTCTATCAGAGTTTATGTTGAGAGGGGATTTTTGTGGGTGCAGCAGCAGAGGCTCATGTGTGCTTTCATTCCCGTTGGCCTCTAATCCCCAGAATGCTCTGGGGAAGTACTCTAATTCCAAGAACGCACTCGGAATCCTGTCACAGAGGGAGGTGGAGAAAGCAATGTGAGAGAAAGATGGAGAGAAGGAGAGAGCTTAACAAAACAGGAAGTTTTCATTATGGATACCCAGTGCTTTAAAGGCAAGAAATAAGATACTTTAAATATGTGAATTTCACTCCATCAGTGTAAATTAGTTCACCCTAACAGTTTAACTGGGATCACCCCTTCAGTTTAAATGTGAGCACCTCATCAGTTTAAATGTGATTACCTCGTCAGTTTAAATGTGATCACCCCACACCCACCCTTCTCCTCAAGCCATCCCAGTTCCATGTTCTCACAAAGTCCTGTAAATTCCCTGTAACTGGACAGTATTGTAACATGATAACTTCTACAAAAAAATAAAACAAACCCACAGAAACTTGTGAGAATTCAAACTTATGCTCTCCCGAGCTTCTTCGGGGCAGAAGGTGCTGGTTTCAACAAGAGTTGAGCTGTAAGACATATACACTGGGCTTGTCCAATTCTTGGCGTCAAAAATAACAAACTCATTAGTGGCTCAGTGTGTGAGAAAACCACACACTCAAAAAAGGATCAGACTTATTAAATACAGCCTTTAATTGTAGTTTATATGTGAAAGAAAGCATGGATGGCATGAAGAGGCGAACCCCAGACAACCCTCCATTCGGGCTTTCTGTGCGCTCTCCACGTCCTGGGCAGACCCTTCAGCCTCTACCTGTGGAACAGATAAGTTCTGTTCTGGAATCGCAGCTGCGCCACGGAATGTCTACAAGGTTAGCTTTGCGCAAAGGTGGGGGGGGGGGGGGGGGGGGGGGGGGGGTGAGAAAATGAGCCTCTCATTGAGGCTGACTGTAGCTTGTTGGCACAGGGAAAGATTTGAATCTATTTACCATGGTGACAAAGACCTAACCCTTAGGTTAGAAGCTAAATCGATAGCTAGCTGCTATATTTTACGATCTCAGGGTCACAACTAAAATGGTACATCGATTTTTAGAGTTTATGGTGGTTTTAATTCAGTTTTGGTCTATGTTTGTGATTGGCCCAGACAGTTTTTGTGTGCGATGAAGGATATTTTACTTATTTGCAGAGGTTTCTGAACAGCCGCTGATTTTACACTCACTAGTATAGGGGGATTCGGGGGTTCCTAGTCAAAAGTAATAAAATACACTTAAAGCAGGCTAACTGCAGAGCTGCTGGCTAACTCCAGAGCAGCTTCTAAAGTGATGAAGAGTATGAGTGAGGAAGCAGCCACTCCTTGTATCTCCAGCTCTCTGTGAGCACAGCACACATTATCTCTCACCGTGCCCAAAATTATAGAACTCTAACCCGGCAGAAGAGCATTTTTGCTTGAGGGTTCCGCAAGCTTTGGAATGACTTTCCCCCCGATCAAGAGCAGAAGCTGCTTCAGTCTTGAAATGCAGTCTCAAATGGTGCCTTTTCAGGCTGTCTTTCAGCGCCTGTTGCTTATAATCCAGATCTACCGCAGGACCCTACTTGAGTCATGTTTCTCTGTGACCTGAGAAGTTCTGCAGTCAACAGATTGATTGTTAGGCACCGTGTAACAACTTGCCCATAACTGGGGCTGTTCAAAAACAAGGTTTGATTGATTGATGTAGTGATTGAGACTGCAAGAGAACTTCATCTCTCTTCCATGCCAACCCCCCCCCCCCTTCCCCTCCCCCCTTCCCCTCCCCCTGCCTCTGGATACCCCACGTTGCTCACATCAAATTTAAAATGTTGCTGCCCACCTGTCGGACTGCTAAGGGGACTACCCCCTCATGCCTTCTGATCATCAGACTGCACACACTAGCCCGACCAGCCAGATTCCTCCATTCTGCAGCCTGGGGGAGTCTGGCCCCTCCCCCTCTCATATGACCCCTCCCCCCTATCTTCTGGCTCCTCCTGCTCTCAAACCCTGCACTTCCTGGGCCCCTCTGCTGTCTGTGCCGGTCCATGGGTGGCGGAATTCGCTTCAGAAAAGCTTCAGAGGGCCGTCTGGGTAGTGTAGAGGTATAAGCACTCGCCTACCACTGCAGAGACCCGGGTTCATTCCCCGGCAGTGGTACTTCCGGCTTGGTCAGACGTTCCTACAAACACAATTGGCAGTGTTCGCGGGTGGGAAGCCGGTGATGGTATGAGTCGTGATCGTTGCATTAACAACTCCTACTGGTTGGTTTGGGCGCCTGTTCAGCAGGGAGGGCAGCTGGGGGAGATAGTGTGAACCTCCACACGCGTTACGCTCTCCCAGTGAAACTCCTCGCTGTCAGGTGAAAAGAAGTGGCTGGCGACTCCACATGTATCGGAGGAGGCATGTGATAGTCTACACCCTCCCCAGACTAGCAGAGGATAGCGCATCGACCAGGACCAGTGTTTCACATGGGGAATTAGCATAATGACTAAACTGGGGAGAAAATGGGAGAAAAATGGCAACAAAAAAAAGAAAAGCTTCAGAAAAATCTCCTTGCAGATTCTGGATCGATGATGAATTGTGTAAAAAGATAATGTCCACACAGTTCTAAGTGCTCCCACAAAGAAAAAAGTTTTATACAAAACACATGAAAATATAGCGGGACCTTTCCAGGGCAGTCAGAACAGCAGCGATGTTGACCATCTTCTGACTTGGACTGAAGACCCAGCTCTTAAGACCATTCCCCGGTTCCTCCACCCTGACCCTTCTCAGTCTGTACCAAGCACTTTTACCTGCCCTAACACTGGATTAATTTAATGCTGATCGGGATAAGTTTGCTCTTGTGTCCTAGAACTCTGTTCAATGTTCAGTAGGGTAGCGGACACATTCTCAATGGAGTCTGTGCTTCTTGCACTTGCTGTCCTTCTTGGGGCTGTTCTCTTCCCCCTCTGGGGAATTACTGCACTTCGGTCCCTGATGTGTGCACTTGCGTTTGCATTGTGTGTCACTCTGTCTGGTAAATGGCGGTAAAGGTAAAGGGAAATGATGTCAAGAGCCCGAAGTTCACTTGAGGTTCTCAATGGAGAATGAGGCCGGGTCTCAAATGTTAGTGGGGGGTTTGTTTGCATGAGGTCAATGATTATTGTAACAGAGCCGTGTTCAGCGTATCCCAGCATTGCAATTAGCTGTCTGGTATAAAATCCCCCTGTGGGTGATGATGACTAGGGAAGAAAAACCCTTTAGAAAGGGCACAGAACAATGGCTTCCCTCTGTGTGGTGACATCGATAGCTTATTAAATGAGCTGTTCATTCATAATTCACACTGTAGACAGCAGGCCGTGTTACAGAATGACCGTGGAAGAGGGGCTGAGTACGTGCGCTAAAGCAGGCTATCCGGCTTCAGACGCATTAGCCCTGGGCACAGTGGGTTCTGGCAAATCATCAAAGCAGCTAATTCAAGAAGACCAGGATTAGCGCTGGAAAGGTTCAATAGGGCCCATAACCCCCCAGTCCCCCCCCCCCCCCGTCTACTGGGCATGGGTGTGCAGGCAATGCAGGCTGGCGCCAGCGCAGCAATGGTTTCGGGAGCTGGAGGTTGTTGGTTTGAATCCCCAGTGGGCCACTGTGTGTACTTCACCTGCTTTGCTTCAGTAGATATCCAGCCGTACACATGGATTGTGTGTGGAAAAGAATGTAGGCTGTTCAGATCCGTGGACAAGAGTGTCTGCTCCAGTGCAGTCTGTAAGTGTTTAGACAGTGATGCAATCTTTGCTTTGACTTTGTGCTCCGACTCATGGATTTGAAAGGAAAACCATGAATATGGGGTTAAAGTTCAGTCAGCTTTAATCTGAGGGCATTTACGTCCATATCGGGTGATCTGTGTCGGAATTCCAGCCCTTTTTATACATAGTACCAAAAATAATTTGACAAATATTTAGTATTTGGTTGCAAATGGTCTGTGACCTATAGACATCACCTGACACTTGGTATCTGCCCTGGTGATGCTGTGCCAGGCCTGTACTGCTGCCACCTTCAGTTCCTGTTTGTTTCAGGGGGCTTTTTGCCTTCAGTCTTGTCTTCAGCAAGTGAAATGAATGTTTGGTTGGATTCAGGATGGGTGAGTGTGTTTGCCAGTCAAAAACATTCCACTTTTTGGCCCTGAAAAACTGCTTGGTTGCTTTAGCAGTATGTTTTGGGTCATTGTCCTGCTGCAAGGGGAAGTGTCGTCCAATGAGTTTTAAGGCATTTGGATGGATCTGGTGAGATGAGATGTTTCTGTACTTTTTGGAATTCATCCTGCTGTTGCTGTCAGCAGTCACATCATCAATAAAGAGAAGTGAGCCAGTTTGTGTGGGAGCCATACATGCCCAAGCCATAACACTATCTCTACCATGTTTCACTGTTGAGGGGGGGATGCTTTGGATCATGAGCTGTTCCTTTATTTCTCCATGCTTTTCTCTTTCCACCACTTTGGTACAGGTTAATACTGGCTTCATATGACCATTTTTAAATATACTTTTTAGCAAGCTCTAACCTGGTAATTCTGTTTTTGAGGCTTACCAGAGGTTCCCGTCTGGCGGTGAACCTCAGAGGTTATGCTGGTGTTGTTGTTCCTTTATGGTGACCTTTGACACATATGCTTACATCCTGGAGAGTGTTCTTGATCTATTTAACAGTTGAAAAGTGTTTTTTTTTCTTCACAATTCAAACTTTTGGTGTTCCACGACAATGGTCTTCCATGGTCTAGCAGGTCATTTGCTATTGCTGAGCTCACCAGTGCATTTTTCCTTCTTGACAATGTACTGCACCAAACCACTGATTTTGACACACCCAATATTTTTGCTGTCATTGATTGACCTCTTCTGATTTTGTCTGCTTCATGATGGCCTGTTTTACTGGCATTGACACTTCTTTGATCCTCATGTAGAGAGACAACAGCTACAGACTCAAACTTTAGACCTTTTTTTACCTTTCTTGTGCATGAACTAATGAAACAACATTGCACAGCTGGCAAAAAAACAGCTGAGCAGCCAATTGTCTAAGTACTTTTGGTGCCCTAACATGGGGGAACTATGTGCAACAAGACCAGGTCAAAACCTAGTATATGGCTGGGCCGAACCGGCCGACCAATGGTGTAACTTCATCAGTCAGTCAATCAGTCACAGACATGCGCGGTGTAACTTCATCACTCACTCAGTCACTCAGTCACAGACATTCGCGTTTATAGGGCTGGTCCTGCTGTTGCGGTCCAGCCAAAAATGGGTTTAGTTCTGCCACAGATCACCTGATATGGATGTAAATACCCTCAAATTAAAGTTGAGGGTTGTATTTAAACCTCATTGTTTCTTTTCAAATCCAGTGTGCTGGAGTACAGAGCCAAAACAACAAAAATTGTGTCACTGTTCAAATTCCTATAGACTGTACTGTAAATGATTAAAGTGTAACCATGTTTGTGTGCATTCTTGCTTGAAGAGTTTATATAAAGATGGAAAATACAGTTTTGTTGTTTTTAAAATGATTTATATTTCCAAATGGCATAAAAGAAGACTACAGGTACTTATGGGTTAAGTCAGCAGAATGTGCTTATGCAACTAACATGACTGCCTTGGCAAACATTTATCTCTATTAGTACATTATAACTGAGGAAAAGTTTCCAGACAAATTTGCCGTAAAGGTTTTTTGTGTAGTTACTTCAGTACTTGCTATGAGGTTTGAAATATTTAAAATACTTGAACCTCTTGACGCCAGTAACACTTTAAACATATCTTCATCTATTTTCACCAGGGTTCAGTAAAATGAGCAAAATCAAACATCATCAACTGCAATTTGCTGTTTGTCAGTCTTGTTCTGTTTGATGAAATTTTAAAATGTTTAAATGTAAAAAAACAAACTACTTTTGTATGATGTCATGATCCTAATGATCTGTATTCTCCCAATATTCAGAACAACATTCTTCTTCCATCTGACTGTACATTTGGTAGCATGATATGTTGACAAATTCTTAGAGTGTTCTGACATTCTACTGTCACACAAAAGGGTTCAGATATTTCAAATATGCGTTCGACACAGGTCTGGTAGCTACGCTACTCCGAGGAATCCGCCTGTCAGTCAGAACGCCAGTCACATGGCAGTGAAGAAGATGAACTTTGACAATGAAAACAGTTTGCCTCAGCATGACTTAGCCTCAGAGTCAGGCGCCCCTCCCCCCTCCCCCGCTGCACGCCATGCCTTATTAAACGCTTAGGAGACGCGTGCGCATAATCCCCTCTCTCGCGCATAAATACTGTTTCTGTAATTAAGCTTTTGTGTTATGGCTTAACTCTTGACCTCCTCAAACGAAACTGAGAGACCTACACAACAGTACAGTTTCAGTTTTCTTTCAATTTCAGGACTTTTGTCTTTTTTTTTTTTTTTTTTAATCTACTCTTGTCAGGGTGTGCATATATTATCATCTGTTGTTGTACTGTACGTCTCTTGATATTGGCAGCAGAATTTGTCTCCATTTTAGTCCTATAAACTATGTAACAATGTCTGTGAGTGTGAAGTTTTATGGGCAGGTCATACGGTATCAGTACACCAGAGTCCCATAGTTCCTAACATTGAAAGCTCTCTCCTTTGCCAGAACAGAGATGTATTCCAATTTAATGCATCTTCTGAAAATTCATCAAAGTGAGCGAGTGCATTACCATAGCAACTGACAGTTGGTAGCTCTGGAGTCTCCTGTTATCAACTGGAAACTCCGGTAGTTTGGAAAAATTGGAGGAAGTTGTTTATGTTTTTGAGAGAGAGGGTCTTCACTTTCTGTGGACCTTATTTTTTTGATTATTTAAAACATTGTTGCGTTTTTGTACTTATTCATAACCGCTCGTATAAAGGAGAATAATTATTGCTAGCTGTACTTATAGCACCCACAGTTTGCCACTGGACTCACCAGAGTACCACAGATCACTGAAAAAGTTAGATGGTTAATATTTGTGTTTCCACTAAAGTTAAAGTTGCTAGTCAGTACTTAAAAGTTGACAAGACTTGTTGAATTACAGCAAACATTTTTAATAAATTACTGTTTACCTAATCACTTCAAGTTAAATCGACTCAAATAGGTCCATGCAAGCTGTTACTTTATTTTAAGTCCAAAATGAAAACTCACAAACTTACAATGGTCCAAAGACAAAACCCTAGGTTTTTATATAACCATGTGATGGCTATGTCTTCATCAGAACTTTATTTTAAGTGAACACATCCTTTTAAAGTTGAGAATACAGAAACTGTGAGAGCCAACAGTAAATCCAATATATAATTTTTTTGTAATTTTTTGTATAATCTGAATATGTTGTCAGTCTGTGTGGTCTGTAGCTCCAATCTGAACTTCTTCTCAAACTTAAAGACCCAGCTTTCACTGCCTTGCATAATTTGGCTTATGTAACCTTTGTTTAAACTACTGTAGGATGTCTGTTGAACAGTAAATATTAACTTATTTTATCGCTGTTTTGCCTCCTGGATAGGATGTGTGTTAGTCTGTTTGCAGTTCGTATGCATTGATGCATTGACCATTCTTGTCAGTTATACTTCTAATGCATTTGACTGTAAAATATGTGCAATGTTACATTTCTAATGCATTTGATTATGAAATAAGCACATAGGTACATTTCAAATGTGTTGGACTATTAAGTGTGCACACTTACATTTCTAATGTACTTGATAAAATATGCGCCATATTAAATTTCTGATTTGATCAAGCTGTACACACTGTTACATTTATTATGTGTTTAATTTTAAAGTACATTTCTAATGTATTTTAATATATTCACAATTCATTTCATGATCTATAAGACATGGCAAAGTGATGGGATTACTAACAATTAAAGCTGCTTAACCAGTGTCCCTTATTCTCTCTCTCTCTGTCTCTATCTCTTCCTCTCTTTCTCTCTCTGTCCCTCTCAATTAAATTCACTGTGCTTTGTTGGCTGGAAATACACACATACACAGTAAATATTGCCAAAGCCAACGTGAAACATACTAAAACAAGTAGTGTAACAGTACAAGTAATGCATGAAGGATAATTATTACAACTATATTTACGACTAGAGATTCAAATAAAATAATAATAATAAAATATCTCTCCTTCTGTCTTTCTCTCACTCTGTCTCTCTCTCTCTGTCAGTCTCTCTCTCACACACTCTTCCTCACCCTCTCTCTCTCAGCCATGCCTTCCAAAGGGAATATGGGAAGGCTTTAAAGTGTTTTTGGAGTACATACGTCTCTCAGCGTGTCCAAACCTGCCACAGGAAAATAATTCTGCAGTCAGTTGGAATGTAACTACCTCTTAGAAGCGGGGGTATACATGACAACAGTATCATACATTCAGGACATGAAATATGTAGTATTTCTAAAGCAGGAAAGAAAAAAAAGGAATTGCAAGTAGTAGCACACACCCACCTTGTAAATAGTTCAGTGAATGAACACAGTTGAATGGAATCTGTGAATCATTATTTTTAGATCTTGTACTGGTCCGTGTACAGTAAAATCTTGCTAATAATTGTTCCATTCTGTGATTACTTTTCCCTTTTTTATTAGTTTCTGGTCAGCAGCTGCCTCAGACCCACGGTCTACTCAAAGCTTTAATCTTACTTTATTGTGTAGCTTTCTCTTTCGGTTTGTTCAATGCACAGCATTGTTATACTTGCCTGACATTCTGCACTAAAAATACAGCAAACGCTGAATTTTCCGCATAGCTTTCTGACAGAGTTTTGGGAGAGGGGGAAGTTTAAGTTAAGGGGCTTTGATTTAATCTGATGTACTGTTGTTTAAAATAAAGAGTATTCCAGAACAAATGAACAAAGAGGAAAAGATAACCTGTACTGATGGTAACCTTCCTCCTCCACATATGGATATTTGTGGGTCCAGTTTTGTTTTTACTTCCGTGAAAGTATAAGATGGGTCTGCAGTTGTGGCCTAGGCAACAGAGTACACCTCCCCCCCCCCCCCCCCCCCCAGAGATTTGTTACACTTACGAAGTACATTCGCTTCAGCTAACTTCAGGTCATTTCCGCACATTAGCTACCTGTAGTGATGCTTTGAGAGCCAGTACTGAGGATATCAGATTGGAATTGCAAAGGGCTGGCATTTCTCACATATTGTTTACGTTATTGTAGTATAACACCATTTTTGACAGCAATGCCACTCGGTTACCTGTGGCTAACGCTGGGCCTGGTAGTACATTTGGGTCTATGGCACTAACTTTCCCTTGCTTGCTGATAGCTTCAAGGCTTAAAGCCTTGTTATATATTCGCCCATTCCAAAATTAAATAATTTTCATATTTTAACAAGGTGTGTTGCACCGATAAGAACCTCCTTCAGTAGTTACCGACCATAATGTTCCATAATTCAATAATTTGTTTTTTTTTAATTTATTTTTTTTTGTTTGTTATTTTTTATTTAGAGGATAATTGACAGCATTTCAAGCATTTCACCTGTTACAAAGAAATAGGCTTGCAATTACAGAGAGCATAGGAGGGACGTATAGGAATGAAGATGTACATTGGCATGCTGGGAGACAATCGAGTAAATTATCTAAATTTAAAATAAAAAATATATATATACTTCGTACATACCCATTAATATAATTTTTTGCTAACCTTTTCCTTAGACAATAGAACTCCCCACATCAACAAAGGATCTATTGATTTGTTGACATAAAATTTGGCTATGACTGTCGTATATAAGAAACCCAATTTGACCATAACTTAGTAAACTTGTTCATTTGTAAGCGGAGTGAAAAGGTAATTTTTTCCATTATGTATACTTCATTAGCTATATCTGTCCATTCTTCTTTTGTGGGGGGGTCAGGGAGCAGCCAGTGTCTAGTGATGGTTTTTTTCCAAGCAGATATCAGAACGCCAAATAAATATTCGTTGAAGGGCCCTGGATGAAAATCAACTTTCCCTAAAATAAAAGAGCAAAACTGAAAAGGTATTTTAGTATTAAATATGCCTTCCAATATTTTGTGCATCTCTGACCAAAAATCTTTTATTACTGGGCATTCCCAAAATAAATGCCAGTGGTTGGCGTCCTGGCTTCCACACTTTCTCCAACACTTTGAATCCTCTCCTGTAAAGTGTGCTTTCTGCTTTGGGGAAATAAAAAATCTAATTAGACACTTCCATCCAAGTTCTCTCCATGTATGCGAGTTGGTGCACTTCCATTGAAAGTCACAGTAGCTGTGCCATTCCTCCTTTGAAATCTCAAAATTACCTTCATTTTCCCATTTATTTTTAATATACTCTGTTGAATTAGATTTTTTTGTCATAAATCCCTTTTACAGTCTGGAGATAATACCTCTGTTTAACTCTGATAGATAGGCTCCTAAGACTTCTTTTAGCACTGGGTCGTCCATATCTAATGAATAATTTTTAACAACTTGGTCAAAATAATGTCGTATTTGTAGATTTGTCTTGTCTTTCTAGAGCATATTTTTCTTTCAAAGTCTGGAAATTTTTTAATTGTCCCTTATCTGTTAATGAGTAAAACGTTGTTATTCCTTTGGCTATCCAATTTTTAAATCTAGGGTCCAATTGATTAGGCTTAAGATTGGGGTCATAGGCACACCATCTACTTATTCTTAATTTATCTTGTAATTTATATTCTTCCCTAGTTTTTTTATTTTTTATTGTGGAGTATGGCACTGATAAGAAGGACCCTTTGAACTGGGTCTGGTGTGTACTTTAATGGTTCCAGTACTCAGCACAGCACCCAAACACCACTTGGGGTGTCACGTGATGTGTCAGTGGTGACATAGCATGTCTCATAAGTAGTTGTGGTTATTGACATAAGCTTTTCTGAATTATTATGTAATGCTTTTGCAGGGGCTCTTATGCAGATCCATTAAAAGAAAGTTTTACCAAATTTTCCTATGAGTTTGCTATGTGTAGCCTATTGGTGAAAATGTGTTTTCTTAAAAATTTTCAACACAATTTAAAAAAAAGAATTAGCAGCAAAGAGAAGAGCCCAAATGGAGCATATAAAATAACTCCAGTTGAAGGTGTTTGACGTAAGAAATGTTCTGTAACTGTTTCCTGTTCGATTAATGCCATTGATGCACCAAAAAAGCACTAAAATACCTGAACAGTAATTGACTTCACTTTTGTGTTTATAAGTAGTAGATCAGGGGTTTTTCAGTGGCTTGTCTGGAATGCTGGGTATTTGCACCCCTGGTGTTCCTCTTGGGAGACACACCCAAGGGGATGGGATATGGGGGGGAATGGGGGGGGGGGGGGGGTAGCGGTGTAGGAAGTGCTGTTCTGGCTCAGCACAAGATGATCTGAGATCAGCGGGACGGTTACTTGGCAACAAGAGCATGTGTAGGAAATGTCTCCCCTGTACTGTCCCCGCAGGTGATCCGCAGTCCTCCAGGTGCTCAATTAGAGCGGGCCGTCGCCATGGCGACCGCTTTTCCCGGTGACTGCCAGTTTCCTCGACTGCTGTGCTGCGAGAAGGTCGGAGCTCTGCAGGTTCAGCGCAGGTTCAGTGCTCAGTAGTGTTGACTATGGGAAGACCGAGCCCTCTGGAAAAAGTCATTTAGATCAAATAACAAACGGTGATGCAGCTAAAACGTGATATTTCGGTATGAGTAATAGGTATTCACTGAGCGTCAAAGTGATTTTCATTTTTTACGTTGTGTCTTTAAAAAAAACTCTGAAACATACCTTTGTTTTTTGAGTTGTTATATATTCAGATTTGTGATTAGAATTTTTGAATGTTTTCGTAAGGCAGGATTGGAGGAGCTTCAGTAGTAGTGGGTGTGGGGGGGATGTGACATAAAGCACAAAGTGACCCAACAAGACGATTGACAATCAAGCTGCAAACAGCAAATGGGGATTGAGACGGGAATGCAACAACAATTAAAGAGCAGAGCAGAGGCTGAAAGCAGGAGCACACTTCAGTCACTGAGTCATGAATTACTTGTTTATAATCTCAGGCTGTTGAAATTGCTTTAAGTTTATGATGTTTTTGCAGATTGTTCCAACCAAAAAAACCACAAAATATCTGAAGCCCAGCTTTTCAATTTCTGTAGAGGGACAAGGGACTTAAAAAGTATCACATCCCTAGAGTGGAGGTGATAATTATGTGAATTTATAATTAGCAGTTAGTTGAGCTATGAAGGGTGGGGTGTGGGGTGTGGGAGTGAGTGTGGTGTATGGGTGTCGGGTGCGGTAATGTCTGAATGTGGGGTGATGGAGTGAGTGTGGAGTGGAGTGAGTCTAGCTGTGAGTGTAGGACGTGGCAGTGGGTGTGTGGTCTGGGGTGTGGGAGTGAGTGTGGGGTGTGGTGGTGAGTATGGGGTGTGGAAGTGTGTATGGGGTGTGGTTGCCAGTTGCATAATTCGTTGTTCCACATTAGGCAGAAAATTCATGTTTACAAAAAATTGTAGTTTTATTCTTTGCTGGAATAAGAGTCAATGCTTCCAGCAGCTGCGGGATGATGAGTTCTTATTTATGAGCATGTATAGACTGCTGTGGAATGGGTGGCTGCTTTTACAGGGCACTTGCCCTATAGAATGAATCCTCTGTTTTTTTTATTTTTATTTTTTGTTTCTGGATGCCTGGCCTTGCACCATTAGCTGGGATTATGGCCATGTTATGAAATGCCTCTTACTGCAGCTCTAATTCCTCACGACCTCATGTTTAAACCACAGCTTGTATAAATTGTGCCATGGATGTTATGGGTATGGAGCACTTGTGCAATTCTGTTTGCATCACTCAGAGGCAAATACTCTGGACTTTCTGGCTTCTACCTCTTGCCAAATCCTGCCTTTGGGGAGAAAGTGAAAATATTATCATGATGTAATGCAGTGTTCTGCAGTGTAATGCATGTGACATCCAAAGTGTCTGTTTGACATCCACAAATCAACTGAAATGTTTTGGTGGGGGGGGGCATTCTCGGCCAAGCAGACAGATCTAGCTTCCAGTTAGTGAGCCCTCTGAGAAATAGATCAGAACACCTTGCAAAGTGTCACCCAAGAGAACAGAGTAAATTTCTCAGTTGTAAGAAATTGTTTTTCGGATGCAGGGCCTCCCCCTGTGGCCCTGTGGAGTGGCCCTGTGGAGTAGCCCTATGGAATAGCCCTATGGAGTGGCCCTGTTGAGTGGCCCTGTGGAGTGGCCCTATGGAGTGGCCCTGTGGAGTGGCCCTATGGAGTGGCCCTGTGGAGAGGCCCTGTGGAGCGGCCCTGTGGAGTGGCCCTGTGGAGTGGCCCTTTGGAGCGGCCCTGTGGAGCGGCCCTGTGGAGTGGCCTTGTGGAGTGGCCCTGTGGAGAGGCCCCGTGGAGAGGCCCCGTGGAGTGGCCCTATGGAGTGGCCCTGTGGAGTGGCCCTATGGAGTGGCCCTGTGGAGCGGCCCTTTGGAGCGGCCCTTTGGAGTGTGCTGTCGTTGGACACCTCTTGGACACAGCTGTCATAACCAAAGCTACCGGATAAGGTTCCCGGTGCACAGGGCACATCTACAGTGAGGAAGCAGGAAAAACGCTTGCAGTGTGAACACGGGTCGTAAGTTCAACCAACTCAGAGCTGTGAACTTCAGGCTCCTGTCAATCCAGACCTGAGGGCGGAGCTTTCTTTTGTAGTAATCTCTGCAGTGGATCTCCAACACCTGTAGGCCTCCACCAAGGCACTGAATGACTGAGAATGAGTACACGCTGCAAGCAAAATAACATGCATTAACAGAGTTTTTTTTTAATTTATTTTTTTTTAAACATGTTCAATTGTAAAATCTACATATAAGGGCAATATTGCAATCTGCTGTCACTTTTGGAAATTTGAAAAATTGAATAAATTCATCAATTAAAACTAATTATTCAATTAAAACTAGTTTAATTGTTAACACTAATGGATGCCTGAACAGATGAAGTTGCCCTACTCTGTAAATCATTACTGGAATTCTCACTAAATGGCCTGAGTACAGTATGGACCGCTTAAATCTGTCAAGTTCCATTTACTCAATTTAAGTAAGGACTGTTAAAGTCATAAAATTCAGTGTGTTTCCTGATCATTTGAAACTGTGGTTGCCGAACGGTCAGACTTGACAGATTTGGTCTTGATCCCCCCCCCCCCCCCCCCCCCCCCAGCCCCAAGCCGCTGCCTCCGGATGGCATCAAGTCGAACCCGTCCAAGCGGCACCGGGACCGGCTGAACGGCGAGCTGGACAAGCTGACCAGCCTGCTGCCCTTCCCGGAGGACGTGCGCACGCGCCTGGACAAGCTGTCCGTGCTCCGGCTCAGCGTCGGCTACCTCAAGGTCAAGAGCTTCTTCAGCGGTGAGTGCGTGTGGGGGAGGGGTGAGTGCGTGTGGGGGAGTGGTGGGTGCGTGCCTGTGTCCCTGCGTGCGTACGTGCGTGTGCTTGTATGTTGGGTGGGTGGGTGAGGGGGTGGGTGGGTGGGGGGGGGATCTGTTCCTTCTGGAAATGGAATGTACTTTAATATACTGAAATAAGTTTTTTTCTTTATTGTTTGATTTTAAAGAAGAGTGAACAGGGAAACCTTCCTTATGTATTTTTGTCTATTTATTCAGAATCAGGGAAAGCAAAGAGAGATATATGCAGAGCAGGGATCATGGCTCAGTGGGTTCCCTGGCAGGGGATCAACCCCCCATCCCCGCTGGGGGACTTGTGTGTGGTGTGAGATTCACACAGGTCTTGCTGGGAAGCATTTTGTTTGTTGACTTCTGACTTGGCGGTGGAAGGGTTATTATTACATTCATGTGTTCACTTGAGAAGGTGTAACAACCGGTGTAGCCGCGGTTGGCAGCTGCTTTGTCTTGATGGTGAAACTTTGTGAGCTTTGTACTGCTGAGTATGTTTTTTAGATTTGTGCATTTTAAGCATATTCAGAAAAATCTTCACACTTGTGCAGTGCAGTCCCTTTGCTCTGCAGTTGATCTCTTGCACCTGAAAAAATCAGCCAGAAAGCACAAAGGTACTCTTTGTCATGGTGAGGAATCATTAGAACCTTTGCTGTGGAGAAAAGAGGAAGTCAGAACCGGATGCTCTTACTAAGGAAGCTTCTACACTTCTCTCTTCTCCAACACAACCTGGAGGCCATCGCCAGGTCTTCTGCCTCTTCGGTCTTCTGCTGCTTCGGTCTTAAATGTATTTTTCTTGCGGGCAACAGTAACCAGGAACACCACCGTGGGCCAGACCTGTGTGTCTGTGTGTGTGTGTGTGCAGTGTGTGTCTGTGTGTCTGTGTGTGTGTGTGCGTGTGTGTGTGTGTGCTTGCGTGTGTCTGTGTCTGTGTATGTGTGTGCGTGTGTGTGTGTGTGTGTGCTTGCGCGTGTCTGTGTCTGTGTGTGCGTGTGTGTGTGTGTGTATGTGTGTGTGTGTGTGCGTGTGTCTGTGTCTGTGTATGTGTGTGTGTGTGTGTGTGTGTATGTGCTTGCGTGTGTCTGTGTCTGTGTATGTGTGTCTGTGTCTGTGTCTGTGTGTGTGTGTGTGTGTGTGTGTGTGTGTGCTTGCGTGTGTCTGTGTCAGTGTCTGTGTATGTGTGTGTGTGTGTGTGTGTGTGTGTGTGTGTGTGTATGTGCTTGCGTGTGTCTGTGTCAGTGTATGTGTGTGTGTGCTTGCGTGTGTGTGTGTGTGTAGGCTCTCTGAGCTCGCTGGCAGACTCAAAGTGGGTCAGATGAAGTGCTCTTGACATTGTGGCATATCCATTATAGATGTGTTAATGGCGGAGATGGGCCCGATGCAGCTCGTCTAAGAGCCATGTCCTAAGATGTCCTGTGTTAAAGCTGCAGCTGTGAGCTGTGTTTAATATTTCATGGGACTAATAGTGCCTTTGGTCTTCTCTGAAAGGGAAAAACACTCATATTAATTATTGGCACAATGTTTATTAATGTATTTGACACGAGAGTGCCTTAGTTATATTTTGTATTTTTGCAGTGTTGCCTATAGGTGTCTTTGCTGGGTGCTTAACTGTTTTAACTGACAAAACGAAATGATTCCTTCAGGTCATCTGCTTTCCATGTGATTGGATGTTCGTGAACATACTGAGGGGGAACTGGGGAGATGGTGGGTCTCCTCCTTGCTCTGTGTGTATTTTTTCATTTATATTTGAACCGTGAGTTTCTCTGCTGGTTGGGATGGATACAGCCAGATCTACTGCGTTAAAAATTTATTGGGTGGACCAATCTGGCCTTGGAAGCTCACTCACCCAAAAGTGCCACTCCAGGAATTCTCCTCCATCTCTCAGAATATGATATCATGTAAAGAAAGTAAAAGTATACTATGAAAGAAATACTCAACAAATACTATTAAAAGGGTTTAGTGAATTGTCACAAAACCCATTAAAAAAATCATGTTTCCATTCCCTTTTGGTGAGTTTGAAAGACTGTGTTTGTCCAGTAAAAGATGGCCAGGAGCGCTGTGTGCATCGGAACGGTTGTCTTGGCTTCTCGGGCGGTTTCCATGGCGTCGGGAAGCACCGGAACGCCAGGAAGGCTGCGCGGGAGTGCGACTCGCGGGAATGCGATGCGCTACGAGGGCGGAATTCCGCAGGAGCTCCTTGTGCTGGTGGAAGACACCGAGGAAGGCTGCGTAGCCCCGCCCACATGCCGGTCGGTGTTGAGAACGCACACGTCTGCGATAGCCCATCTGTGGGGGGGGGGGGGGGGGGCGAGTCCGCTGCCTTCTCTGCGCCCTCCCGCCCGCGTTCTGTGGAAGGTCACGCGTAGCCACGCCTGGGGCAGTGGGCCTGGAATGTGGCCTGCGGGGGCCAGCTGTCTGGGGGGGGGGGGGGGGGGCGCCATCACTAGCTCTCTTATAAGCACCCTGACCCACAGCTGACCCTCAGCCTTACTGAAACTTCCTGTTTCCCTACAGGAAACTGAGCGTGTTCTGTTTTTTTTTTGTTTTTTTTACCCCCCCTTCCTGTCTCGCCCCTGTTCCCCTGCTCTTTCCCCATCCCTTTACTGAACACCCGCTGGTTGATGCGGAGGCTTTTTTGGGGCCCACCCTTGGGGGTGGAGGGGTGTGAGCACTGGGGTGTTTGGCTTGTGCTGCTCAGGGCAGACGGGGTCGTTTGGGACCCTGGGCCAGCTTTCCTGCCATTGTTCTCCGTGCGGTGAAAATAGCAGCAATTAGAATCGGACGCCGGACGGCGCAGAGCTCGCAGACGCGCTCTCTCTTCCCAGAGGCCTTTGCTGTGGGCGGCCCCCCCCACTCCTGGGATGGCCATGCAAAGCGGGCGCAGGGAAATTTGTTTTGTGGCAGCCAGAGGAGTGAAAGGGGCGTGGCCGGGGCACCAGGCCAGGGCAGGGAGAGGGGACAGGCCCAGGGGTGATGCCCATCAGCTCTGACTATGAGTGTAGCTCCGTGATCCGTTCAGCTGCCTCTCCCTGTGTAAAGAACAGGGCTCAGTCTCTCCCTGTGTAAGAACCGGGCTCAGTCTCTCCCTGTGTAAGAACCGGGCTCAGTCTCTCCCTGTGTAAGAACCGGGCTCAGTCTCTCCCTCTGTAAGAACAGGGCTCAGTCTCTCCCTCTGTAAGAGCAGGGCTCAGTCTCTCCCTCTGTAAGAACAGGGCTCAGTCTCTCCCTCTGTAAGAACAGGGCTCAGTCTCTCCCTGTGTAAGAACCGGGCTCAGTCTCTCCCTCTGTAAGAGCAGGGCTCAGTCTCTCCCTCTGTAAGAACAGGGCTCAGTCTCTCCCTGTTTAAGAACCGGGCTCAGTCTCTCCCTCTGTAAGAACCAGGCTCAGTCTCTCCCTCTGTAAGAGCAGGGCTCAGTCTCTCCCGGTGTAAGAACCGGGCTCAGTCTCTCCCTGTGTAAGAACCGGGCTCAGTCTCTCCCTGTGTAAGAACCGGGCTCAGTCTCTCCCTCTGTAAGAACAGGGCTCAGTCTCTCCCTCTGTAAGAACAGGGCTCAGTCTCTCCCTCTGTAAGAACCGGGCTCAGTCTCTCCCTCTGTAAGAACCGGGCTCAGTCTCTCCCTCTGTAAGAACCGGGCTCAGTCTCTCCCTCTGTTAGAACCGGGCTCAGTCTCTCCCATTGTAAGAACCGGGCTCAGTCTCTCCCTCTGTAAGAACCGGGCTCAGTCTCTCCCTCTGTAAGAACTGGGCTCAGTCTCTCCCTGTGTAAGAACAGGGCTCAGTCTCTCCCTCTGTAAGAACCGGACTCAGTCTCTCCCTCTGTAAGAACCGGGCTCAGTCTCTCCCTCTGTAAGAGCAGGGCTCAGTCTCTCCCTGTGTAAGAACCGGGCTCAGTCTCTCCCTGTGTAAGAACCGGGCTCAGTCTCTCCCTCTGTTAGAACCGGGCTCAGTCTCTCCCTCTGTAAGAACAGGGCTCAGTCTCTCCCTGTGTAAGAACAGGGCTCAGTCTCTCCCTCTGTAAGAGCAGGGCTCCGTTTTCATGGAAACGTCCACCCCCCCTCCCCCCCTCCCTCCTTGGTTTCTGAGTCTGCCTGCAGGAGGAAACTGCACAAGCCTACTTCTGTAAACTCCCCCCCTTACTTCGTAGGTGGGCCTCATACCCTCGGACGTCCCAGAAGAGCGTTTTCCAAAATCTCTGGCACTGGTCGCTCTCCCAAGTCTGGGCAGGGAAGGGGGGAGAGGGTGGCTATATTTCAACAGGGCCTCCCCGTGATGCTCCTGGACATTTTTACAGCTGAGGGATGGAGGTCGGGGTTGGGTGGGAGGTGGGAGGTGGGAAGTGGGTTGAGGAGTGGGTGGTGGTGTCAGGAGCAGGGGGGATCACGGCGGGGAGGGGGGTCATGAGCGCGCTTCGCTGTAGGAGGGGCCCATAAAACCGGTCAGAACGCGGCCGCTGCCACCTGTTGAAACATTGGACTGTGACCTTTCTCCTGTTTGTCTTACTCAGAAGAAAGAGAGAGAGCATTGCAGCAATGCGCTGTACAACAGCACAGCATTATGGGATACGTGCCCAGTGTGAACAGAGCACGGGCAGCAACACGCTGGAGAGCAGCAGAGCATTATGGGATATGCGCACAGTGTACAGAGCGTGGGGAGCAATGCGCAGGAGAACAGCTGAGCATTATGGGATACGTGTGCAGTGTGTACAGAGCTTGGCAGTAACACACTGGAGAGGAGCAGAGCATTATGAGATATGCACACAGTGTATTATTATTTTGGGTTATGGGCCCAATGGCAGAGTTCTTTCTTTTTGTGTCAGAACCCAAGTTCGTCTCTCCAGATACACATCAGCATCCCTGTATGCCCACCAGGGGCTCGAACCAACAACTCTACATTTCCCAGTCGAACACCCTGCCGCTTGGGGGTTAAAGCCCCCCCCCCCACTCCCAGCATGCCCTCACCCTTCCCTCGATGACATCATAGCACCAAATGCTGTAATCCTCTTCACCTCAGTGAGCCAGGTGAACACAGGTGAGTGTGTCCTGCTGGGAGGGTTGTTTATTGGTCCCAGTGGGACACCGTACATGATGTCATCTCTCGGTGCACAGCTCCACTGTCTGGCAAACTACTGAAGCTGTGGGGGGGAGGAGGGGGGGGGCGACGTTTTCAGAATGATGACATCTTTCTGAGAGTACAGGAAGGAGGCAGGCTGTTCCCACATCCTGTGTACCTGTAGGGGCAGCCCAACGCAGGGTAAACACAGTGTAAACATTCGGGAAGGAATGTTGTAACACCTGAACAAATTAAACTGCTTATTGCCAGGACTGTTTCATATCACCTGCAAGCTCATATTAATGTCCGATCTTGAAAATTCTTCAGGAAAAATGTCTATTCAGATTCAGATTCAGACAACTTTATTGATCCCAAGAAGGGCAATTCGTTTGCAGCTTACCCCGTCCATACACACAACTCAATCCTGGTCTCTTCTGAAAGGTACCCCTTGGGAGTTTGCTTTCTGAGAATTATTCTACATATTACTGAAACAAAGTAACGTTAGCTCAAACACAGGAAGTGGATGTTTTTCTCTCCTCTCCTTGCTCTCCCCTTGCCACCTCTGGCAGCAGCAGGGCTGGAAGATGGTGGAAAATAACTACATTCACTATCAAGTTTACTAATCCATTGATTGAGGTTCACTGATTGAAGTTTTCGTCAAAAACCCCACCCCCATCAACACACGTCAAACACATCCCACAATTTCACATGCCACATTTATTGTTCATAATCAGGCCTCCTTATTTATATCCAAGCTAAATAATAATAAATACATTTTGTGATTGTAAAATGGGTATAAAATGGGATCAAGTTCTTCACTGAACATGCCCTCTGCTTTGGAGTCTAGGCTGATTTCACTGTCCTCCTCAGAAATATCGATTCGGGTGAATTGGAGGCCTTGGATGAAATCCAAGTGCCAAGTCTCCTGTTTCGACTCCCGCATTGTAAAATAACGACTGGATATATTACTGCTCTGTATAGCTCTCTCTTTCTCTTTTATCTCTTTCTCTCTCTCTTTCTCTTTTGTCTCTCTCTCTCTCTCGCTCTTATATCCCTGGGCGTGTAATGTTCACCTCAGGTGACACAGGCGAGATTGATAGTCCCTGAAATGCTTCCTTATTCTGAGGTCGGGGCTGGTGTTAATCGGAAACAGAACAGGCGTCAGAAGTGGCTTTGTTTCGCAAAGAGAATTAACAAAGCGCTGCTTCTAATTCTTCTCTTTGTTTATCAGGCAGTTTGTTTACAGTGTGTGAAAAGAACTCAGGAATTTAAAGAATGCTTAAATAGTACAGGGAACAAAGTATCCAGCATATTTCATAAATGTGCACATATACTGTACATGTTTATCTTTCATTGCTGAATTTGTGTGCGTGTATTGGAGAATATATTTTAAAGTAAGATTCACAAACACTGTTCAGGTGACACTGGCTGTAGCTGGTACATGAGCTTCACCGTATTCTGAGATTAAATTCATTTTTCTAAAGTAAATGTGGGGTGAAGGACAGAAGGCCAGGCTGTGGACAGCAGACACTCAAATTTCCGTTGCCAGGGCAACCACATGTCACCTGTCACCTGGTAGTGATAGCGGCAGTGAAACTCATTCGGGTCAGGTGTCTGATTTTAAAAAGACCAAACAAAACTCCAAAGTGAAATAACATTAATAAAGACATAACCAGAAACATTAAGGCAGAAGAAGCACTTTATTCAGCTTTCAGTTCCTTTTTTAACACTGCTCTGAATGTTCTCATTAGTAGCAGAGATGAGAAGCCCCAACATTAGTCTGGGTGCAGTGTTGTGGCCTGTTAACACCACCACCACCATCTAGGCCACAATCATGGAGTTTAACCACTGCCTCTCTAACATATAACAAGCTTTGAATAAAACATTTGTATTAATCATATTTTTATTTTCATTCGAGATTTTAAGGAATAAGTTGAGCAGATGTTTAACTGGGGTCTTCTTTTTACAGGCTGCGTGTGGAATCTGTTTTGTTACAGCGTAAACATATCTGCAAATTGTTTTAATAAAACGTCAGTTGGCTGTATGAACTGGGCTACGTTTGGCATGCAGGTTGCACGTTCCAAATGCCAAATCTAAAGCTCCTTACTTCACCCTCTGCCAACTTCTGTATCACTGCCATTTTGTGGTTCTCTGATGTACAGTATGTCTTTGTGATATGCCATTTAGCGGACTATTTTTTGAATGGGAAGCTGCCCAATACATGTAATTATGATGCTATTGGTTGCCATACAAGGAAAGCAAATTTGATGCGATTAACATAATCAATAAAATTCCATATCTAAGAAAACGCTCAACCCATGACCCTACCAGGGACCAGTCTCTAAGCAACTGCCTGATTCAGTTGTCATCACTTGACGATGTGATTGGAGCTTTAAATGATTATGAACTAGAAAAAAAAATCTATATTTGCAAAAGTAACCTCAGACAAGGAGTCCAGTTGGTCCTTAAATGGTTTATCCGATTAATTCCCAGAACTTAGCTAGTTTCTGTTGCTTGCTGGGGATTTATGTTTATTTTTGTGACAGACACCTGGGGCGTAAGCGCTGTTGCGTGGCGAGGACAGAGCAACATGGCGCCACCTGAACATCTGCTCCCGATGACTCCGCTGATCGGCTGTGGCACGGCGAGGCGACGCATGCTATTTCAGACCCTTCAGATCGCTGTTTAGAAAGTCGCACGTTGTTTGGAGTTGCTCTTAGGCCTGTAATTAAACAAGCGCTCCGTCTCACGCCACTTCTGTTTGAGAATTTAGCCGAGAGGCCGACCGTTTGCGGGGGAACGGCACCGACCGCGTGAAAGTAAACCTGCCGCATTGTCGTGTTTGCAGAAGCCTAAAAGTGCATGTAACTCAATGCACAAAATGGCAGCTGAGAGCTTATAGAGGAAAGCCTGTCCAAAAACACAGCTGTTAAATTAGGTGCATATGCAAAAGAGTTCATGGGGTGGGGGTGGGGGGTGGAGGGGGTTGCATAACGGAGCATATATCTTGGTGTGTCATAGTTGGGAAAACTACCACTAGTCTGGAAAAACTGGCCCGCCAGTGATGAGAAATGAAGGAAGAACGTGGAGAGTCACACATCGTTAAGCAACGTCTGTTGTAGCATTTTGCCTGGCTTTCTAGAACAAGCTGCACTGTGTTTTTCATGATAAAATGTATTCAACACTGTTGAGAGAGGAACACTTTTGCGGCAACAATGATAACTACAAACATCGTAGACTGCCCAAGCAAGCAACCAGCTACTGGAACGTCAGTGATAACTGCAGCATCGTAGACTGCCCAAGCAAGCAACCAGCTACTGGATCATCAGTGACAACTGCAGCATCGTTGACTTCCCAAGCAAGCACCTCCTGGGCAGCCGTTAGTGGCAGCTGAACTTTGAAAACCAGGACTATTTTGCGCTTAACAGCTGTAGCTGGGTGTAGTGTCCCCGTAGTGTTTGCAACATGCTGGGTGTAGTGTCCCCATAGTGTTTAAATCATGCTGGGTGTAGTGTCCCCATAGTGTTTGAATCATGTTGGGTGTAGTGTCCCCATAGTGTTTAAATCATGCTGGGTGTAGTGTCCCTATAGTTCTTGAACATGTAGGGGACTTCTTGTATTTTTTTCCAGTGACTTCTAAAGAACAGGCCCACAGCTGCTTACTTGTGCCCCTATTTGCATACCTAGTTTCATGTCCTTTACCTTGTCACTCACCTCTAGTTTGGTGAGTGTTGAGATTTTGGCTGCCTTCCACTGCCACTGTGACTGCCGACAAGAGCCACTGATTGGATATGACGATCTCCACAGAAACAGGGAGGGTTTACTCCTTTTAGCCACCGGAATGGTTCCTTGATGAGTGTGAACTCGCAACATTCAGCTGTCATTACCCACCCGAGATCTGGAAACCAGTACCCATCTCAGACACGCACAACAGACATTGTAGAGATTGCCAGGAGGGTGAGGTGTGTGTCGCAGTCTGTAGGGTAGTGGACTAGTTACCCCCCCTTCCCGTGCAGGTTGGGGGTTTGATTCCCCTGACATGGCATCTTCTGAGCTGTGACCCTTTCTCTGTCTGTCACCCTCTCTGCTTTCTTCCTGTCTGAATAAAAGGGGCAAAAATGCCAAAATGAGGGTGGACTGTCTGCTCTCGCCCTTAAGGCAGATAGAGCCTTCATTTTTAAAATGGTTTAACGGTCATTGTGACAGAGGGCATAGGTTTGTTGTGATAATTCTCCTTGCTGAACGTTTGTTGTAGGAATGTGTGGGTCCTGAATAACTCCCATTACTGTTGTCATAACTGAGGCTAGTTAATGGGTCGATGGGGTAGATTTGGTTTTACTGGAAATGGAGTAATGTTGAGCAGTGCATGGTGAAGTCCATTCATGCCCTCCTCACCCTGGTGGCTGTTTTTAATTACTGCAGGGCAACCCTGACATTTCTTTAAAGCAACCATCAAAGCAGGTTTTACCTGCTTTGGTGTCCATATTGAAGGGTGTATAAATCTGCAAAAATGTCCATAATCAAACCCACATTCATATTCTTGCAAAATCTTTGTACTTACACAGTGTGCCATGAGTTTGCTTTTTGTCACGTTTCCCTGTTTGACCCATTATTTTCAAGATGATTGGAATTATATGATTTTGCTGTTTCTTTGTGGGTATTATACTTGTTGGTGAGTGTGGGGACCAAGTGAATTTGGATTTTCTAATCACGAATGCATTTCTTTTTTTCCCCAAATGGTTTCAGGAAGCATGTCAAGTTGTGACCTTAGACAAGTTGAGTCAGTTTCATGAAGCATTTCCCTGCTGAAGCCAGTCCGAACAAGCGGAACAAGTAGTAATCGAATGTAAAATATTTATCCAGCATTGTTTGCCCTCTGATGACATATGTTGACATACGTGACACATGTTGCTATGTGTTTGCCTACATTGCCGACTGTCTGAGTGTCAGTCACTCCCCTCCAGCACAAAATGGCTGCTCCATTTGGCAAAACGTGTGTCACAGTCTGTGGGGTTCAACACGGACGGGGGGTTCGGTCACCTGCCATGGCACATTCTGCGCTGCAATCTGCTCTCATTCTGTAACCCTCTCTTTACCGCCATCTGAATAAAGTTTTTTTTTTTAAAAAGAAGAATAAAATGACAAAAAATGACAGCCCATTTAGAAAGTGGCCAGTGATACCAAGCAAGTGCTGGGAAGAGATGACTGTCAGTGGAAAAACACTGGCAGCATCTCCCTACCCCTGGAGAGATGGAGGCCATGAATGCATGTTTACTAAGCCACTGCTACTCTAGAGATAACAAAATGTATGAGGCGTGTGTCTGTTTGAAAAATGAACCGCATTCCTGAATTAACGGTTTTTCTATGCTTTTGTCCGATTTACAGACTTCCTTTTCCATTTTACTTTGATACAGAGTTTGCCGTGGTATGAAGAAGAAAAGTGAAGAATGAGTAGTCAGTAAAACAAAGTAGCAGTGTCCTCAGGGTCATCTGCTCTCGAAGCAGATTTCAGCATTTTCAAAAGCTGTAATTATTTGGGGAAAAGGATGATAACGGAAGCGAAAATAAATAAAGAAAAAGGGATTTACTGTGGTGGGATTCTGCCCGTGGAGAAGAGGCCAGGTCGTCTTATTAAGCTGCATCTGAAAGAAGCCAGCGCTGTGCTGCGATATAAACTGGGAAAGCACCACAGGATTTTATTAGAGGAGAGGGTGTGAGTCAGGCATGAGGGAGAAAACGAAAGCTTGGGCAGCAGTATCCAGATTATGTGCAGGAATGGGTACGACTCGTGTGTGTGCTCGGGCCTCCGCCAGCGACTCCTGCCAGGCCCAGCTGGGCGGGGGTGGGGGCGGGGGCAGGGGGTTGGCATGAGCTGGTTGTTATAGATACCTCACTCTGTATACTCCTCTTGTGTCTGCCTTCCCCTCTTCTTTTTTTTTCTCCCGGAGTCAGACGAATGTCACATGTTTTCCTTTATTCGGACTGTAAAACACACACAGGGAGTGATATGAAGACGTGCACTCTCCTTCCTGCTCTCCCTTTCTCTCCCTCTCTCCCCCCTCCCTGAGTCTCCCACTCAGCTCTATCAGTCTGAAATGCCCCCCCCCCCAAAAGAGGCGGGGATCGCGTGAGAGCAGGGAACAGGGATCTGTCACCAAAACGGACTCAACTCGCAGTCTCTGGCCTCAGCGCTCCGAATGTCTGGCACAGTGACTCCCGTCTGTGGCCACTCCCCTGTAGACTCAGGGCTCAGAACCCTGAGGCTGCTCGGTTTCTGTTGCGCCCCAGTACGGGTCGCTCTGTGTTTTGCTGTGATTGGGGGCCCTTATCCAGCTGATTTTTATGCGCGCATTGCTAGACTGTATGGCGGCTTGAGGTGACATAACCTGGGGGGGGGGGGGGGGGCAGAACTTGGAGGGGGGATAATCAGCATCTCCTCACTGCACCGGCTCTCTGACCGTGCAGAGATAGCGGACTCGTTTCGGTGAGGTGTGGCTTCATGGATGGAGTGCCCTACTGAATGATGACTGCCCTGTACTGGTAACCTGCCTGTGGGACAGAGACAGTCCCAGCCTTGACATTCATTACATTGACATTATCCCAATTGGAGGACCCGGGGTTGACCTAAGATGCGCCTGCAGGACTCCACCAGCGATCAGACATCGCCGCATTGTGGAATGTATTATGCTCTAGGCTTGTGAGAGTGGCCAATCAGACCGGTCTCTGTAATTCCGCTTTGGTGTGCAGCTCACACGTTTGTTGTATTTTATACCCAAAATAATTCCATCGAATATTCTTCTGGAATGTAGTGCAGTGGTAAGCCATACGGGCCCAGATTCTGTCTCTCTCATTTGGGTGTAGAAGCTTGCTGTTGCCCATGATGTCACACACTGTGTTTATGCCTTTATGACCTTGTATTTTTACAAAGTCGTTTGTGATGAAGAGCTCTGTGGTACATTCTCAGGATCACGTCCACACGGTGCGAGTTTGTTTGCAAGTGGACCTAGACTGTTTTGTAGGGGTATAAAACTTACACTTCACACACGGTGTCTGGTAGGAATTAAATTCCTTTTTATCATTTTCCAAATGAACTAATACACATTTTTTTAGATGTACTGCTCTTACCTAACCTGGGTTACAATCTGTTATTGAACTGAGTGTTCCCTTGGAAACAAGCTGTGCTGCTAATATTTTGCACTCCAGTAACTCCAGTGTGTGCGTGCGTGTGTGTGTGTGTGTGTGTGTCTGTCTGTCTGTCTGTGTGCGTGTGTAAGCTTAAAGAATGGCTCAGTTTTGGCTTTAAAACAATTCAATTTTCTCATTGTTCCCCCAGACAGTGCCAAATGGCATTGCCCTGTGGAAAATAAAGAGTTTGATTTTTGCATGCAAGCTCAGGGACTTGTTGACTGTTGATTAAAGTCCTCAATCAGATCAGGGTGCTTTGGTCTGAGGAACATTTTATGTTGACACTTGAAGGAAAACAATGTGTCAGTTTCCATAACGCATAAACAGTGGAACATTCTGGCCCCTTGTCTTTGATCTGCATCATTCAGCCCACTGATTGGCTGTTGATATAACACAGCACTACATTAGTCAGCCAACTGATTGGCTGCAGATACAGCACAGCACTGCAGCATTCAGCCAGCTGATTGGCTGAAGGTACAGCACTATGCATCATCTGCTGTTTTCCCTGTGTGCAAACACAACTGTGCTGGATAAGAACAGAACTAAAATGCATTCAGCTGAGCAAAAGTTTTGCTTGCTTTCTGGGAGTCAGGACCAGGACCAGTGGATTTGAACCTTTTGGTCCTCCACTCCAGTAGGTGGCAATCCATAAGGTCGCCTGACTGCCTTAGGGTTATGGCAGAAGCATGATTCCAGTGATATTTGCTGATATTTCATTGCTGGCATCGATATATGCCAAAACTGCCCTGACGGTCTGAAAGGCAGATTCTTTCGATGATCTTTTCCAATATTGCATTTCACCCAATGGGTGTATCTATTTTAACTCGATGCTAGGCCAATTTTGGGGGGTCTGGTGTATCTTTTTAACTCAATGCTGATCTCGGGGGCCTGGCTTGTCTGTCTTAACTCAGTGCTGATCTTGGGGGTCTGGTGTGTCTGTTTTCACTCTGCTGATCTCAGGGGTCTGGCGGTTTGGTGTTATCTTGGTGCAAGGCTGATCTGGACTTAACTGGAAATGGCTAATCTGTCACACTGTCATTATTAATTATTATTTGGTTTTTAAATAGTCATTTTTGGATATTCAAGTGTGACTTGTGTAGGTGTGTGTGTGTGGTATGGGGGGGGATGCTGTTTGCTGGGCTTTAAACAGTTAGAATTCCTGGGGTTGGGGTGTTTATTGTAGAACATGGAAATAACTCATGATATTAATGTTAAATTCTGTTTCTCTTTTTCCATGCATTGCTCTGGCCTGGCTCCTGGCTCCTGGCTCCTGGCTCCTGGTTCCTGGGGCTCTTGATATCAGGTAAGGCAGCTTATTTGGTTTCCTGTCTCTGTATATTTTTCAGTGGGCTTGCGCTGATAACATCATTATCCATTTGTTCACACACAAACACACACACAAAATACACACAATCAAACACACAGACGCACAAACAGGCATATGCACACGCAAATGCACAGACATGCAGAGACATGCACACACATACACACGCACACACAAACAGGCACACACACACAAAAACAGGCACATACACGTCACACGCACAGGTGCGCACAAACAGGCACACACTCACACACACATGCACAAGCAGGCACACACACACACACACACAGGTGAGTACAAGCAGGCACACATACACACACTCACACTCACATGCGTGCACGCGCATACACAAACACACACACACACTCACCCTGTGCGATCGGCATGGTTGGGGCCCAACCCTCCAGTCATCCAGAAAAGGCACAAACACCGCTGCAGCTGCTGAACTGATGTTTGTGGCTAATAGCCCTGTTCCACAGCCCTGCCAAAGGAACCTGCCATGCAGCCAAACCCACGCAGATCGCCCCTGTTGGGTGCCGTGCAGCACCACAGAAGTTTCTCACATCCCCGGTCGTTTCATTCTAACCGGGGCTGTGCTTGCTTATCTCAGCATGCGTCTCTGCCCAATTATCACCATGCCCGGATTTTCCCCCAAAACTTTCTGGCTTCAGTTTAAATGGCTGTCAGCCAGCAGACGGTGCCTCGTTTAGTAGCAGCTGCGTGTAGCCCGTCCACCAGGGAAGCAGGTTGCTGCTCTAGCCGTGCTAAAAACAGAGCTGGCGTTTTAGCCATGCTAAAAACAGAGCTAGCGCGTTAGCTTTGCTAAAAACAGAGCTAGCGCTCTAGCCATCCTAAATACAGAGCTGGTGCTTTAGGCATGCTAAAAACAGAGCTAGCGCTTTGGCCATGCTAAAAACAGAGCTGGAGCTTTAACCGTGCTAAAAACAGAGCTGGAGCTTTAACCATGCTAAAAACAGAGCTGGAGCTTTAACCGTGCTAAAAACAGAGCTGGAGCTTTAACCGTGCTAAAAACAGAGCTGGTGCTTTAGGCATGCTAAAAACAGGGCTGTCGTGGTGTTTGTTTATAATCAGTGTTGGATCAGAGCAGCCCACTGTTCCTTTGGGTAAGCGGGGGGGGGGGGCTGTTTGCCATGCTGGGTATGAGGCCAAATCCCCAGCTGACCCCAGATCAGTTTCCTGCCTTGTTTATGTGATGGTTGGGGTGAAGCTCACAGATGAGCCAGTGAACCTGAAGCAGGCATATACGTGAAGTGACTGAAGGCAGTGGCTGGGTATATAGGTATATGCATAGCCGATTCATAAAGGGTCAGCGGCTGGCTCAGGCGAGGAACACGCTCCCGTCTCTGTTGCGTATTAAATTTCACATTATTGTTGGGAGTATCTGTGCCGCTATCTCAGTTTCAGTTAGGCTTTAAGACCACAGATGATTACATTATCGCTAGTCGCCTGTGCAGTGGAAAGTATTGTGTTAATACACGATTAGTAAGTAAAAATGTTCTCATCAGTTCTTGATTGGATCCCTGTCCCACCTACTCCTGTCACAGTCACCTATGCTTTCTCTCTGGATCTGTCATTACACACAACCCAGGTAGCTCAGAACACTAATCACATGAGCCTAATTAGCTGCTTCTGCTTATGGTGTGTTCAGTCCAACAAAATTGGAGCAACGGTGACATTATTAAGATATCAGGGGCAACCTTATTTGACATTATTAAGTGATGTATTTCTGGTAGTAAAAATCACCCAGCTGCTCTAAGAATGGCCACAACAGCAGGAGGTGGTTTTGCATTCGAACTATAGTAAGAAGCACGAGTGCATAGGTGGACCACAGTCATGTGATAGGGGCTTTGAAGTCCGGAAGTTGCATGTTGCGCTTCACAAAGTGCATTTACTCTAAATTGCAGACGATGAGAGCCGTTGTACTTTTTCCAAACCACAGCTTGTCTCTGTGGACTGAGCAGCTCCCTGGCCCTCCTGTCTCTCCCTTTAGAGAACATCACTGGAACCTTTTAGTACATTCTGTTCAGTGAGCATTAGAACCTTGCAGTACATCCTGTTCAGTGAGCGTTTGAACTTTTCAGTATATTCTGTTCAGTTAGCGTTTGAACCCTTCAGTACGTTCTATTCAATGAGTGTTTGAACCCTTCAGTACATTCTATTCAGTGAGTGTTTGAACACTTCAGTACATTCTATTCAATGAGTGTTTGAACCCTTCAGTACGTTCTATTCAGTGAGTGTTTGAACCCTTCACTAGATTCTGTTCAGTTAGTGTTTGAACCCTTCAGATGCTGTTTCAGTGAGAGTTTGAACCCTTCAGTAGATCCTGTTCAGTGAGTGTTTGAACTAGGGCTGCCCCCTAAAAGTCGACCAAACCGGTAGTGGATGAGAAGAGTCTTAGTCGACCAAGTTTTCATTGGTCGGTTAGTCGCAGGAAAAAAAACCCAAAAAAACCTCAAATTCCAATCGAGAGCTCCGCCTTGTCGTTAGAAAGTTATTATACTATGTCGCGCAGGAATGCAAACTCTGCATGCAAAGATGTGTTTGCAACGTAGGTGTTTTTTTTACTCTGTCCCGTAGCTTTAGTTCGGTCCCTGGAGTCCGGTTTGCTGGCGGACGTCCACTCGCCATGTACAAAGCATGCGTGCGCTTAACGTGGTTGTATAACGAACTGAAAACGCTGTAATCTTCTGTATGGTCGTCTATTCCACAAATGACACGGAAGTTAGGGCTATGACCATGTACTCTATTTATCTGACTCGATACACCGCCAACTCATTGCTGCCGTTAAATGTGTTAATTTTTGTTTGCATTCTGACCTCATAAAAAATTGAAAGTTTTCATTCCGTGTTGAGGCTACTTCTCCGTAGACATGTTCATTTTTGAACTGATATTTCTTTTAAATGTTTCAGTTTGCTGTATATTTATTTATTCGTTTGTTTATACAATTTATATTTATTTACATTTTAAAAAGAAACGAAAATGTTTTTTCAATTTAGTTTTTTAATAAAAAGCAGTTTTTTTAATTATCATTTGTTTTATAAGTTATTGTGTTGGTGTTACAAGTTCATAAGTTGTGTGATGTTATACTGTGTTGAAATAAATTAACAAAATGTTCAGTCTACTTGCTGGTTGTTCCGACACATTCAGAATCATTACCGCTTTTGCTGTTAGCATTGTCGTTAACAGGTGGCTCACTTCGTGCGTGCGCATGTAAGATTTATATTTTAAAGGCTCATTATTACGGTTTTGTATTTCTCTAATGTAGCGCAGTGTTAACAATGTTACTTATAACATTCTTTCTCAGCCCTGGAACTCAAACCATTTTCTGATGCCCCAAAAATATATATATTTAAATAATTAAATTAATATCATAAACGTGCGATGACTAGTCGACTAATGGCTTGAACTAACGACTACTAGTCGACTAGGAAAATCTTTGGACGGGGGCAGCCCTAGTTTGAACCATTCAGTACATTCTGTTCAGTGAGAAATAATTTCAATGAAACATAAAATTAAATGTAGAAATACCCTCTATGGCGCTTACAGCATCAGAAACCATCAAACCAAAAACGGATCTCAGTTTGTAACCCTTTAGGGAGCTGAAACATTCAGGACTCATATAGTACAGTTCTTACATTTGTTCATCAGAAAAGAGGGGGTGGGTTATGGTGCTGCTCTGTGGTGGGGGGCGGTTGGGGGGGGGGAGTGAGGTTAGTTGTCGGTTTGCTGTCTGGGGACTATTCTGTCTCTCGTCCCACAGTCATTTCCAAAATTTGTTCTGCCGCCAGGAAACTCCTCTCCTCCATTTTCATGCACTGCCACTTTCTACATGTGGCCCATCTTTAGAAAGCGCAGCACTGGCTCTCATTGGCCCGCTGCTTTTCTTATGTCACACCTTTGGCCATTTCCGTCCAATCACATTGTTAGTTAGGATGTTAGTTGTGCCTGAACGGACCCTAGAGGAAGGCCGACCAGATGACCTACTTTAGCTCTCATGCAAAAATCAGCGGCTTTGCCAATTCAAATGATTCAGCACTGAGGACACGGAGCAGACAAACTGGTTTCAATGGGCACAAGTGCTAGATGCTTAAATGGGAGGGAGAAATAAATATAGCAAGCTATTGTTTTGACTAAAGAAACTTGAGCTTATGCTAACACTGATGCTGTTCTGTCGTTTATTCAAATGGCCTTTATACCATTGTTCTCTCCGCTTCCTCCATGTCAAATGGCAAGTTGTGACCATAGACTTGCCCCAGCACTGCAGGGCGTGTTCATCAGGGTGCCCCAGGGCTGCAGGGCGTGTTCATAAGGGTGCCCCAGGGCTGCAGGGCGTGTTCATAAGGGTGCCCCAGGGCTGCAGGGTGTGGTCATAAAGGTGCCCCAGGGCTGCAGGGCGTGTTCATAAGGGTGCCCCAGGGCTGCAGGGTGTGGTCATAAGGGTGCCCCAGGGCTGCAGGGCATGTTCATCAGGGTGCCCCAGCGCTGCAGGGTGTGGTCATAAGGGTGCTCCAGCACTGCAGGGTGTGTTCATCAGGGTGCCCCAGGGCTGCAGGGCATGTTTGTAAGGGTGCTCCAGGGCTGCAGGGCATGTTCTGCAATGCACTGTGGGGGTGAGGGTGGATGGCATTTATGATTAGTTTGTCTGGGGACACTTCCTGGGCCACTCTCTTATGTGTAACCTGGAACCGGTGATCCTTCCATGTGTTACATCTGTGTCGTTCCACAGATATAATTATAGACAAATCAGATGTTTACCTCTGTAATCGTAACATTTGAAAGGTCAGTCTCCTGTCCCATGACAGCAGAATCTAGATTGATTCATCTTCTGAAATTCATCAAGTACAGCACAGTGTCAGTCACTTTCAGCAGCACCAGCAAACTCCCGTTACTAACCAGAGCATGCTGCAGGAAACCAGAGGTCTGAAGGAATGTCGGAGCTGACCATAGTGTATGATATCTGTGGTCATGTCCTCAGGGATGTTGTGGTGTGAGGGCCACAGTGCGAGAGCGGGGTTCCCACAATCCATTGCATTTTTGACGGGATGAACGCAGGCGCAGCCTGTGGACTGTTCTGGCGGTGGGCCTCTGTCGTTTTCGTGCAGAGGGTCGCAAAGTGAAGGGCTTCAGAAAGTCAGGGAGCGGTCTGTTCTGGGAAGGCCCCGAAGGAGTGAAACAGGTGAGCAGCCAGGGATCAGGCGTGACGAAGCACTCAGGGGTCAGGCGTGACAAAGCAGTCAGAGGTCAGGTGTGATGAAGAAATCAGGGGTCAGGCGTGATGAAGCAGTCAGGGGTCAGGTGTGATTAAACAGTCAGGGGTCAGGCGTGATTAAACAGTCAGGGGTCAGGCGTGATGAAGCAGTCAGGGGTCAGGCGTGATGAAACAGTCAGGGGTCAGGGATCAGGCGTGATGAAGCAGTCAGGGGTCAGGCGTGATGAAGCAGTCAGGGGTCAAGTGTGATGAAGCAGTCAAGAGTCAGGCGTGATGAAGCAATCAGGGGTCAGGCGTGATGAAGCAATCAGGGGTCAGGCGTGATGAAGCAGTCAGGGGTCAGGCGTGATGAAGCAATCAGGGGTCAGGTGTGATTAAACAGTCAGGGGTCAGGCGTGATTAAACAGTCAGGGGTCAGGCGTGATGAAGCAGTCAGGGGTCAGGGGTCAGGCGTGATGAAGCAGTCAGGGGTCAGGCGTGATGAAGCAATCGGGTCAGGCGTGATGAAACAGTCAGGGGTCAGGGGTCAGGCATGATGAAGCAGTCAGGGGTCAGGCGTGATGAAGCAGTCAGGGGTCAGGCGTGATGAAGCAATCGGGTCAGGCGTGATGAAGCAATCAGGGGTCAGGTGTGATGAAGCAGTCGGGTCAGGCGTGATGAAGCAGTCAGGGGTCAGGTGTGATGAAGCAGTCAGGGGTCAGGTGTGAACGTGATGAAGCAGTCAGGGGTCAAGCGTGATGAAGCAATCAGGGGTCAGGTGTGATGAAGCAATCAGGGGTCAGGCGTGATGAAGCAGTCAGGGGTCAGGTGTGATGAAGCAGTCAGGGGTCAGGCGTGAACGTGATGAAGCAGTCAGGGGTCAGGCGTGAACGTGATGAAGCAGTCAGGGGTCAGGTGTGATGAAGCATTCAGGGGTCAGGCGTGTGCATGAAGCTGTGTGCTTGATCGGGTCAGCCAGGGGGGCCGCAGCTGGACCACACGGTGCTTCAGAACTCTCCAGAACCCTGCTGGGAGTCCAGTCCATCGCGTGAGTCCAGTCCGGCAGGCTGCCAACGAGCCATCAAATCAGACAGTGCCGCCCCAGAGGATGCAATGAAACGTGCAGTGGTGGTTAATGCCCCTGTGAGCTCGGGGAAGGTTTGGGGCGGAGGGTTGTGATGTAATCTAAACCCGGTTTCTAAACTTTGTGAGCAGATGTTATAGTGTTTGTGCTACGCTCCTCCACATCAGCTCAGTGCCTGTTTACACAAGACTGATTTCCCCTGATGCTTAGCATTAACTGTATACCTCTTATCCTCTTCTCCATTTGATTGCTCTAGATCATAATCATGAATCTTTTAGATAACCTCTATTTATACAGGGAAATCACATTTAGACCAGTTTCTTTCACTAACAAGCACTGAATACAGATCGACCAGATTTATTAATACAAAATTAAACAATTCCTGAGATACACAACAACACAGTTTAACAGAACACATAAATGTCTGAACAAGCAGAAGAGCAGTCTACAGGCCTGCCCTTCAAAAGTGAGTAAGAAAGAGTGGGATATATATAAAATAATGAATATCAGAATATATGTCATAACGAATGTAAGTTTTGCTGCCACTGGTACATAAACCAACAGGAGATCATAATATTATTTCGGACGGGTGGATGATGGACAGCAGAGCTTGTTGTCGTGGTGATGCCCTGCTTTGCGGCTGCTTGTTGCACAACAGCGTTACTGGAACAACCGCCTCGCTGCCTTCGCACCATCAATGCAGCCGGCCTGCTGTTTCCTCACATTTGCTTTTGCGAAATACGCTCGCTGTCAAACGCCGTCCAGATTTCTATGTTTGTTCCCCGCACATTTCCTGTTGTGTAACGACGTTTGCATTGTGTCACTTCCAGGGCTTAATTTGGAAATTAGAATTTGCCCGAACAGAAAGTGCCCATGGGGGGGGGGGGGGGGGGGGGGGGTGTTGCAGGTGGGGGGGGGCCAAGGCTCAGAGGTGCTGGAATGCAGCAAAAAAAAAAGCGTGCCTGAACGATTGGACATAATGTAAAGTTTATCCATTATGATGACTTGTCTAACGATCCGGCGACTCCGACAGCTCTTTGGGTCCCCAGGATCCTGACCAGCATGAAATTCTGCCATTTTGCGGAGTGAAAAACGCTGTACTTGTCATGTGCTGCTGGTTAGGGCATGATTTATGGCTGTTCACAAAGTAATCTGGTTATTTTTGAATACATAGGACTACCTTAGGCCTTTTTTTTGACAGCTGTAACATATAGCTTTTAGAATTTATGTGAAATCGTAAATGAGATTGTTCGTAACGGCTAGGAAAGTCTGCAACGACTAATGGTGTTCATTTGTGAGCCTTCTGATATCTGCTGATGTTGTTGTTGTGAAGTTTTGATAATTTCCATGTCTTTGTGCTGTCAGCTATCTCAAAGCGAGCAAGTCTGTGCCCTGGAACAATATGTGATCTAGGCCACAGGTGTTTCTCTAGAATGGGGTGGTCTCAGCCATGTTCCTGGAGAGCCACAGAGTCTAATGTTGTTCATTTTTTCCTAAGCACTTAACTTATCAATTAAAGCAGTTTAATGCACTGTTAAAGGTTTCTAAAAAAAGCAAAAAGGTTTAGACCATCAGCAGACTAAGAATGAACACCTATGCTTCAAACCACTGACTCCAGATTAGTGATCCCTCAATACACAGAGAGTGTTTGTGTTCGGGTAAGGACATGGGTCAGCTGACCCAAGATCATTACATTACATTACAGGCATTTAGGAGACGCTCTTATCCAGAGCGACTTGCACAACTTTCTACAAAGCATTTACATTGCATCCATTTATATAGCTGGATATATACTGAAGCAATGCAGGTTAAGTACCTTGCTCAAGGGTACAACAGCAGGGAATTGAACCTGCAACCTGCGTCTCTGGGTTTTTGCTTTGCCACAAAATTAGGGCCGGTCTGTTTCAGAGCTGTATGAAACGGGGGTGCAAACTGTAGCAGAATCGCGTGAATCAGTGACTGGCTTTGTGTCTGCAGAGGCCCCCGTGGTGGGTGCTGCGGAGGAAGGGGGGGGGGGGGGCGGGTTGGGGGCTGATATTTGCGAGCTGGCGGGGGTGTGAGTGTGTGCAGAGATAGCCTGTCCAGGCCCTCCCCTTGCGTGAGGAGAGAGCGTGCGAACTTTCAACTCTGGCAGTCGGCGGTGAAGAGGGAGTGTAAAAGGTGTGTGTGTGTGTGTGTGTGTTAGTGGGGGTTATGGGGGGGTCAGGGAGAGGCATTTGGTTACACAAGGAAATGGATTTTGGTAATTAAGATCAGCAGGCAACCGATCTTGGACGTGGGCCGGCCAAGAGAGAGTGGGGGGGGGTGATTTTTCTCTCAGATTTAAAGCTGTGTTTTCCTCCGCCTCGGTTGAGAGAGAGAGAGAGAGAGAGTGAAGGAGAGAGAGTGGGGGAGAGAGAAAGAAAACAGAGAGGAGGAGGAGGAGGAGAGGGAGCCAGAGAGGCGTAGAGGGTTGAGGTGGGGGAGAGCGACCCTGTTCGGGTCTGCTGGTAAGTGATTAAGTGTAGGAAACAGCCCTGTGCTCAGACTGGTGCAGAGTCAGCCTTTTTTTAAACAGAAACTTCACTCAGCCCCTCTGAAGTGTTCAGAGTAAAGCTGGAGTATTAATGGGGTTTTGGTTGGGAATACCCCCCTCCCCCTCCCCACACACACACACACACACACCTCTGCCCTCTGCCTCCAGGGGCGAAATGAGAGCGGATGGAGAAACATCCCCCCCCTCCCCATCTGTGTGGATTTGACAGTGCTGTTAATCAAAAGGAACCTCCCTTCACTGCAGCTCATGCGATAAAACCGTGAAACAGGGGGTACCGGGAGCACACGCCAGAGCTGGGGGTGGGCGGGGGGGTGGGGTATTCACTGCTGGAATGTGAGAGGGTAGCTGCCCCCCCCCCCCCATCTCTCTCTCTCTGGGTCTCTTAATACTCCTTAAATTACCTACCTGTCTGCAGACTTACCGCAAAGACACACTTTAACCCACATGAGATTCAGTGCGTGTGTGTGTGTGTGTGTGTGAGAGAGAGAGAGAGAGAGAGAGAGATAGAGAGTGTGTGTGTGTGTGTGATGGAGAGAGAGATAGTGTGTGTGCGTGTGTGAGAGAGAGAGATATAGTGATAGTGTTTGTGTGTGTGTGTGTGTGTGTGTGTGTTTCAGTGTGCTTTTATATCCTGTTATTGACATTGTTTTAATCGCAAAGGGGAGGAAATCTAACTGTCACTATCTAACAGAAACGCCGGTGAAATATGAACCCACAGGTGGCCCTGAAGGATGCTGGGAAGGGACAGCCAAGACGAGCACAGGCAGCGCAGCGTCTGGCAGCAGGCCTGGTGTAATGTTAGTGTTAAAAAATGATGGAGACTGAAAGTGAGAGCTAGTGGCCCTCAGATCACACTGTATGGGAAGAGGAACCAAAGCCTGTGGATAAAAGCATCACAGAAGCCACATCACGCCCAGTCCAGACGTGGGTCAAAATAAATAATATTTGTAATAACCCCTTTAGACACTAATAAAAATCTTCTTAGACATTAGTAACATTCCTGCAGATTGCTAACAAGGCTGAGAAAAAGTAGTCGATGTGATTGAGGATTTTGGCTAGTAGCGTGTTTCATTTGAGCATTTTGGCTAGTAGCGCGTTTCATTTGAGCATTTTGGCTAGTAGCACGTTTCATTTGAAGATTTTCGTTAGTAGCGTGTTTCATTTGAGCATTTTGGCTAGTAGCGCGTTTCATTTGAGCATTTTGGCTAGTAGCACGTTTCATTTGAAGATTTTGGTTAGTAGCGTGTTTCATTTGAGCATTTTGGCTAGTAGCACGTTTCATTTGAGCATTTTGGCTAGTAGCATGTTTCATTTGAAGATTTTGGTTAGTAGTGTGTCTTTTTTGAGGATTTTGGATAGTAGCGCGTTTTGTTTGAGTGTTTTGGTTAGCGGCACATTTTGACTGAACGTTTTGGATAGTGTGTTTCTTTTCAGGATCAGGATCTGGCGTCTCTGGTGTCTGAGAACTGACGCCAGTCATAGGTGGTAAAATGGCTTCCTGTTACAATTTGGCCGTTAAACGGTTTGCTTTCCTTCCATGACTTTCGGAGCTGACGCATGTGAAGCCTGAATGGCACCCTATATCATTCACTTATCCTGTTTATCATATTCCTTTACCTACACTGGGTTTACGTTCTCTTACTGACCTTTGACCTTTGCCCTGAACCCCAGTGGAGATGACCTGTTTTCCTTGTGCAGACAGTCGGATCCCTGTCCACAACATTTCTTAGTTCTGGGTGTGGGTGTGCCTGTTTGGGTCTCAGAGTGCTCTGATTTGCCAGGCTGGTGTAAATATTTATGAAGGGATGTGGCCACAGGGAGAAGGTCCTTAGCAATGCAGACGGAGACCATCAGAGCACTGTCAGCATGTACAGGGGACAGAAGGAAGGGGTTGGTCAGCTGGTTTGAATGACAGTGTGTGCTTAAAGCTGAGTAGGGTTAAAGCCTTGGGTCTGCAGGCTACTGCTGGAGAGAAGACCGGAATGGCACACAGACCTCTTCAGATCAGTCCAATCTGTGGCTCATCTGGCTCGATTCAAATGGCAGTTGTTTTTTGTTTGTTTTTGTTTTGTTTTGTTTTTTAAATGTGTGTTTATGTTTATTTACGCATACCTATTATTGATTGGTAAACCTCTGTCCCTGCCCCCTCCCTCTGTTGAAGAAAGCCTAAATCTGGTGGAAATAAACAGCCAAAGCCAGGTAGCCTTCACTGTGGAAAAGTACCACACAACACATTACGCTCTCAAGGGCCTTTTAACACACACACTACCCTCTACCCCCCCCCCCCCCCCACACACACACACACACACATTACCCTCTACCTCCCCCCCCTCCACACACACACACACACATACTCACACTAACACTAACACACACTCACATACATGCACACACACACACACACACTACCCTCTACCTCCCCCCCTCCACACACACACACACTAACGCACACTCACATACATGCACACACACACATTTGCAGTCACACACACACACACACTCATACTCTCACACCCACACACATGCACACATGCACTCTCTTTCACTCACATACACACACACACACACACACACACAAACACACATTACGTCCACACTGCATGGGACAATCCCAAGAGCCTGTTAATTCTTTATGTGGACGTGGGAAAGCTACAAACCTCAGCTGATTCTTCAGAGCGATCTTCAGTACACATTATGTTTTTCTTTTTTTTAAATACCCAATTAGCATGAGCTGCTTTGTCTAGACTAGCTGTGAGTCACCATTACCCAAATCTACCTTTGAAAAAAAACACTGCACTGTGGCGATGTCACAAGATACCGCGATGATTCCAGCGAGCCACACCTTTATGGGCGGGATACCCTGCTAAGCCCCACCTTTATGGGTGGGATACCCTGCTAAGCCACACCTTTATGGGCGGGATACCCTGCTAAGCCCCACCTTTATGGGTGGGATACCCTGCTAAGCCCCTCCTTTATGGGCGGGATACCCTGCTAAGCCCCACCTTTATGGGCGGGATACCCTGCTAAGCCCCTCCTTTATGGGTGGGATACCCTGCTAAGCCCCTCCTTTATGGGCGGGATACCCTGCTAAGCCCCTCCTTTATGGGCGGGATACCCTGCTAAGCCCCACCTTTATGAGCGGGGACACCCTGCTAAGCCCTGCCTTTATGGGCTGGGATACCCTGCTAAGCTCCACCTTTATGGGGCGGGGATACCCTACTAAGTCGTACCTATATGGATGGGGATACCCTGCTAAGCCACACCTTAATGGGGCGGGATACCCTGCTAAGTCGCACCTATATGGGCGGGGATACCCTGCTAAGCCACACCTTTATGGGCGGGGACACCCTGCTAAGCCACACCTTTATGGGTGGGGACACCCTGCTAAGCCCTGCCTTTATGGTGCTCCCCATCATTGGGCTTGTGCTTGTGGTCCACGATTGTGTGTATGGTCATCTGTCCGTTGTCATTTAATAATAAGCTTAATGTATCTCTAGAAACAAAATTAAAAACAGAAAAATAAAGCTGGAAAATGAAAAGTTATGAGATATAAATAAAAACCCATCTTCTGTTGTGATGCTCTTTTTAAATTACATAACATTGTGTAAACAATCATTTCACTGCCAGAATAAACAGAGTCTGCAATGCTCCACTGTCAGCACTGAAGACTCACTGAAGAGGCCAAACTCTGGTGAAGGAACTTGCTTTATGGCTGGGGACCGCAGGGTGAAGTCCCAGGTTGACCTTTGCAAACAGACTTGCCTCAGTCAACATTGGGCTGTAAAAGAACGGACAAAATGGGTGCTCTGTTACGCGCCCTGGAGAAAGGGCACCGGTCAAACGTCACAGTGGGGGCCCTTCCTGCTTTTCACAATTTAGCGTTTTGTGGGTAGGGAAAAAACGAAAAAAAGCCGTTTGAGTATCATGGGAAAATATCATTGTGAACTTACCCATACCAGATCTGGGCCCCCTTCCAAGCCTTTCCTTGGCCCTGTCCAGAACCTCGGGAACGAGACGTGGAAGTGACACCGTTGCCATGGTTGTGTCCTTTCCCCTCTGATCCGGCAGGACCAGTTTTAAAGGGTCACCACAGAGCGCCTCAATGAGCCGTTTATGAGGTTGGGTTTGAATGTCCGTTGAAACCGCAAGTCATTTCAAAAGCAAAAAAAGGGGGGAGGGACCACCTCCATTTTGTTTTTACACCTTCCCACCATCGCACTCGGTGGACATTGCACGAGAGTCATGTGATTTTTTCTGCAATAAACCATTTTTTTTGGTGTTGAGCCTTTTTTTGGACCTTCACTGAGTCATCTCTCCCTGGTTGCCCGTGTGGCAACACAGCAAGGGTTTTTGGAGTGTGGGGGGCAAGGGAGGGGGGGGGGGTTAAGGACACGGTGTGGATTACACTCACCGTTTATGAGAAAGCCTTCCTCTGAGAATGCTCTGCTCTTTGATGGAAAGCATTGATCTGACAAACAGGCTCCAGTGGCATAGCTCTCCCTGCCCTGAACCTACAGGTCGGAACCTGCCCCCCCACAGAGAGAGTGGGGGCCTGGGGAGGGGAGGCAATACAATGGTGTGATTCATAGTACAACTTCATGGGGGGAAAGAAAAAAGTCCTTGTTGGATGTGTGTATCTACGGAGGAGGCAGTGGAGGTAAAATTAAGGGGTAATTTTTTATTGTGCAAAAGGAGAACAGCCCAGCTGTAGACCCTTTGGGACTATGAACTTTGGCAGTAGTCATTTGTAGCACAACATACCGCTTTATCCTTCCCCCATGTAGATCTCTTCATCGCCGCCCGGACTGTCCGAAAAGCCCTCAGCACTCTGAGCTGCTGTGATTTTGCTGCTGTCCCAGGAACAGTAATAAGACTCCTCCTGGCAGCCATCTTATTAATATGATGTGCTTACCTGAGGTTCGCCAACTGCCAGGTCGGCCCGGATTCCTCTTACTCACGCAGTGTCTTTGTCCGCAATGTTTTGATTCACGGATTCTGGACACAGTGCAGGAATTAATCGCTGAGAAGCTGGAGACAAAGAGCATTGTGGGTATGCCTTGGGCTTAGGCCCCGCTCCATTTGAAATTAACTCACTCCCTTTGCTTCTGCCCTCCAGTGGATTTAGTCCTCCAGTGAGGTATCATATGAGGTATATACGAGAGAGCTCTTCCCAAGGGGAGGGGTCGAGGGGAGCAGTTGAGGAAGCAGTCGAGGGGAGGGGCCAGAGCCGTTTGAACTGGAAGCCCCCTCGCGCTACTTCCTCACTGCAGTGAAAAGGAACTTTCAGTCTCAGTGAACAAAATGTTCAAAACAAACTAACATTATTCGGAACAAACACAAAACTCATATTCTCCCAAAAAATATAATATACAGATTTCATACACTTCATGTTGACAAACTGAAGTTAATGTTGGATACTACAGTTCCTAAATTTGTAAGTTTGCTTATCCAACATTCTACAGAGAAAGAAAAATGTCATGGGATTGAAACAGAAGTCTTGGAACGAAGGCAGCATTGCAATGCATTCTGGGGTGTTTTTGTATTGGCTTCGTTGGAAGGAGGAAAATCAAGGGATTGAGGAAGTGTGGATCCTCCCTCCACTTGCTTCATTTGCCTTGGAATGCCTTTGCTTGTGGGGGCGATCTTGCATCTGAGTCAGTTTGGTAATTCCCCCTCCAGTTTATGGGGAGTGAGCACAAAGGAAGCAAGCGTTTTATGGATTGGAACGGGGGCCCTGGGTTCCTCGCCGACGTTGACAGATAACTCCAGCCCCTGTATCATCCCGAACATTCTACCCACAATCCCTGTCCGGGGTTTCCATCGCTTGTTTACACAGTGAGGTTTACTCAGTGGAGTTGAGAAGTTGATAAGTTAGGCTTTGAGGGTGGGTGCAGAATCAGGACCAAACAGCACTCAGAAGAATAACTGCTGGCTGCTGGGAAGTTGAGTTTGTGAGCTAATGGAGGCTTTGCTGCTGTCATTAACCAGCAGGACTCAAACTCAAGCACACCCCACTCACACTTACACATGCACACACACACACACACACACACACACGTACGCCCCACACACACACATGCACACCCCACACACGCACACTCCACACTCACACACACCCCACACACACACATACACACACACACACACACAAACACGCACACATGCACCCCCCCCCCCCACACACACACACGCACACCCCGGCCACACGAGTGAGTATGGATGAGTAACGGTCCCTCCAGCGGGTCCAGGAAGTGCTGGCTGTGGAGAGGGCTGGAGGTCACGGGGAAGGGACGGAGCTGGACTGGGCAGGGCGAGACAGTGCTGGGCTGGGCGGGACTGGGCGGGGCTGGGCGGGACTGGGCGGGGCTGGGTCCGAGCAGGAGGCAGAGAGAAGGAGTGCGCTGAAGCACAGCGTACACGGAGCGTATTTCTCTTTTCCAGCGAGAGCTGTCTGGGGTGTCAGGAAACAGCGCTGCACTGTGTGCATGCTGATGGCCCTCTGGGAGGACAGGAAGCACTTCATCTTTCCTCTCTCTTAGCTCTCGCTCATAAACAGCAGTGATACAACCAGCAAAGAGTTACTGACGCCTTTATTTTTCTTTGCAAGAGCCCCTCAAGGGCAACATTTCACTTTTTCTATTTATACGAAATATGAGGTGGGTGGGAAGGCTTCAGCTATGGTGATCTCGCAGGTAAATGGACTATAAACCTCAGCTCACCTCAGTGTACCTGGGAATCTCTGTACCTGTAGTGTGCTGGGTCTAAACCGCACCAGCTACCAAGACCTCATGGACAGTCATGCAGGCTCTTGTGTGACTACAGTTTTTGTTTGTGTTTTGCTGCTTTGCAGGTCTAGCACCAAATCGTTGCACAACGCTACGATCTGTTTTCTCTTTCCCTCAGGATAAACTGAACTGCCATTTTTTCCAGGCCTTTTTAGACTATCCCAGTTAACTGGTATCCCCATGGTAACCGCAACAGAATTGTTGAGCGGGACGTTTAAAACGGCTTTAAGTCTGGCCAACATCTGAAAGCTCCACAGACTTTGTTTTTACACGGTTAGGGTTTAGAGGGAGAGATTTAAAAGAAATTAAAAGTCTAATTCCTGTTGGGTTTATCTGAACACACATCACAGAGCTTCAGCCTCACTGAAGAAATTATTCACCACAATAACAGTTTTTTAAAAAAGCAAGAAAGGAACATTTTGTTCAACCGCTTTGGGCTTTATTTAAAGTGGAACATTTTTGATGGTCTTTGTAGTGACCAAAAATTCCTTTTTCTCATTTTGCTGTTCTCCTGTTGTTTGGTTGTGCAGAGTACATGTGGGGTCTTCCAGGCAGTGCACACTCTCGTACTGTTATACTGCCAGGTTATCTGTCATCTGCGCTCTCTGAAACCCTCTGTTTCATGCTGGTGAGAAGCCTTGAAGTTTGAATCTGCTTATTGTGTGAGCGAAATTTAACCACGCTCATTACTGAAATCCCACTGTGTACTGCTCCTACCCACATCTATAACGCAAAGATTATACAACTTATACCCGTCTCTGTAGGGTTAGGGGTGCACACCTCACCCCTCTCTCTGTAGGGTTAGGGGTGCACAGCGCACCCCCCCTATCTGCAGGATTAGGGGTGCCCACCCCTCTCTCTGTCTCTCTCATTTACTCCTCTGCTCCTTGCTTGAGTGGAAATTTGAGAAAGTTCTGGGAGGCTTTTTGTCTTGACTTTCTGGAATGTTCTCCCTCTCAGTTTTTTGCGGTCAGAGGGTTATGAATGCAGTGCCTTTCATTCACCAGCTAGGAGGTACTGCATAATTAACCATTAACATGTCACTGCTCCAAATGCACTTCAACGATGTAAACCCACTGGAAACCCATTCGCTGTGATAATGCAAACTTCGTTGGCTTTACGTTTTCACGCAGCCTTATTTCCCAGGCTCTTAAAAACTCGTAAGAAAGAAACATTTGACTGCGAGTCATAAAAAGTACTTGAAAATGACATGGGAAGAGATGGTCTTTTGGCACATTTTGGTTTTGGTGGAAGGATTTCTCTTAAGCTGATGTTAAAGACCATAAAATGAATAAAACATGTCCATTTACTCCTTCTGTGGTCATTGGTATCAGGCAGAGTCTGAATCTCCTGTGAGCAACATTCCAAATGGACCTTAAACATGCATGCCAGAATATGAACCCCCTGCCACCCCCCCCCACACACACACACACATGCATACCTACACAGACACACACACGCAATTACATATGCAGACACACACACACAAACACACACACACAATTGCATATGCAGACACACACACACGCGAATACCTACACAGACACACACACGCAATTACATATGCAGACACACACACACAAACACACACACACAATTACATATGCAGACACACACATACACAAACACACACACGCAATTACATATGCAGACACACACATACACAAACACACACACGCAGTTACATATGCAGACACACCCACACACATAGGCTACCTACACAGACACACACATGCACACACGCAATTACATTTGCAGACACATACTCTACCTACACAGACGGACAAAGACACACTCATGCGCACACACACAGACATGCAATTACATATGCAGACACACACACACACACACATACTTACACAGACATACACATGCACACACACATACACATACTTACACAGACATACACATGCGCACACACATACACATACTTACACAGACATACACATGCACAAACACATACAAACGCAGGTGCCAGAAAGGTTTCCTGTTTTCGCTCCAGCCAAACTGCAGCGAGTGTCGCCCCCTAGCACGCATCCTGCTCTTCACATCAGACCTGAGGCCTGCCTGTCAGTCAGAAGATTCTGTCTCATGCACTGTGCTCAGGAGGTTTATAGCACAGGCTGATTAGGTCGTCAGTGTTTATAGCACAGACTGGTGAAGTCAACTGTGTTTGTAGCACAGGGCTTTGAAGTGATCTGTGTTTGTAGCACGGGGCTTTGATGTGATCTGTGTCTGTAGCACAGACCAGTGATGCTGTCTGTTTGCTGCACAGACCAGTGAAGTCGTCTGTGTTTGTAGCACATACCAGTGAGGTTGACTGTGATTGTAGCACAGACTAGTGAGGTTGACTGTGCTTGTAGCACAGGCTGGTGAAGTGTTCTGTGTTTGTAGCACAGGCCGGTGAAGTCAACCGTGTTTGTAGCACAGGCCATTGAGGTCGACTGTGTTTGCAGATCCTGAGCTGCTCGCAAACCCCATCGACCGTCCCAGCCCTCCCGCTCCAGCACCCCACGGCAGAATAATCCACACAGTGCATTGCACGTAAAAAGCCACTTTGGATTCCTGTCCACTCTTAAGGGTCCACATTTGCATTGCTATGGGCAGACCCTGGCAGAGAGTTGTCTTCCGGAACTCTCTGTGGAATTTCTTCTAGAGTGGATTTCCTCGTCGTATATTGACTGTGACCCTAACCTTGACCCCTTTAACTAAGTGTCAAAACAATCCTGGCTGTTTTATGGATAGTTTTTCCTTCAACAATTACCGGAAGTAAATGAGTTAGTAGCAGTACAGCAGTGTCCATGTTACGTGAGTATAACGGCATCCATGTTGGACAAGATATCTTTTCTCTTTTTCCTCTCTTCTCCCAAGAGCGTGATAAGACCCGTAACTATTTGAATGCTCATATCTAGAAGCACTTTTCTGTGTGATGAGTTTCTTTTTTTTTACACTTCCACAGATTGTCTCAAAAAATGTATCTGTGCAGGAAGAGGATTCAGGGCTTGAAGCCCAAAATGCTTCTTTTTTTTCTTGTTCCCCTTTTTTCTTTCTGTAATACTGAGGACTTGATAAATCCCCCTTAAGTATAAGACCGTGGGTGTTATGAGCTTATGGGAAAGGGAGCACCTCCCTGCCCAGGCCCATAGGTGGTGCTTGCGTGCAGGTGACGCTCAGGTAACATGCTCACCTGCACATGCTCTGCCTTTTTCCATCTTCTCAAACTGGATGGAGCCAAATGGGAAGGGGGGGGGGTCCTGTGAGATCAACCTGTTCAATCCAAATGTAATGCCCCCCTGCCCCCCTTTAAAAGTAAAAGTGATTAATTGAGCATTTAGTTCAAATGAAAGGTATTAATAATATAGCAGGTTGTGACTGTTTTTCCTCTGTGTGGAGGACTTCATTTTCTAAAAGTATAAATTTTAGGTAGCATAGGCAACTCAACTCCTAACATAAAACTTTGGCCTTCTAATGATAGGTAGGTATGTGTTCAGTAAAAAAATCAAGTTCTGTTGATGATTACTGGTATTTTTCTTGAGTTTCTGAGATTATGCAGAAATGAGAGACAAAGCCTCAAACATCTGCTGTCAGAAGCATTTTCCTGTCGTGTCACAGAGTAACTTATGTTTGTCCATTTAAAAAAAATGTTTTGTCCTGATCCCAGGCTGAAGGGGTTTCCCCTCAGGAAAACATAAATAACTGTAAAAACAAAGATGAAGGGGGAGGATGATTGGCTTTAATTTTCCCCAGTAAGCCTTGAGCAGACTCTTGATTGAAGGCGGCTCAGGCTGTTTTTGAACGGAAAAGCCTGTGTGTTGGGTTTTGGCAGCAGTGCAGGGTAGCTGTGTTCAGGAGAAGTAAGCCTCTCGTCTGCACAGAAATGCTGAAATGCATGCTTCTGCCAGTGCAATGGACTGGTGCATGCCTGCTTCAGTGTAATGCACCAGTGCATGCCTCTCGTGACAGTTCCGTGTGGTTGGTTAGGGTCAACGTTCATGACGGTCCCGTGTGCTTGGTTGGGGTCCCTGTCTGTGACAGTCCCGGGTCGTTGGTTGGGGTCCCTGTCTGTGACAGTCCTGGGTCGTTGGTTGGGGTCCCTGTCTGTGACAGTCCCGGGTCGTTGGTTGGGGTCCCTGTCTGTGACAGTCCCAGGTCGTTGGTTGGGGTCCCTGTCTGTGACAGTCCCGTGTGCTTAGTTGGGGTCCCTGTCTGTGACAGTCCCGGGTCGTTGGTTGGGGTCCCTGTCTGTGACAGTCCCGGGTCGTTGGTTGGGGTCCCTGTCTGTGACAGTCCCGGGTCGTTGGTTGGGGTCCCTGTCTGTGACAGTCCCAGGTCGTTGGTTGGGGTCCCTGTCTGTGACAGTCCCGGGTCGTTGGTTGGGGTCCCTGTCTGTGACAGTCCCGGGTCGTTGGTTGGGGTCCCTGTCTGTGACAGTCCCGTGTGCTTGGTTGGGGTCCCTGTCTGTGACGGTCCCGTGTGCTTGGTTGGGGTCCCTGTCTGTGACAGTCCCGTGTGCTTGGTTGGGGTCCCTGTCTGTGACAGTCCCGGGTCATTGGTTGGGGTCCCTGTCTGTGACAGTCCCAGGTCGTTGGTTGGGGTCCCTGTCTGTGACAGTCCCGGGTCGTTGGTTGGGGTCCCTGTCTGTGACAGTCCCGGGTCGTTGGTTGGGGTCCCTGTCTGTGACAGTCCCGTGTGCTTGGTTGGGGTCCCTGTCTGTGACGGTCCCGTGTGCTTGGTTGGGGTCCCTGTCTGTGACAGTCCCGTGTGCTTGGTTGGGGTCCCTGTCTGTGACAGTCCCGTGTGCTTGGTTGGGGTCCCTGTCTGTGACAGTCCCGGGTCTTGGTTGGGGTCCCTGCTTATTGTTTCTCGTCTCTCATCACAGCTACGTTGCAGAAGAAGGACGCGAGCTGGCTGGCGGACAGAACGGCGGCCATCGACGGGAATGGAAAGACGGCGTCTGCCATCGATGGTGTTGCCATCTCAGAGGGAGACCTCCTCCTGCAGGTGGGTACACGTTCAGCGCACACAGTCAGAACACAGAGAGATTTAAACCTCCCTTCTGCACATGCTCAGAACAGAGAGAGTTAAACGTCCCTTCTGCACGTGCTCAGAACAGAGAGATTTAAACCTCCCTTCTGCACATGCTCAGAACAGAGAGATTTAAACCTCCCTTCCGCACATGCTCAGAACACAGAGAGAGTTGAACCTTTCTTCAGAGAGTGAGGCTGCATCAGAAATCGCGTACGTACTATGTACTATGTACATGTAACCATTGGTTTTAACTACTTCCTGCTAAGCACAGTGAAAGGTAATACATTTAAATTGTTCAGCTCTTTCACTGCTTTGGCTTGAAGGGGGTAGAGGTGAAAAGGTAAATTCAACGCCAAAGTTAGGAAATATTTCTTTACACAGTGTTGTGTATAGAACAGCTTACCCAGGTCATGTAGGAGAGGCAGAGACCTTCTTGATATTTACGTCCAGGATTGATGCAGTACTGGATACTCTCTAGTCTATAGGGTTCATGGTGTGAATACACAGCCTGTTCTCATCATTGTGTTTTCATATGTTCTTATGCAGAATATACCTTCTCCATTGTTATAAAACAAGCCATTCACACACAGGGTGTGAACAGCCTTTCTCGCACCAGCGTCCAGACGGAATGCTTCGGCATTCCGAGGCGTCTGACGCTGATGAGGTTTTCCGCCGTCCGCCGCGGACTGAAGGGGCTCTGTGTCCGGTCGGTTAGCGGTAATGGCGGAGAGAGATTACGGAGCGTGCATCCTGCTTCGCTCTTCGCGTCTGACCTGAGGCCCGTCTCGCTGACGGAAGAGGGGGCCTCTTTGCGTCTCGCTGTAATAATTTGGTTACATTCCCGACTGTTTTAACAGGCAGCAGGAACACAGACACGCACATGCACACACACACACAGGCACACGCACATGCACAGACACACATACACATACACACACACAGGCACACGCACACACACACACACACACACACACACACACACACACAGATGTTCTCGTGTGCACTTGACCCTCTTTGGCTTTGGTTCAACACCACGAAACTACTCTGAAAGCAACATGTCCATTTTGGGTATCGTGGACCTCTTATTCTGGCAAATGGCAGCGTCCCATACGGCTATAATTACATTTAATGCGGTGTAATGCAGGACAACTGCACAAACTAACCGGAGATTCAGAGCCAGAGATACCGGTTGCAGACCACGCCAGGAGCAGAGTGCACTTTGACAACCGTTACTGAAAGAAAACACCGTGAACAGAAAAGCTGATAAAATGTCCTGGCATCAAAAGTGTGTTGGAGTTCTGAAAGAGGTATGGAGATTGGCTAGCTGAGTTTTGGGGTGACATTGCGTACCCCACAGGAACAGAAGTCAGTTCCCCTATCTGGGAAACCAGAATATATCAGCAGGGGCAGGTGCAAAAATGGAGACGTCAGTGGTTCCGTTACTATGGTGAACACACTGACATGCTCTTTCATTGTAAGTGGCTGTGAATACGAGGTTCTACAGACTGAATGCAACATAGTGTAATATAAGGTATTATAGTGTAACACCGTAATGCTCCATGCTAATATTCATGAGTTGCATGGAGGAGGGGATGAATTGTGGTTCATCTTTCCTCCCAAACTGGAGGGGACAAACCCAGCTGAGATATCAGTCACATCCCTCACATGCCTCATAGGTCCTTCACACTCAATCCCACTGGTTTATAATCCCAGAGAATTAAAGCATTAAGATTAATTCTAGAGGCCCACAGAGGACACTGGTCCTGGAGAGCCACAGGATCTGCTGGGGTCCCCAGCCCTGGTCCTGGAGGTCCGCTGGGTCTGCTAGGGTCCCCAACCGTAGTTCCATAGAGCTGCAGGGTGTTTTTCCTTGTCACTCAACCCCTAATTTATCAGTTAAACCATTTCAGTAGAGTTACCTCAGTTCACCTGATTATCTTGGGTCCAAACTCATCGCTGATTTTCAGGTGAATGCAAAAACAAGCAGACCCTGCGGCTCTCCTGGGCCAGGGCTGTGGTTTGCCAAGCAAACAAAGCACATGCAAATGAATTTATTAACTGCCACAGATTTAGTGTTAGTTTGGATACATGCATGGGGAACCAGTGGTTTCTTCCCCCCACAGACCACACTAGTTTACTCAAACAGCCGGAGAGTTACGAACGAACAAGAGAGCACTCAAATATCAAGCTTAATAGTGTGTGAGTTTGGTTTCCATGGCCAAGCAGCTGTACACAAGCCTAAGATCACCATGCGCAATGCCAAGTGTCAGCTGGAGGTGGTGTAAAGCACACCGCCATTGTACTCCGAAGCAGTGGAAATGTGATCTTTGGAGTGATGAATCCTACTTCATTATCTGGCAGTCTGACTGACAAATCTGGGTTTGGCAGAATGTATAGTGCCAACTGTACTGGCCCGCGTAGTGCCAACTTTTAAGTTCGGTGGAGGAGGAATAATGGTCTGGGGGTGTTTTTCATGGTTTGTGCTAGGTCCCTTAGTTCCAATGAAGGGTCTAACTCTCTATGAATGCCCAAGGTTTTGGAATGAGATGTTCAACTAGTACATATGGGTATGATGTTCAGGTGTTCACATACTTAGTGTATAAACCACTAGGGGGCGCTGTGAGAGACACCAGTAAAGCTCTGGTCTTAAATGCTCAACTGAATGATGTCACTAATACTAAATACTAATTGACATCAAGTTTGTTTCAAGGTCCAATAAGTTTAGTAGTCTGAGTAACCAGCTGGTGATTTGTACAGAAAAGAGTCTTGAGTGGCCTTTAAGTGAGCTCTGGGGGTGAAATGAAATGGGTACCGATAACAACTTCAGTTAATGGCGGCTACCATTGCGCTAGAACACAGCAGCTGTCTCAGCTCTCAGGAAAAGAAAGAGAGGTTCCCGCCAAAATGGGTCTGCGTAGAACGTCCCCGTGTTTTCACAACACAACCATCCAAGCTGGTTGGGGTGCGTAATTCCGTATGTTGCAAAATCCAAACCTCGACAAAGAATGGGGATGTTCATTGATTGGTTGTTTTTCCCCAACTCTCATGGAAAAAAGTAATTCAACTGAGCTCAAGAAATGGGTTTTGTTGTAGCTGCGGTGAAACATTCCGGGGAGTCTCGCTGTGTGCCCCCCTAACTCAAGGGGGGGCGGAGGGTTGGGGGGGGGGGGTAGATTACTGAAAATATTTATCCTTTGATAGCGAGAGAAACACTGTGTTTTCAGTTGCACAATCATAGCGTGTGGTGAGGCTGTTTAAAGACCCTGAGAAATGTTTTGCAAAGTATCCGCTTGTCCTTGGTGCAGCTGGGCTTTTCCATAGGTCTGGGTCCAGGGTGGTGAATGGCCAGATGATGTGGTTAGCTTGAAATGAACACAATCTACAAGTCTCATTGCACATTTCATTTGGGTGTTCTCTCTCTCTTTTGCTCTCTTCCATTTTAAATCTAGAAACCAGAAAGCAAGGGTGAAAGGCTGAAAATGAGGGAGGGATTGTGTGTGCTGGTGTGAATGTGAGAGAGAGAGAGAGAGAGCGACAGACAGACAGAGAGAGAGAGCGAGAGAGACTAGCTGCTAAAAAAGTAGCATTGCAGTTGTGAGATTTCTGTGATAACAACCTTGTGGGGAGAGAGAGAGTGTGTAGGTAGGTCTGTTTGAGTGTGTGTGTATGTGTAACCAGCCTCTCTGTCTCTCTGTAGGCCCTGAATGGCTTTGTACTGGTGGTCACAGCCGAAGGCTACATTTTCTATGCCTCCCCTACTATACAGGACTACCTGGGCTTCCACCAGGTAAGTTTCTACCTGGCAACCATCCAGCACCTTCCCCATATCATCACATCTATCTGGCAACCCAGCAGTGCCTTTCCAAAATCATCACATCACATCTACCTGGCAATCCACCAGCCCCTATCCCAAATCATCACATCACATCTACCTGGCACCAGCCCCTTTCAGAAACCAGAGAGGGAGGAGCTTATTCAGCTGAGGTGTAGAAGAAAGGGAGGGGCTTATTCAGCTGAAATACAGAGGAGAGGGTGGGGCTTATTAGGCTGAGGTGGAGAGAAGGGGGCAGGGCTTATTAGGCTGAGGTGGCGAGAAGAGGGCGGCGCTTATTAGACTGAGGTGGAGAGAAGATGGAGGGGCTTATTAGGCTGAGGTGGAGAGAAGAGGGAGGGGCTTATTAGGCTGAGGTGGAGAGAAGAGGGAGGGGCTTATTAGGCTGAGGTGGAGAGAAGAGGGAGGGGCTGTGGTGCACAGAACTGAATGATTAATGAAAGGATGTTCCCCCACCCCACCCACCCAGGTAGTACAGCCCATGTACTTCCTAACAAACAGATTATAGATTACAAAAATGTTTAATTGTAAAAGAAATTAAACAAAAAGAAAACTGATGATAATATGTGATACAATGTGATCTCTGAAATAAGGTTTTATAGCTATTATCAGAATGTATAACCACTCATGAAAGATGTTTTATGGACATTTTTATATTTTTGAACATGTAAATCAACTCGTGTCATAGAAAATGTAAGTTCCCTGCATGCGGTGTGCATGAAACGTGTATATATGAGAGGGTCTGAGAACTGTTGTTTGCATCGGACGCCGGGGATGTCCAATGTAGTCCTGAGCTCCTCCGGGGCCTCTTTCCTGGGGCCTGTGGGGACTCGTTGGGCGAGATGGAGGCGGAGATGAAGAGGAGCCGTTATGTAAGGCCTCTCTCTGGGAAGCCATGTTTGATTTGGCCGCCACCACACGGGATGGAGGTCATTTTGGGCCGATGGCCAGGCGGATAAGAGCCCCCCGGTCCTTAGCTGAGAAATGCAGTGGGGGGGGGGGCAGCTCTGTTGGGAAAATATTATTCCAATTCGTCACGCAACGTCTGTCTGGCGGGGTAAGCAAGAGTCGGCTTTCTTTGTGCAGGTTTTCGAGGCTCAGTGCCAGACCGAGCGTTTTACTTTCTCAAGCTGTTTTACAAGATCCACACGTGCATAGAAAGATGGTCAGAGAGCATGGTTAAAGAAACAGATGACCTTAATGTGTTGAAATATGAAATCAGCATGTTTATAAAATAATCATGTAATGTGTAATCCTCTGTGGACCTCCTGTAGAGACATTTCTAATGGTGGGCACAGAGCTCTGGGCAGTACTAGCATAACGTTACTCTCACAGACAAATGCTCCTGCATAAACACATAAGCTTACGCAGTGTGTGTGTGTGTGTATGTGCACAGGCGAGCATGCATGCGAGTGTGTGTGTACTTGTATGTGTGGGTGAGTGTGTGTCTGTGTGTGTATGTGCATGCATGCGAGTGTGTGTGTGCGTGTGCGTATGTACATGCCTGCTAATGTGTGTGCGTTTGCGTGTGCATATCAACCATGGGCCTTCAGCAGGGAAACACTTATCATAGTTGCAGAGCTGGTCAGTGAGTGAAAGGTGTTGAGTTAAAGCTGGGTGCCAGTGCCGTGGTGGTCACCGTGCTTAAGAATGCCAGGATCACTGTGCTGGAACCCCAAAGTTTATGTACCCCCTCCCGCATCCCCACGTACCTCACCCCCACCCACCCTCCTCCTGTTCCTAACCCCTGTTCCCCTTCCCCCCCCGCAGTCGGACGTGGTCCACCAGAGCGTGTTCGAGATGATCCACGCGGACGACCGGGCCATGTTTCGCCGCCAGCTGCACTTCGCACTCAACCCCAACCAGGGGGACCCTGAGCAGGGCAGCAGCGGTGGGTGGCCTGCCCTAAATGATGTGGGGGGATGAAGGGGAGGGTACATTTTGGGTAATTCTCATTTCAGCGAACTCAATTCAGGAATTTTAAAAAAAATGTTATACAGGGATTTTTTTTTCAATTGTATGAATTGAATTTCAGTTGAATTGGAATGTGATCAATTCCCATCATGCCAGTGGGGATCCCTGCAGTGCCGTGGTAACCAACCCTGTTTCTGGAGATCTACTGTCCTGTAGGTTTTCACTCCAACCCTAACAAAGCACTCCTCATTCAACTGCTAGAGTTGTGCCAAATTAGAGTTGAAATAAAAACCTACAGAATTGTAGAGCTCCAGAAACCTGCAGACTGTGTCAGTGCTGACTGTGGCCTGCAGCCTGTGTCAGTGCTGACTGTGACCTGCAGCCTATGCCAGTGCTGACTGTGACCTGCTGCCTGTGCCAGTGCTGACTGTGACCTTCAGCCCTGCAGATACACAGTTGGCTGTAGTGTCAGCCAGGGGTGCGAGGGTTACAGTCAGCCAGGATTGCAGCATATCAGCTCACTAGGGACGCCTGCTGTTCAATTGGGTACCCACAAGTCCACCTGCTGAACTGCATATGAGGAGTCTTCCTCTGTGTCATGTCGAGCCTGACGTGCAAACTGCAGTGTGATAAGAAACGATGGCCGACATTGTGTGCCTCAGAGGAGAGCGCATGCTTATCTGGAGTGGAGGTTGCAGCAGTGATGCCGGTGATAAATATACTTGCATGTTCCTAAATGGGAGGAAAAAAGGGGGGGGATTATATGTATTATGTATTTTTTTTAAAACAGCCAGAGTGTAGAACCCTGGTGGGATATTGATGTCACATCTGTGTTTGGTCAGCAAAGTCCCTGGGATGTTTGGGGGTGGGGGCAGTTGATGTAGCGTCTAGTGCTGCTGTTGGGGGTGGGTGGGGGGCAGTTGATGTAGCGTCTGGTGCTGCTGTTAGCCAGGCTTACATCAGACGTCTCTGTATCAGACGGGCTGGACCAGCTCCAGTCTGTAAATTCCTGACTCATACTGTGTGTACTCAGTGCACCCCTATGAAGGAGCAGGCCGTGCTGGCCAAGGTGTGAAATCCAGTGTACAGCATGTGATACATTTTGACATGTGTTGAATTATATCTTGTAACGTGCAGATTTACAAGATTTTCGGCCGTTAGTCTTCTGAATATGTGCTCTGTGCTCTGCTGTGTTATGCAGGCATGCAGAACAGCACCCAGATCTCCAATAACGTCGTGGCCTATGACCCCCAGCTCGTCCCCCCAGAAAACTCCTCCTTCCTGGAGAGGAGCTTCTGTTGTCGCTTCCGATGTCTTCTTGACAGCTCCTCTGGCTTCCTGGTAGGCCCCCATGTAGTCCACTTCCTCTTAGCTTCCTGGTAGGCCTCCGTGTAGTCCACTTCCTCTTAGCTTCCTGGTAGGCTCCTGTGTAGTCCACTTCCTCTTAGCTTCCTGGTAGGCTCCTGTGTAGTCCACTTCCTCTTAGCTTCCTGGTAGGCTCCTGTGTAGTCCACTTCCTCTTAGCTTCCTGGTAGGCTCCTGTGTTGTCCACTTCCTCTTAGCTCCCTGGTAGGTCCCCGTGTGGTCCACTTCCTCGTAGCTTCCTACTAGGCCACTGTGTATGTCCATTTAGTCTTGGCTTTCTGGTTGGCCCGTGTAGTCCACGTCATCTTAGCCACAAGATCCTGGATAAATTCCAACCAGCACATGCCGTCATAAAATCAGTGGTATCAATTTACAAAAACTCATTTCCACAAAAAGAAAAAAAAGTGAGTTACTATCCTTGGTTAGTGGTCCTATTCTGTTATTTGAAATCTATTCTGCACAGGAATTATATATTCTGATGCTCTTTAAATTTTACTATAGATAATTATGTCAAACATAATTAATTTATTATTATTATTATTAGTAGTAGTAGTAGTAGTAATTGTAGTAATTATAATTGCATAGTAGTAGTTATTGTAGTAACTGTAATTGTGTGGTTGTAGTTATTAGTAGTAGTAGTTGTAATTGTAATTGTGTTAGGAACTGATTTGAATGACCTCCTGCTCCCCCCTGCTTTCAGGCACTGAACTTCCAGGGGCGTCTGAAGTACCTCCACGGGCAGAACCAGGTGTCGGAGGATGGCACGGTTGCCCACTCCATGCTGGCCCTGTTCGCTATCGCCACGCCCCTGCAGCCCCCCTCCATCCTGGAGATCCGGACCAAGACGCTCATCTTTCAGACCAAACACAAGCTGGACTTCTGTCCAATGGGTATCGACACCAGGTACTGAAAATACAGCATAAATAAACACAATGCCATCTTGAATCAGCTATCTTAGTTGTAATGGGACACTATACAAACACGAATAAACCCAGTGAGTCTGGTTTGTGTCCCCATAAAGAGTGCAGAAAAAAGACAAGTCCCCTTTTCTTGTGCCTCTGTGACTCTTTTTAGATTAGCTCTGTGTGTTGCTGTAATTTTTTATTGTATTTGAACTGTTGTCTGATATGTTGCATGTTTTCTTGATAAATCTCTCTTGAAAGAAAACGGTTATTAATCTTAAGAGACCTGGCTGAATAAGTTAGTAAGTAAATAAGTAAGTTAGTAAGTAAAAAAGTAAGTTAGTAAGTAAATAAGTAAATTGGTAAGTAAATAAGTTAGTAAGTGAATATGCGTGTGAGTCAGTTTCCTGATTATGTTTTTCCTCCATTTCTCCACACAGAGGAAAGGTGGTTCTGGGATACTCTGAAATGGAGCTCTGCATGAAGGGATCGGGATACCAGTTCATCCACGCTGCCGACATGATGTACTGCGCAGACAACCACATGAGGAGTAAGAAGCCTGGAGGCCCGAGTCCCGCTCTGTCCTCTGCTCGACACTCGCAACTCACCTGCGCAAAACGCGTCAGCAAACCCATCAAACTGGGTTTAATGGCTCCACCTGTGCCGGGCTTATCACACTACCCTCAAACCCATTCGCCACTTTCAGGGGCAGTATGCAGGTTTTTACTGGTGACAGATGTGAATTGCATTATAATGAAAATCAGAAATGCAACGGACATCACTGGCATATTGTGTATAATATCAGCTGCTTTGCCATTTGAAAATATGGTAAAATTTCGAGGTAACATCTCGTCCTCTGTTAGTTACAGATGCATCATGGTCATTTAGGTACATTTGATTGAAATACTGCAGTACTGTATCCTCAGTCTCCCTCTTGCACTTACAGTGACATTTACCATTATGCTGAGGTTGAGGTTGTGTATTGGCTATGGCTACCACTATCAGGCATGACTGATAATTAGCATCGTCGGTTATTTTCCCAACATTTTATGTTTGCCTTTGGAAGTTGCTTTGGATAAGAACGTCAGCTAAATACTTAAATGACAAAGTGTTCAGGTTAATCAGCTCCATCACCTGAAGCCTGAAGGTTGCTTCCCAGCTAACAATTCTCAGAACTTTCCTGGAACTTTCAGAAAGTAAGGGTATCCAGTAACAATTTCACAGGAGCTTGGAGGGTCTCTTGGATGTTGTCTTTTAGTCACAGTGCCAGAAAGGCCTTAGAACTAATTAGTTTTTTTCTTCTTCGCGTGAACAGAGAATTTAAGGCTGTGGATGGTCACTACTGTTATATGAATCCAGATCGGTCCCCTGCCAGGCTTGCAGTGAAGGCACTCAGAGCTCTGTGTGTGTGATTACCAGTGTGTTTTTGCGCCTCTGTTCCGCTCCTCAGTGATAAAAACAGGAGAAAGCGGCATGACCGTCTTCAGGCTCCTGGCGAAGTCGGGCGTCTGGGTGTGGGTCCAGGCCAACGCCAGGCTGGTGTTCAAAGGCGGAAGGCCTGACTTCATCATCGCTCGCCAGAGACCCCTGACGTGAGTGAAACTCGCACGTACTACCTGTCAAAATCTTTTAACTTGCAATGTTAACCTCGTCCACTCTACAAAAACAGAGAGAGGGATGCTTTATAGTGTTCATTTTAACTGTAAAGCTGGGGAAGGGGTGCACAGATTCTGTCCAGGAGGGATGGGGAGTGTGTGCTGATTTTCATTCTCAACAGTTTAACCTGGCAGAGTTTACTGAATGGCTGCACACACCAACGCCCATTCATGCCGTTATCAGATCACAGGGTAAGATGATTCCACCTAGGGCATGTTCCATCCGCAGCTGTGGCTCACAATAAAAAACGTGAGGAGTTAATGTATGAGGTCATTAAATAATCGATTGCAGATGCTGACCTTCGGGTTTGTGGTCTGAGGAGCTGACCTGCATGAACAGTGCAGAGCGTTTTGAGAAGGACCTATAGACCTCTTAGTGAAATGAAATTTTATTGCTTTATCTTTGGAGCAGTTTCTACTGAAAGATCTACTCTTTTGTCTCGCTGCGCTTTCCTGGTCCACGGTAGTCATGGCAACTCAGGGGCAGAGTCAGTTGGAGCTCAGTTGCTGGGTGACATCCGGTGGTGACCTTTTGACCTTCTGTTTCCACCTAGGAATGAAGAAGGAGAGGAGAACTTTCGCAAAAGGAGGCTGCAGCTCCCCTTCAACTGCTCCTCTGGGGAGGCGCTCCTCTACGACACCGGCCCCAGCCTGGACATGGTGGAGGGGAACACGCCCAAAACCAGGAGCACGTCCGAGGTGCAGGACCTGGACCCCAAGTCTCTCCTGGGGTCCATGCTCAACCAGGACCAGTCGGTGTATATCCAGCCCCCCACCCCGGACCCTCAGCTCACCCTGGACAAGGCTTTCATGGACAGTCACGCGCTGCTCAGCGTCCCAGGGGATGCCTGGCAGCAGGAGGTGTCCCCGCCCAGCACCGACCTCAAGCAGGACCCCACGGTGGCGGGCATCATGGACTCCCTGGAGCAGATCATGAGTGACGGCAACCTGGGCGCGGCCCTGGAGGACCTGGACGTGAAGGACAGCGAGCTGAAGGAGTGGGAGCACACCCTGCTGAAGATGAACATGAGCAACGACGTCTCCCTGGAGCTCAACAGCATCCTGGCCAACGACATCTTCTCCTACGTGGAGGACGCCCTCTTCAAGGAGAACGCCATGGGCCAACGCCGCAGTGACGGGTCGAGGGAGCTCGGTGTCCCATCGAGCTGCTTTGCCGACGCCCTCCTCGGTGAGCAGAGCGCTTTCACGGGGACGTCTCGGGGCCTGTCCAGAGCGGGGTTGCGGGATTCCGGGTTGCCTGGCAACCACCAGAACGCGCCACTCCCTGATCTGCTGAGGCAGGCACGGGCCGTCCCCCAGGTGGACTTTGTCGGAATTGGAGAGCAAAGCATTGTGGGAGCAGGGAGTGGGGTCGGAGGCATGCAGGAGGTCATGTGTCCTGACCCTCTGGTCTCCATGAGGCTGAATGGGCCTACTGTGTCACAGAATGATGGTATGTTGTCTCTGAGACAGCCAGAGTTCGGTGCCCAGACTGGCCTGAGTCTTAACAACGAGATGCCCTATAGCTCCGCCCTGGCCACGCCCTGCTCTCAAACACAGGTGAACCAGGTGAGGCAGGGCCTGCCGACTATGTCCAGCTTTGGGTCCTGCCCGCAGAAAATTCGGTCGGCTCCCTCAAGCACCGTCGGCCCGGTCCACCCAGAATCTCTGGTTCTGTCCCTCCCAAACCAGCAGCAGCAGGTCGGAATTGCGGGAAAGCATTTTGAGTACCAGAAACGACAGACTTTCATTGGCCAGTCCAACCAAACAGCTTTGGAAGATCAGCGAGGCCAGTGGACCCCTTGCATCCCCAACACTAATTTTGAAGACAACCTGCAGGACGTCTGCGCCCAAAATTTGTCCCCTCAGCAAAGTGTCTCGAACCCTTCGTCAGCACAACACCTTCAGGGCTGTTTCTCAGTCCAGACGCAGAGTTTACCTCCTCAGCATCTGCACCCGTGGCAACAGCAGCAGGACGTTTCCTCGGCGACGTGCAACAGACAGCAGTACCCCTTGACTCACCCGCCCAACCCCTCCCACCAGGAGCGCCACAGGGACTCCTCTTCAGGCCCCGTGCCCCATGTTTCGCAGAACTGCAGGACAGTCTATGGCTTTGGGACGCAGAATGCCACGCCTGCCTCTTCATCGATCACGAACAGCTGCATGTTCGATGGCGGCCTGTCGTCCGCTGGCAACGGGGTGGGCTTCAGCAATGTGGAGCGGGGGGTTTCCATGCCTCCCTACCGGAAGCTGAACCCGTCAAACAGCCAGAGCTCCCCACAGGCCAGCTGCTGCTTCCAGAATCTTCCGGGGAAGTTGGTCCTGGGCCCGTCCAGCAGCAGCCAGGGGAACGGCCTGCCCTGCCCCATGGCGCCTGGCTTCTCCACAGGGGACACGATGGCCCAGCACCAGTTTCTCAACTGCAATGGGCAGACACAGGTAGCCAGTTGTTCCTTCCGGAAGAAGCTCGCCGTTCTAACAAAAGCTCAGTCACACGTTTTAACAGTGTTGTGTGCTCATAAGGTCAGTTTACTAGGCTTTCCCGCTGCTGAAAACTGAGCTGGTCTCAGTTCCCTTTCACTTCGGTTACATTCATGAATGACAATCTCAATAGTAAACAATATTGTGGCCATTGCTCAGTGTGTGAGTTTGAATTTTTTGACTGAACTGAAATAGAATTGGCCCCAGGCATGTTCCAGTTCGAGTGCAGAAGAGTGAGTGTTTAGAGAGACAGCTTTTGCCTCTGTAGTCCATACTGTTCCACGGCTGAACTCAAGAGTTCACGTATCGCTGGTAGAGAGAGATCAGACGGACCATTATTGTTTAAGACAGATACAACCACTTAGAGCAAAGCCTGATCATTTTCTGCTTTCATATGCCATAATGCACGGCTTATATCTAGTTTTATATTTTAAATTACATACAATTTGTCAAGTTTTATAGACCGAGTTTGTGAAAATCTAATTTCAATTGAGCGACAAACCAGAATTATCCGAAAAGAAGTATTTGTTCATTACCGCGTTGGAATTTATTCCAGAAAATTTGTTTTGGTGAACATGAATTGACCCATCAAAACATTATTTGAGTTACAGCTCTTTTTTGTGTATACAGTGCCTGAAATGATTAAGTAGTAGTAAGATGAGTGTCCCAATACAAAGAAATGAAAAATAAAATAACCAACCCCCCCCCCCAAATGCGTTCTGCATTTGGTGTTTTTCAGACACATATGAGATTCTATGACTGCTGAATACCTGTAGATAAGGCCATGGCCACTCTGTATTGTTTTCTCTTACAGTATGTTATTCTTCTGGCTTAGAGTGCAGGCCACAGAGCCTATTTCTGAATAACATTTTCACCCCTCGGTAAGCTAACATTTAGCTCTCTTTCCGCAGGTACCCGGCCGTCCATTAGAAGACAACGAGTCTTTCTCCTTCCCGCCACTTTCCAACGGAACAGCATATTTTTCTGAGAACAGTCAGACCAACTGTTGTGACTTCTAGAGGGCGGAGGCACGTCCTGACCTCCAGCGGTGTCAAAGGTCAGAGGTCAAAGGCAAGCGCTAGCGGAGAAAGGGACAGAGACGGTCTGTGTGTCGCGGGGCCACCGCAGCGCTTCCTGTGGCTGTTTCCCGTGCCCCGCCCCCCATCCCCCCGTCCCCCCATCTACACCGCGTCCCCTTGGAGATGCGGAAGCCCCATCGTAGCTTCTGCCTCTTCTCACGGCTTCTCGGCTTGTAAAAGTACACAAGACTTCAGGCTCCGCCCCCGGACTGCGGGAGCCGCCGCGGGGGTCAGTCACCCGAGCCGCCGCTTCGCACGCCATTCGCCCGTTCATCACGGCGGGAAGGAACGTGCCAGAAAGTCCTGATGGATATCTATTTATTTGTTTCTGTTCTTTCTCACTTTTTTTCATTATCTTTGCTTTTAATTTTTAAGTTCCATGGGGGAAAGAAGCAGGAGTCCATTGGAAAATTGATTGCTTAAGAAAAAAAAGAAATAAAAAAAAGCTCAAGTTCGTCGGCAGAGACCGTAGGAATGAAGTAGCCAATCAAAAGGGGGTCTGTGGTTATCATGTGAAATTCCTGGGAGTTGATTCAAGCGGGGAATAAGATGATTGATCACTGGTCAGAATACTCCTAACCTCCAGGTGGAGAAGATACCATCTCTTAACTGGATTTAAGACTCACTCATCTCCATGTGAACCCATGGGTGATTGCTGAGATGTTGTACCAGGAAAAAAAACATTCTGGTGGGATTTTTTTGATATTGTAAACTATAAAATAGTTTAACATAAAATATGAAATTGTAAGGAAAAAGGATATGTGGTGTGGAAATATAAAAATCAAAATGTGTGTGTGAGTGCGTATGTGTGTGTGTGTGTGTGTGTGTGTGTGCGTGTGCGTGCCTGCATGCATGCATGCGTCCATTTGTGTGTGTGTGTCTCTGAACTATCTACTGCAATCTACTTGAATGTGATATGTTCAGGTAATTACCAGGACTGTACTGTTCTTTGACCTCACAGATTTAAAACAGAGTAAATGATAACAAGCTCACAGTCTGTTAATGTGTGTTGTAGCAGTAACCCTGATAATTCTCTTGCTATACAATAGTTTCAAATAAACCTACACCTTTTATATTTTTATATATATCACAAAAATTACTGAATTGTTGAGCCATCCTGTTTTTATCTTCTTTTTTTGGATGTGTGCTTATTTTGTGTTCATATAGCATATTAGTATTTTCTTGTCCGTCTTTTGGAATGAAATATGTAAGTAGCATAGGTTCTGTCCAATAACACGTGATGTCCCTGTACTGCTTGTACTGGTTTTACATTTTAAAATGGTTTCATTCCTGCACCACATGTAGCAGTATATGTATGGTTGTCAAGTAAGATTTTGGGCAGTGCTGTCCAGAAATCTGGAGAACAGTGTTCAAATCAAAACAAAGGCAAAGTGGTTTTGTGACCTAGGCCTTGTCATTCAGTGTGACTACAGCCTCTACCCATTCTGAATATACTTTGTCCATAACTTTAAATAAGAATTTGCTTTATTATTATTATTATTATTATTATTATTATTATTATTATTATTATTATTCCTTTTGCACATTTTTTCCAATTTCAGCAACTGTTGTGACCATAATCCTGGATGAATAGCACTTAAAAGCACTCTATTTTCTTGTTGACTGTTAAGGACAAAGTTTTTCAGAGACAGATTGAGGCCTATTTTGGGCAGAGATGGTGAATCTTTCATGAAGAGCATGTTTAGTTTGCCAAATAAATATAGCTGATCTGGTTAACTTGTCAAGAAAAATAATTGTACAATATTCAGAGGCTACTGTGGACAGTAATGTTGATATATACCTAATATATATTTTTGCGTTTATGCCCATGAAAAAAAAACATTTTGTATGCATTTCTTTGTTCACATATTAGTGAAACATGACTGACTGTTATTTCACAATTCACAATATGATGTGTGGTGTTTTAAATACTGTAGGCCATTAAAATGTAATGATTTTATAAGTATGTTTATCATGTCATTCATATTGTATTCATTCATATTCATATAGACTAAAGAAATGACAGACTATTACACAACAGACCTCATTGCAAATGCCTTGCCCTCAATCTCCAGTAAGAAAATGTTTTTTCTTCATTTTTTATTTTACTAGCAATTTTCCATTCATGTTTTTACACAGCATACTAACGCACAAACATGACATAAGTTATAACCACGGCATTTTTGTTGTCATACCTTCAAATATAAATTTGAGACCCCACGAAGGTTGGCTATGTCAGACAAGCGACTGAATTTTATTGTATTCAAATCGGCCTTCTGCATCTATTTTTATTTATTTATTTATTTTTCTTGTGGAAGATGTTTGATAGATGGTTGTAGCTAAATGTAAACGCCACAATTCTTATAAATTTGCCATGAGCATTAGGCCGAAGCAACTTACTTTGACTGGTCGTTGGGAAGTGCGGGGATATTCAATGAGGGCGGGACGGGTTTTTATTTTTATTTTTCGCAGCGGTGGGCCAACATTAAATTAAATCATTTTATTATGCGTCTCTTACTCTTGCACGCACGCACACACAAGGTATGACTCCTCCCCTCCCTAATCAAACTTGTCCGGTATTGTCTCTGAACGTGATTTATTTATCACGAACTCGATCACCGAGGTTTCGTTTCAACGTGCATCACGCTGGAGTCTTTTTATTTAAATTATTTTTCCATTGATTGGGAGATCAGCTGGTCGACGTGCTGCAGCCGCATGCCCTGACTGGTTTATTATTTCGGTGTTATAATTCGGACAAATATTGGGTCTGCACCTGCCTACTTTTCGTGTCTAAAAACTTTCATTTAGATAAGCTACCTAAGCAGTAGACTTACTTTCATTAAATATTATCAGATTGCCTCTTGTACTGAAAACGTAGGCCGAATTTGCAGAATTTAAAAATGGCATCAAGTTTAACTGAAATCGCTGATTGGTATGCCAGCTGAAGCTCCCACAGACCCGGACATTATTCACAGGTATGGCTGCACCGCCCACTGATTCTAGAAATAACAGCTATGAGGGTATTTTACCGGACACGCAGAAAATCAGGAGAGATCGGCGAGAAAGCGCAGAAAATTGCTGGGGTTCCTACTTCATTCTAAAGTGAACATTTCGTTTATCTTTAGGCTACCTCTTAAAGGTCCTGTGGGTAGAGTGACAAGTGCTTTATGATCAAGTGGCCTAATGGCACCCAAATTATGCCTATATCAGACAGTTGAGTCTCAAATTATGGGTAGACTGTCAGGCCGCCATCTTTTTTTTTAGATAACTGCGGTCCTCTCGGGCCTAATATCACAACCCTTTCAGTGAAAGAACTATCTTGCTGTTCAGAAAAACACAAAGAAGCTAAATGGATACTGCATTGTAATTAATATAGATTTAACCTCAAACACAAACTACAGTTTCTTTACCTTCCCTGTGCATTTATTAATGCTTTTTTTGTCTTGTGTAAATGCCCTCAGAATTGATTTTGTAAGTTTTCCACCCGCCACTTTAATGTGTCAGCACTTCTTAACAAAAACCATAGGCCTATAAACAAAAGTGTGTGGTATGGATCTTATGCCCTTTGTTTTGCTTTGTAGCGTGTATTAATGATGGTGCATTTATTTTCCTTTACATTGGTATATTTTCTCTCTTTATTATTAAAGCAGTTTTTAATGCTGTGCGTCTGATCAGTTTTTCTTACTCTGAAACCGTTTGCCAGCTTGCTAGGTTTTAGGAATTCTTTTTTTTTTTTGTCAAGTCTGTCTCCCTCATTACCAAAAACAGACGGTTTAATAGCTTTTAGCTGTATAACGCAGTGTACAGCTTGTGTTTTCGGTTAGCTTTTTTGATTAGGTAGGCTAATCGTCACCATCAGTTGCCATAGTAACTGAATAAACATGGACGGTTCTAATAAAAAGATGTGTAATACATTAGACAAACTGTCGAACTGTTGCCCAGGGGCGGTATTGAAGCGTAAGTGGTGGAAATAAAAGGTAACATTACATTTCCCACATTGGCCTGCTACGAGAATTTTCCTACGCAATTTCGTAGTTTTAGCTGTTTTTGCATTTCTCTAACATTGTTTACTTGTGTTAGAAATAAATCCTGCTGCTTTAAGGCTTTACTTTTGCTAAACTGTTTCTTGAATAACAAAATATTTTAAATGTGCGGTTTTGAGTCGGAGGGTTTGGAAGTAAATAATTATGACACTGGCAACAATATTTACTTTTAATTCCTTTTTAAGCTCATATTTACAAATGCACAGGGCCAATTGCAGTGTTCTTAGCTGGAGTATAAAAGCTCAGGTTGAAGCCCCAGACCATAGAACTGCATCACAACTAGGTTAGCTATCCAAATGTGTTACAGGAGGATTATGTGTTCCAGTTGTGATGCTGTTCTGTGCTCTCGAGGTTTAAACCCCAGTTAAGCACACTGCAGCTGGTCCATACTGCACATCAATTTCAGTGCTTTTAAGTAAAACGATGATTATGTAAACACAGTTTAATTCTTGCCTCAGGCCATTTTAGAAATGCGTATATATAGGGTATGATAATAGGGTAGATTGTTATCCGAGTACCTTGGTGAAAAATTGATTTTGATGTTTTTGCTCAGACCACTTTGGAAGTAAGTATTGCTACTGAACTGTTACGTGCCATCATCTGGGCAGAAATTCATTAAATGGTGTGTGTATTCTTTTACCCAAAATAGTAACCAATCAATCTTAAAAATAGGCCTTGTTTTTCTGACCACAGTACTGGCCAAAAGTTTTAGGCCACCTGTAGTTTAAAAAATAATCTTTAGGTAGATTAAAATTCTGGTGATATGTACACATTTATTGAATAACAAACCAAGTCAAAACATTTTCAATTTCTACCTACACTAACATGAAGAGATGAGTTTTACTTAAAAAAATAATGTTAGACATGACTTTGTTTCGAAATAGCCTCCTTTGACTTTATTTACAATTAAACAGATTACTTGAAATCTATCTGGTCATTTTGCAGTGTGGGGGTGGAGGAGTGGGAGGGAGGTGGAATTGACCAAAATCTCATCTACTTTAACTTTTTTTTAAAAACCACATAAAGCCTTAACTGTAGCGCAAGTGAAATAGGCACTAAAATTGTGTTAAAGGCACCTGGAAATCTTAATCTTCTTTGTAATTTATCACTGGGAATAACCTTGCCACAATATTTTTATATTTGCTCCTACCTCTTTGCCAAATTTGTTACAACTTTAGTGCCTGTGTTTCTTCTGCTACAGGCTACAGGTGTTTATTTATTTATTTATTTATTTTATTTTAAACTTAAGATATAAGATTTTATTCAATGTAACGTCCCCTCCACCTCCCTCCCACTTCCCACCTCCCGCTTTGCAAAATGATTGGATAGTCTTCTGATAACTAGTTTAATTGTAATTTAACTAATTAAAAAATATATTTGGGAAAAGTCGTATCTAAGATAAAGTAAAACTCTTTTTTTGTTGTTGTTGTAGGTAGAAGTGGAGAAAAAAAAAGTTTGTACTTCGGTCTGTTATTCAATAAATGCATAAATTAACTGAATTCTTTAAAAAGAAAAACACAGGTGGCCAAATACTTTTGGGCTGTACTGTATGTTCGTAGCTAATTTTAAAAGGTGTGCATGGCCAACTTGCTGTGGCTTTTTGGCAGAGCTTTGTCTCTGAAAATTATTAAATTGAAACCATCTGAAAACCGTTTTTTTACAAAGCACGATTTCAAACTAATACTAAATAAACAGTCTTGAAATAGTATATGTAAACATCGCTCCCTAGTGGTGGTCAGTTAACGGACTGGCCTGGGGACAGAGGCTTGGTTTGCTTGTCTTGGACCGTTTCCCACCTGCTACGAGAGGACCTGGCCTGGAAAGCGTTTTTTTAAGCGCGGGAAACCGGGTCCTCGATCATCCACAGGGCTGTTAAGGACTGAGCCAATACAAACCAATCAGAACTGCACAGAAAAGGGCCATTATTGTGTGGGGGGAAATCAAGTACTGTCTATAAAACATTTTCATTTGGTATTCTGCCAGTGCTGCACTGATGAATAGGCGGTTTGTATATTATACACTATTAAATTATTTCAGTGTAAGTAGTCACTTTGAGTAAACATCTGAGTCTAAGAAAAGATTGAAACTATATTCATGAACTTGTGAGTGTAAAGCTGGATGGCCACGAATCATATAAATAGCTATCAGTCCTGGGTGAGGTTTAGCACTAATTAGGCATACCATTTTTCTAGCCATGGCCAGTTGAGGAGGTAAGAGAGCAATCATCAATGTCTGCTTCTTTTGGAGGTAAGTTTCTCAGAGTGTAGATATATAGCATTTTAATTTGTGTGTGTATGCAGTCCGTGCTTAATCCCTGACATTCTGAAACTGAGTACGGGACAGAGTTTCTTTGCTTCATGGGCTATAGCATGGACCACTATACTAGTGCTGGTTTTTGTGTTCACACTGATATCACACAAAAAAAAGTTTAGACCCAAGAAGCTAGCTGTTAGTTTAACGGTGTAGTCAGCTGCTTTAACTGATCAAAAATGCTGAGTAACAGCGAAAAGCAGTGCCCCCCAGTGGTGTATGTGATCAGAGTTGACTGTCCCTCGGCTCAAGTCTGGAGTGGGCTCTCTGCTCAAGGTAAAGGAGTGAATACGTTTTGTTACACTGGTTGAGCTGGACTGAGTTAGCTCCCGATTGAAAATCACCAGTCCACCTGGCCTCTGCTCTGTCCTGCTCGCTGTCCCTGTTCCCGAGCCCAAAGTAGTCTCTCAGCCATTTATGTGTATTTTTTATTTTGTTTTATTTTTTTGGGTACTGGTAGCTGTGATCTAATGAACATTGTAAAAATGTCATGTTATGACTTTGTTACAGTGACTGAGCTGCATTGATCAGAGAGCTTACCAGGTAGACTGGGCCAGTTATACACAGTGACACTGTTCTACTGTGGCGGCATGCCTTGATGTGTCCTTTGTAAATTGGCATTTTGATATAAGGTTGACTGACTTGAAAGAACTGAATTCATGAACTTCACTGGCAAACGATTTTATGTCACACAGTGGACACCTAATTCAGTGAAATATGCCCGTTTGTATCAGTATTGAATTATTTTTCCTCTTTGGTCCATATTTGGAAATGCTAGTTGCCCGTTTGCTACTTGTACTGTAGGTAAGCTGTGTTTCTGGGTTGCTGCGTGTGAGCTTACATTTAGTGCTGTATTGATGCTGCACTTACTCTGACTGGTGCGGGAATGTCATTACGTAACTGCTGGAGGCACTCATGTTCCTTTCATTGCATTAGAGTGGTCGCTAAATGAATGTAGCGTAATGAGTTCACGTCAGGGACCGTGTTTGATAATGAACATTGAGGGGAAAGTCGCCGGAGTGTTGGCTGAAGAATGTTTTGAGGGTAGCAGTTTGTTGAGAGCTGAAGGGTTTAGTATTTTAGAAGGTCATTACTTCACCATGTGAAAGCGTCCATGGAAGCACACTGTTCTGTGCATAGTTTTCCCCTCGGTGTACCCTGGGGAGTTTTGACCGAACTGGAGCCGCCACCTCAGGTTATTCGACGCCGTGAATGCAGAGATGGAGAATGAAGATACGTTATTTTCACCTTCTCAAAACGAAAGAGGTCCCTTAAGAAACTCTGGTGCAGTTTCTTGACCAGGGGATTTGGCTGAAAGGAAAACAGGAAAAAAAAAAACAAAAAAAAACCCGGTAACACAATCGGTCACACATAATACGATATTCTCACGCAAGGAATCTGATGTTCGCTCAAACGCTGAAAAGGAAACTCTCCCCCCCCCTTCCTCAAGCAGTGCCGTATGCTGGAAAATTAGCGAGAGAAAAAGCTGAGGTTTCACAAAGTTTAATATTTCAGCTGTACGCCGGCCTCTCCTGGGAGCGGCCCTTTTCCGTCTGGGAAGGGGAAGGGCCCGGGCCGCCCCGTCCCGTCCCAAGACCTCGGCGGTGACCTGCGCCCCCTTCACACTGTAAATAATCGGGTCGGCGGGCTCCAGCGCCACGGCGGTAACGAGAGGAAGCCGACATGTCATGTTTTACTGCCTGGGCGTTGGGGAAGACTGTAGGGTTACGACTGCAGCAGTGTCAATGCCCAGTTAATGCTCGCGTCTGAAGCACGCAGGTACATTCCGACCAATGGCAGCTGATGTTATGGACAATGTAAGCTGCCATTGGACTGAATTTTAACTGTTGTTGGGGTTTTTTTTTTTTTAGTTTTTTTTTTTTTTTTAATCGTTTCTGAAATTCATTCAGTACTGTTGAGTACGAAGCAAGTGTGTCTGTCTGTCAAATTATTCCAATGAGTTAATTACCTGTTTAGATAAAAGATGTGAAATTGAGTTATGGACCACTGTGAGGCATCCTGTAGAAATCTGGGTTTGACCCCTCAGTGTCGCCTCTGTGTTTCTCTTCCTGTTCCTGGCAGCATATGGAACAGCCTCTAAAAGCAAAGGCCCCCTGATCTCAGGCTCTTTCTGCTGCCAGTGAACCTACGCAAAGATGGTGGAAGAATTAGCGAGGAGCACGTGGTTTATGAGTTACAATGCAAGTCTGCGGTAAACAGTGTCAAGTTGTAATCAGGTGTATTACCACAGGACCCCCTGCAGCCATTTTGGCTCTGCTGCCCACTGGCATCAATGGAGGTTAAAAACAAAAGTCATTTTAGGTCTTCTTTTAAACTGTCTATTTGAGAATTATATTGGATTGAAGGACAGAGTTTGCTTGTTTCAGGTGCATTTGAAAATTAAATCAGATTAGTGGATCACCAGCAAAAATGGTGTTGATTTGATGGAATTAATCAACCACTAATTTAGATTCCAATAGCAGCAGTTGATTGAAGGCACTGCTATGTAGCGTAAGTGTGTGGATTAGCCCTGCTAGCTGTTGCAAATAGTAAAATATTTTTTTCACTATTACCTTTATGAATAGTATTCCTATAAGTAGATCAATGCTGCCCCCTTGTGGAGTATTAACAGAATGCTAGTTCATTCCTTCCTTAAACATCATTGTCAGTCTTAAGATTCCAGTAGCAAACATAGTGTTTCAATTTTCTTTACGCTTATCAATTCTGAACATTCAGCTGTAACATAATTAGTTGGCTTCATTGATTTAGAGGCTTTTAGAATTTTTACTAGCCTACAGTTGTTAGGTCCACTTGTATATTTTTTAAATCTTCCACATTTACGTTTTGTCAACCCAAATATTTTCTGAGCTAATTCTTTTAATGCTTTTTAGTCTTATTGACTGAAGCAGAGTGAAAAACGTTTATTTTCAAACATGAGCACGTTAAGTTATAAGGATCCAGGCGATGTTCATTTCTTCTTCATTTGCAACAACAAGCTGTTCTTTTCCCTGCTCTCCAGTTAGACGATGAAAAATGCAGACAGCCAACTGCAAATGATGATAAAACACAAGGAAGAGGAAGTGAGTTCCTAATTAAGATGCAAATAAATACGCTGCAAAGAGTAAGGGAGGCATCGTGCAAATAAAATAGATAAATATGAAATACCTCACAGTCAGATGAGAGACTACTCTGCCATATTTAGCTGTTAACGGGCTGTGAGGAATTGCAATAATGTTTACACAGACAACATAAATATTAGGTTGTTAAGAGTTACTCTGGGGTAATTGGTTGCGTTTATTCTACTGCGAAAAATATATATCTGGCTAGTTATTCCCTATTCAGAGTTTAATATGGAGGGGTTGCTACAAGAGAATGTGTCAGCTGTAGAAGGGCGCTGTTTTTTTCCCACAAACTGATATACTATTTGTCTGTTAATGAGAAAATTAAATGAAGTGAATTCAGCCAGTGTAAGGCCTCTAGGTCACAAACTTGACAGCGTATTTGGTTTGGTGTGCCTCTCAATCCAGGAAAAAGTACAGTTGGTTAGTTTGCTGTTGGTGTGGCCAGTTTTAATTTTGCTCTGGATGAAGTTTGCTGCCCAATTTAATTTGATTAAGAAGTCAGTACTTGATAAAATTGTAAATATGATAATTATTTAAAAAAAACAGTAAAAATGCAGTAATGTATTACAAATACGTTCATTATGGCAGGCACTTTTTTATCTTCAGTTTTCTGAATATATTGCAAAATAATTTCACATTTATGTTCTGTTGTATGTAATGTATTTACAATATATCAGTGTGCAGTGTGTAAAGCGTTGAATGAATGAATGAATGAATGAATGAATTAATTAATTAATTAATTAATTAATTAATTAATAAAACATTGAATTTATATAGCACTTTTCCAGACTCTCAAAGTGCTTTTTACAGTGATGAGGGGGAAACTCACCTCGACTACCACCGACGTGTAGCACTCGCCTGGGTGATGCACGGCCGCCATTTTGCGCCAGAATGCCCACCGCACATCAGCTGAGGTGGAGAAGGGAGAGGACAATTTTTGACGAATTAAATCGGGATGATTCGGTGGCAGGTTGAGAGACCCAGGATGTGTTGATCTGTTATAGGTGACGTGTTCCGTCCGAAGCTGATGCTGAACATTGCGTAATGCGTGCGTGTTCTGAGGTTTTCCTGTTACAGATTATCTGTTTCTCTTGTATACCATTGGACTGCATGGCAGAGCCAGATGGAGATGAACCCAGGTGATTGACAGTAGAGGGGTGATTGCCATGGCTGTGACTCACTCATAAGAGATCGCACCTCTCTGAATGACTGTGATAAGCATCGGGAATGAAGAAGCACAAGGTTGCCAGTAAACGTTTGGAAGACAGGGTGAAAGAGAGGAAGGAATACCGCGGCGTGTGGCATCGGGGGCTGAATCTGACGGCCATGGCGGCGTGGAATTGCGCTGGGAGCCGGTTCACACGACAAATCCAGCCCTGTCGTTTTATTCACCCCCAGTTGATCTGGTTCATTCCCGCCTGCCCCAGCCTGTCTGTACCCCACTCTGCTGCCCCCTGTCTGTACCCCTCTCTGCTGCCCCCTGTCTGTACCCCACTCTGCTGCCCCCTGTCTGTACCCCACTCTGCTGCCCCCTGTCTGTACCCCACTCTGCTGCCCCCTGTCTATAACCCTCTCTGCTGCCCCCTGTCTGTACCCCTCTCTGCTGCCCCCTGTCTGTACTCCTCTCTGCTGCTCCCTGTCCGGCAGACTGCTTGCCTTTAAAAAAAAAAAACTTAAAAAAAACATTGTTTTAATTATGTTTCTTAGGCTGGGCTATAAGCAAAAGCACTCTGCAGAGTTTACCCGTCTTTGATGAATTGGTTTGACATTCCTGCCATATTCATGTGATGGAAATCTTCGCAAGCTCCCCAATAGCTACCCGGCTTTATTCTGCTGTTGGGTACATAAAATCTAAAAGGTAAATAAAATCTTAGAGGTCAATAAAAGGTAAATTACATTTAAGAGGTAAATAAAATGAAAATAAAATTGAATAGGTATATAAAAGGTAAATAAAATCTAAAAGGTAAATAAAGTCAGTTCTAGAATAATGCTGCTGAACCAGGCCAGCTAGGCAGAAGTTTACAGTAGTTTTTACATCTTCGGTTTCCAATTGAACCCAGGTTTTTTGGAGCTTTCTATTAATATTAGTTACTGCGGTATTCAGTATGTATTAAGTGATCTCCCAAACTTGATGTAGAATGTTTCAATTATGATACTGTCATTATAATATAAACTGTGACAGTAAAGGAATAGGGTCCTGTCACAAACATCCCTTTATAAAGTTATATCTGAATATGAGTAGAATCCATCCAGTACTCACGATGCTGTTTCGGGTTCGAACAGAGACTGTAGCTGAGGTTTTGGGGATAGCCTTACGGCCGAACTCTTGAACACAGTGTGACAGCAACCGCAACTGCGGGGAAGTGCGGAGTGAGAGGGGAGAGGAGAAATCTCTCCAGCCACCCGCGGATTGAGGCATGGATCCCCTTTCTCCCTAATTTCAAACTGCGGGAGACGATGAGCAGCGGCACAAAGGCAAAATGCGTCATTACGCATTATCTGCGCCGCGGGATTGCATTCACACCGGAGCGAGATCCACCGAATAATGGCTAAAATGAGACTGTATATCACCTCTCAGAATCGGAGCCTCTGTGCGGTAAAAGTAGAAGCATTATGTAGCTGCCAGGGAGTATTTTCGCTGAAATATGTCAAAACTGTCTTTCTGTTAACCCCATAACGGCCTGCATACTATGTGAGTCTCTCCTCTCCGAATCATAATTTATGTAAATGGTAATGAGCAAACTCGTCTGTCAGGAAGCGCAAATCAAATCACACCGTTGCCTTTTTTAAAATGATTATTATTTCTTAAATTCAGCCTCGAGGCGGAAAATCGCGGCAGCTCCTCACCGGCTGGTTCGAGAGTGCGTATACTTTTTTATTAAGGAGCGATACTTCTGGAAGAAGAGCTTGGAGCCTGCGAGCAGTCCGTGCGTACCATCTGCGGGAGACGTGCCCCCGTCCCCAATGATAAAAGACTTGATCCTTGCAACTGGGACAGCGACGGTGAGGTTCCTGCCTCAGGGCGACCCGTTTGCTCAGTTTTTTCTTGATGAATAAGTAAGAAGCCCAGCCAATGAGGACTTGAGTTACGGAGGAGAAAAGGGTTCTAGCAGTTAATTAATGGAGCAAAGTGGGTGGTGATAGTGGAGCGAAACACGAACTAATGCTTAGCTCTGCGCCGCGGTGCTTTAAGATGGGGGGAATGTTACTCTGTGCACTTTTTTTTACAATCCCAGGACTTTGGGTTACATGATGTGGAGTTCTGGCCTTTTCAGCCACTTCCTGTAGTCCTTGCAATTGCAAGTGAAAAACTGGAACTCGTTTCACTGTGAACATGTTTGGCAGCTCTGTGAGAGAGAATGGAGAATGTCCCAGGGTTTGAGTCATCACATCCAACTGGGCTCCTGCCCAGAGAGACTGTGATTCCTCAGAAGTGAAGTTTTAACTCTATTGGTGCATTAGCAAAGTTTGGTGGAGTTATGCCACTTTTCAATGGCAAAATGTTTTGGGAATTGGAGGCTGACGCATAAGGCTAGGCTGAATGTAGCATTCAGGGTGAACAGTAGCAAAATGCTTTGGCTTGAACATAGACCATGGATTCTTTTCCTGATGTACTTTTGCATTTATTCTCTGCAGAGCTGTCTGTGGGACATTGTAAACTCCCCAGAGTGAGAATTATATCTTGCCATCATGTCAGCTGGCTTGTATGGCCTTTATGGCTCACATATCATGGTGCAATACGTGGTCTTGAGTAGGTTTAGTACAGTTTCATTTAGACTTTAAATCCCTATGGGGTCATTTTTTGTATGAAAATCCAGGCCAGTTTTCAGTATATTGGGCAACATTTCCATTCATATAATAAGCAAGGTGATGTATTTTCTAAGAACAGGAGAATATTTTTATATTTATTTAAATGTTCTATACATTTATGGACCTCAATAATGGGGTAATTTTAATATGCTGTTTCTGTAATTTTCTGTGACTGTTTCTTTAGTTTGTTAAAGGCATTCTATGCTGGATTTTTAACTTAAAATATAATGAAATAACCATGCTAAGACATATCTATGACTTACTGGAAATCGCTGTCTTTGTGCACTTTCGCCAAATTCGTGTAACTTTACTTGTATTTGTTATTCTAAAATGTGTTTGAGACTTTTCTGACCTGTAAGTAACATTACCTCTACCTATACAGATAGGATTGCCAGATGTCTGGTTTTTGACCGGAATGTCAGGTTTTCAAATTATTTGTACTTGTATTTATGTCCACTTCATGGTTCAGACTGGACAATGTAGCCTAATGTCCAGTCCAGGCAAATGATGGGAGAAATTAATGTGTAGTTTTTAATGAATTTGTTTGTCTGTGACTCGATTGGGTAACCGGGGATGCGTGAGCGAAGTTGAAGATGGAGGAAGAGAATTCTTTGATTGTAAACACAGGATTAAAAAATCCTGCATAGTATGCCTTTAAAGCGCTTGCTATCAGAGAACTCATTTATTTCAGACATAAAATGTTTTTCTGTGCTTACATATTGTGCTTAAATGCAAAAGTAAATTGGGTGTATTAGGTCAGCTTTGTAGGTGGCAGATATAGTTTTGTACTTATGTATTGGTTTGCACGGTTGGGACTTTCAGTGGAAGTGACCTTAGAGCTCAATGAAGGTACACTGCATCAAATCATTTGTGTTAAAAAAAAGTTCATTCTCACTCTCCCTGTTGAATAAACATTCAAATTCAAATGTGAAGTGGTCTTTGACCAAGCCTGACATTGGGATTAATTTTACAGCACAATCTTGGTACATCTAGCCTCCTTGCCATGCATTATTCAACAAGCTTGCCTGCCAGTCAAACGCACTACCTGGGGTTAGAGACGCCCGCATTATAGACCTGTGTACTGCTCAGGGTTAGAGACGCCCGCATTATAGACCTGTGTACTGCTCAGGGTTAGAGACGCCTGCATTATAGACCTGTGTACCGCTCAGGGTTAGAGACGCCCGCGTTACAGACCTGTGTACTGTTCAGGGTTAGAGACGCCCCCATTGTAGACCTGTGTACTGTTCAGGGTTAGAGACGCCTGCATTATAGACCTGTGTACTGCTCAGGGTTAGAGACGCCCCCATTGTAGACCTGTGTACTGTTCAGGGTTAGAGACGCCCCCATTGTAGACCTGTGTACTGCTCAGGGTTAGAGACGCCCGCATTATAGACCTGTGTACTGCTCAGGGTTAGAGACGCCCCCATTATAGACCTGTGTACTGTTCAGGGTTAGAGACGCCCCCATTGTAGACCTGTGTACTGCTCAGGGTTAGAGACGCCCCCATTGTAGACCTGTGTACTGCTCAGGGTTAGAGACGCCCGCATTATAGACCTGTGTACCGCTCAGGGTTAGAGACGCCCACGTTTGAGACCTGTTCCTTTATCGGGAAGTGGTGGCATCACCTTCAGCTTGTTTTTCAATCATGGCCCCTTTATTGAGCTTCCTCCTGCAACCCCGATTGATTGCAACATAAATCTGACGCATTTGAACTGCCATTGATCAGGACCCCAACCTCATAACTGCATTTTCAAATCCATTCCAGAAAACTTGGCAGTTTGACAGAAACTGTTCCAGTTGTCCGATGCTGTGGTTCAGTAAAACAGGACAAAGGGAAAGGCAATCATTGGAGATAGCGGATTGTCACTTGAAAAAAGATTTTAGATGATAAACACTGAGTTAAGGGCAGTGTAACGGAACGATTCTGCGACCACCTTCAGTGATGTAAAACATAACAGTTCAGAACTGGTTTGTGATTAGTCGAACTGATTAATTATCATTAGCACACGTTACCTGGGATTCCACTGGAACAGTTCCTCAGGTTACCATGGCAACAGCTCCTCCCAAAAGCGCATTGTGGGTGCAGCCGATGCCTCTGCTTGTCCTGTGACCTGCGCTGGTGCTCTCATCGTCCTGCGCTGCCTGTAGCGCGGAGCATCGCATTCGGAGGACTGCATGCAGCTGCAGTTCCCCTCACCTAGAGCACAGCTGGTGCAACAGAACTCCAACAGAAAACCCTGGAAAGTAAAAGTAAAATGACACCTTCAAAAGCCAATGCTTGCATCTTTCATTCCGTTACACTGAATGAAAAAGCATGGTGGCGATTATACTTCCATAAAGAGGCTGCAGGTCTGTATATTAAACTGATTGTGAAAACTGTGTCCTCCTGAAGACTTACAGTAGACATAAGCGTCAAGTATTCACGCTAAGAAGTAGCTCTTGCACCTAGCAGTAGCTCTTCCACCAAGAACAGAGCCTGCTGAGATTAGATTGATCTCTGTTGATATATTGTGTCGGGCCTAACTGTCGGTGCGGACAGCCTCGCGAGCTCACCAGCAGAGCGCCGTATTCGCTACTTCCCGCGAGGGCGATAACGAGACGGCGCTTCCTGCTGCCGCGTTAGCCACGCTCGCCTGCTGCAGAGCTGCTCGGCAGCTTTGGCGGCGGTGGCCACGGTGGTGGTTTAACTGAACTCGCCCCCGACAGGAACGGGACGAGAAAGACGTGGCTCTCAGACGATCCCTCTCCCCAGCGCTCTGAAAAGAAGCCCTGGTGTATTATTTAAGCCGCACGTCCCGCTAAAGCGAGCGCCTTCTGCTCTCAAACGGGTCGGGCAGCGGGGGCCAAGGGCCCGCGGCTACCACCGAGGGCTCTTTAAAAACACGCCGGGCGGGGAGAGGGAGGGAAGCGCAGACCGGAGGCGGTCGCTACGTCTGCCCGTACAAATCCAGAGAGTCGTCACAAATAAGGCACAGATGCCAAATGATGATGTCACTCAACGGACCAATAAAAGCTCCAATTATTGGGGGTGGGGGGGTGGGGGGCCTCTTGTATTTCTCTTGCCTTTGGTCCTTTTTTAAGTTTGTGGTGGGGAGGGGGCTACAATATTCTTTTTAAAAAGACCGGATTAAGTCGGTACACACCCGTCCGCGTGATGCAGATCGTAGGGCAGCTGTCTCTCAGTCTTACACAGTTCTCTGCTCAGGCGGGGGGTTTGATCCTCACCCTGGCAGTTTCTCAGCTGTGTCTGAATAAAGTGAGCGAAAATGATCTAACTTCCTTTTTTAAGTAGGTGGAGCCATGTCTGGTAACCGTGGTGCTTCCTGACAGGTCATCGTCATTGTGCGCTCTTTGGTCCTCCTACCACTTACCACTCGTCTGTCGCGCCACTCTTCTTTTTTCCAACAGGAAGTGGAAGTGGAGCCATCCTGTTCTCTTCAGGAATCTCTTTCCTGCTGGGAGCTTGTGGGGTTACTGGCATGTACCACGGATGGTCATGCACAACAGATGGTCATATTAACAGCATGAAAGCAGAGCATTATGGGAACTGGGCCATACATCTTAATGCCATGATGGTAGTTTTTATTTTGAAAGAGACTTGCAGGCTTTATTAGTGACTCAGGAAGTGAAGCCAGTTTCTTCTCAGTGTTGGTTTGGAGACTTTTCCCAGTGGTTTTGTGCTTCTGTCAGTCACTCTCTAACCATCTCTCCACTCGTGCATCTCTGATGTTAGTCAAATACTCTGTGAGAGGAGAGGTCGCCTGGGGTCATTCTGTGAGAAAACATGCTGGTGCTTTTCTCATCCAATGAGCCTGTTCAGCTGTAGCTTAACAGTGATGCCAATCTCTCAAACAAATCCACAAGATCCGTATGCAGGAGTCTGACAAAAGAAACAGAAAAGCAGGCCAAACCCTGAGTTTGGATTTTTCAGAGGAAAAAAAAGGGACCACCTTTGAGGTCCACTTGAACACCATTTGTAATGTTATCCCGAATATTCTTGCTCCCAGAGAACCGGCGGTCCCATCTGGATAATGGCTCAGTTTCAGCACGCAGCACGACTCAGCTTGACTTGCACATTGTCCCTGTCCCCTGGGGGGAGTGTTTTCCTGCGTTTTCTCCAGAATGTTCTCCCCTTTTCAAGGTGAATTGCGCGCATAAGCATTTTGTCTCCTCGTGCACCGTCTGTGGCACTGTGTTTCCTAATTACAGAACATGATTCCATCCATTTCCTAAAAAAACATTGCACTTACTTGTGTGGGTTTACTGGTGTTTTGGGAAGATTAATGGAATGCTATGCTTACAGTCTGAGCCCATTGCCATTTTGCTGGGAGATTTTCAAGTAACAACAGTAATTTATTGTTCTGTATTGACACGGATGTGAATGTTGATACCCGGTGTTCAGGAACAGAAAATTGTTGGAAGTAGGCTGGTTTCTTATTGATAGATTAATTCAGCAGTCATGTTGTCATAGAGCTGACTGTATCTTTTTTTAAATGAATCAGGTTTTTTTGATAATGTGTTTGTCCTGGTGGGCCTTTCCTTAAGGCAGTGTCCATCTTTGCTGTGAATTCCCTCCAGGAAAGAAATAGTTAATTAAGCTTCTCTTCTTGTAACAAAAGTCATGTATTATTTTCTGTAAATATTTGGCAGGGATATTCCCAAGTTTACCAGAACTACAGTCTGCCCGCAACATTTTTTTAGATGATTAACAGCGATTAATAGTGTCGACACCTCAACAGTGAATCATATTTATAGGTTAGCAAAATATTGGCGGACGATCCATGGATCATGCAAAAATATGAAAAAAAAGGTTTTGGTTCACAATTCCTTGGGGCTCCAAGTTTATTGAATGAGAAGATGTTCACATCATGTCTTTTATCACAGCTTTTATCATTTTTTAGGGAATGGTTGCATCTCGGACAATAAATAATATGTGTGCATGCATAGTTTTGAGTGAACACCAGCGATCGAGTGTTTGCACTGACCAGGATGATATTTTGAGCTTCACTATGTTTCACATTTATATCACCTGATCAGACGAATCAGGTGATATAAATGCAGACTCAGTGAATAAGTTAGTGTTATCGTTCTGGTAGCCCTGATTAATCAAGCACTGAATCAGTTAGTGTTCTCATTTCATTGGCCCTGATTAATCAAATACCAAATGAGTGTTTGCCACAAGGGGGTCCCCCCATGTACCAGGAGTAAAAACCCCCAGATTTTATGTTTTAGAACTTTATCCAATATGCATGCTCTCATACTGTCACTGGCAATAGGTGATCTTTCCAACTTTACAGCCTAATTGCAATGTGATTTTGGCACCTTAAAGTTTACCCAATGATAGGCCTTTGTCACTTGGGATAGCTTGTTTGAAGCACACTTGAAGTAACTGATGTGAATGGGCTTTTAAATCCTTAACCACCGGGGTCTGTGGAACGGTTTGGAGCAGTTCTCCTGGTTGATCACTAGGGGTGCTGTTTGTCATGTTATGAGCGACGGAATGTTCTGGCTGAGCGTAACCTTCAGGCGAGAGCACAAGCCTCTGGCCCTCTGAGATCTCCTGACTGCAGAATTTTGTCCTTGTACTTCAAACCTGATGACAAATTTAGGTGATAATGATTTATTGACTAATTCTCCAATTGCAATCATTTGTTTCTCTCTCATCCTTGTATCACAATTTAAAGTTGATGAGCAGATTTGATTCCATGACGTGTATTATATATGGGAGAATATCACCTGAAAGTGGAACCAACAACAGAGCCGGACAGAGTGTGTGTGGGCCGTATAGCCGTGATGAAATAAAGGCTTTTTAATTCATCTCTTCCTTTTGGTTTTTGAGTGCCTGGATCTACATTTCTCTTCAAGATTACTTCGACTCCCTGTGATTCAAGAGCACCTAGTGCTCGTGTTTGATACTGTTTGCCCCCGTTTGAGCACTTGCTTGTCCTCTCCAGAAGGTGTGTGGGGTTGGAGTGATAAACAAATGAAAAACGAAAATTAATTTCATATTTATTCTCCAGTATTTGTACAGCATTGTCTGTTTATTACACAGTTTAGCGAAAACCAATGTGCTGTTTAGCCACTAATTAGTGTAGAGAGAGATGGAGTTCAGACTTAGTTCAGGCAAAGTATTTGGGTCTTTAAACTATGGTTCAAAGGGCTACTTTAATTAATCTTCTATGTTTTTAATTATTTCTGTTAATTCCCTGGGGAAACGGGCCAGAGGGTTTCTGTCAGGTCCAACCTTTGTAAACCAAACTGTGGTCTAGTATCCCTGAATGGGGTTTTTTAAAAATGTTTTAGAATTTCTTTTTTTTTCTTCTGGCAAATGCAAAAGAGACTAGAACCACGCATTCTAAAACGGTTTGTTTTTAACACAACAACAGATGGCTTTTTGTCCCAGCATTCTACTCAAACCCCAAAAAAATGTTCCAAAGGAAATATTTTATAGAAATTGGGCAAACACCAGATTGCTTGATCTGTCAGCCGTTCGTTATCACATGGGCAAAATTAAGGAAGCATAACATTTGTTTGAATGCCAGTAATTTTATAATTATAGGAGTCTGAGCTATGTCACAGACATTAAATCATTTCATTAGCTTTTTTATTTTGTGCTTAGGTTTAGACTATTTTGAGCAATGGACTGGACATCGTCTTGCTAGAAGGAAACAATTATTGTCAAACAGTTGTGAATCCTGCTGTTTTCTTTTGCTATTTTGACTCATTGTGTTCATCTCACAAACTTGTACATATTTTCAATACTTAATATGTACATTTGGAGTTACTTGTAGTGTATTTTTTTGCTTCAAACCACAGCATCAGATCCTGGTAATTTAGGGTCTTTTTACACTGCTTTGATATTAGTGAAATTATAGTGCCATAAAAATGGAGTGCCCTCAAGATATGAGTCACATGTATAAATGTCCATTGCTTAAATCATAATGTCACCAGAAATAACCCATATCCAATGCCCCTGCACTTGAACCAGCTGATAATAAATTTGTTAGTGTACATTTGTACAATTATTTTTATTTTGGTGCAAAGTGTACGTTCTCCAGAAGGACTCCTAGAACCTTTAAATACAGAGGGAAAAAAAAGATTCCCTGACCCAACTAGAAATAATAAAGCGGGGATGGGATGCTTGTGTCGTCACCTTTCACATAGAACGCAGAGAGGAGCTGCACCAATCACTGAATACGTTGGTAGGAAGAAACCAACATCCTTGACAGTGATTGGTGGATACTTTCTGCCTGTTCTTCCTAGATCTCTGCATTGCTTGATGGAGTGCTGCCAGAGAGGATCCACCAATTACGATTGGCATTGTTCTATTTGTTACCAACCTATTCTGTGATTGGTGTAGAGCTTCCCTTTGGTTTAGGGGAAACCAGTGTGCTTCCCATGTTGTAGTATCTTTGCGACAGTCAACGGAACAAATCAAATGTTTTATATTGATAAATATTCAAATAACAGATTAAATGTACAACATGTCAGAAGATTAGTGAAGAAAATAACTCCTACACCTGCCATATTTGTCTTGGTTCCCATCTTCTCTCTGTGCATAAGGAGGTGGTCGTGGATAAAGAATGGGAGGGGAAACCAGCAAGACCTTTGTGGGATTCAAATTTGGGTGCTGTTCGTTGTCCTGTTTTTGATTATTTTGCCCAATTGAACAAGTGTGACTGTTTAATTAAGGACCTCCCATTGGTCAGGATCTCCTTTTGCCAGTGTAAATATTTCACGAGTGTAACTAAAACATCCAAGGTATTCGTTCATGCAAACACCCCCATGTGTTCTTTTACCTCCCCTTCTTCTGTGTGGTTCTGAAAACACCAGTCAGGAAAAGATATAGCTATGGCTCGCAGATTTAAACATGCTTTACCTCGCGCCTGCAGGTTTGCCAGCTCAAATCCATTCGTGTGCGATGGAACATTTTGGGCCAGCAGATAGCGATGGCGTCCCTGGAGACCACTGTTTGATTGGTCAGATCTGTGTTTGCTCAGCTGTTCTTAAAAAGTGAACGCTCATGTGGTTTAGGAGGTCATGGTTCAACCCCCCTAACAGGCTTAGAGCCGTGCACAGCCCTGATTGGACAAAATGCTCCCAGAGTGGCTCTCTGACTGAGATCGATAGCGCCCAGGGTAAAGAGTATGGTTGGGCATAAAAATCACCAGAAAGTTCCATAAGGAGCCATTTTGTTTTTGTTTACGTCTGACTGGAAATTGCGTAGAAAACTGCAGAACGTTTTTCCGGAGTGTTTCTGTGCTCCAGTGATGTCAGGTTGCCTCTCTCAGCTCAGTGGTACCACAGATAGAGACTCGAACCTCAAACCTCTCCCACGCCTCTTTCTCTCTAAGCTCAGCCTGTGGGCCTTAGAAACTGGGCAAGGTCTTTGTGGAAAAGATTCACTTTTCCTTCAAAGCTGAGATTGACTGATTGTGTGACCCCGAAGTGCTTTTGGGGAGTGTTGTGTTATGTATATATCCCAAGTGACATATCCAGTTATGAAATATTTCGACTGTAATTGTTCATTCCATTAATAATGTCTGTTTTGTGGAGCCAGGAAGCTCTAAGAGAATGTTTTGGGAGTTAATTCGTCCACTTCTCCATTTTTCTTCCTCCTGCTTTTTGTCTTTTTGCCTTCTTTCCGTTATTTTTCCTCCATTGATTTTTCCATCACTGTGTAATTTTAGTATCTTTTAAAATAAAAGCCGGCTAAATGGGGTTTTTCCCCTGTGAGCAAAACATGAGCAGTGACAGTAAATGATTTATCAATGACCTCTTTTGCCTTTAAAAAAAATAAATAAATAAAAAAACATTTGCAAAAGCAGATCTGCAGATTGTTGAAGCAAAAGGCACTCCCCTGAATGATATGAGACGGTCACAGAGGGACGGAACATTCTGGCATGCGGGAAAAGAGGCCAGATGAATGAATTCAGACTAGAGCGGCGGTTGGTTTCAACTCGAGACTCTCCATCTCTGTTTCTCCAGTGTTTTGAAAGTTTGTGAAATAGGTTTCCTGCGGTCTGAGTCTAGCTGATTTTAGGCAGCGGTGTGTTAAGGCTCCTGCCCCACGGGGTGGACTGTGATCAAGCCCCAATTTTCGTGCTTCAGTCTGACAGGCTTTGTCCCCTCGCTGCTGGGAAAGAGTGACCCACTACGGAACAGGGGCACTTCCTGTCACTCGGCAGACCAGGGACACTTCCTGTCACAAGGCAGACCAGGGACACTTCCTGCAACAAGGCAGACTAGATGGACACTTCCTGTGATGAGCCTGATCAGATGGACACTTCCTGTGACGGGGCAGACCAGGGACTCTTCCTGTGATGGGGCAGACCAGGGACACTTCCTGTCACTCGGCAGACCAGGGACACTTCCTGCAACAAGGCAGACTAGATGGACACTTCCTGTGATGAGCCTGATCAGGTGGACTCTTCCTGTGCCGGGGCAGACCAGGGACTCTTCCTGCGACGGGGCAGTCCAGGGACTCTTCCTGCGACGGGGCAGTCCAGGGACTCTTCCTGCGACGGGGCAGTCCAGGGACTCTTCCTGCGACGGGGGAAAGACCAGGGACACCAGAGACAAATGTCCAGAGGTCACAGGGCAGAGTCGTCCTCCGCCTGGCCCGTTATTCCCACGCAGAGACACATGGAGAGGAGAGATAGAGAGAGACACTTAAATCCCCTGAAAGGAAATGAGTTTGTCAGAAATAGAACAACAGAAGAAGAGTAAACACAAACACCGTACACCATACGATGACAGTGCGCCAGGACAGAGAGACGGCTCAGACACGAGGCTGTGGCACGCAGTAATGCTCCACGACAGCGCTGAGAACGGCGTCGTGTGTCCAGGGCCGAGCGTGTAGCGGAGCGCATGGTGGCGGTGCGAGCCTCTGTGTGTACAGCAGCCGGGGGCAGCAGGCTGTGCGCTAAAGGCGCTCGTCTGTGAACAGGGCACAGAGCATGCCGCCCGGTTTCTTTACTGCTGTACGCACCCCCTTACTGCTCTCTCTGTCCGGGCCCCCTCACTGTACAGCTCTTCACCAGAAAGGCTCAGGGCCTGACAGTCAGTCTTTGCTTTTCAATGCCTTTTGAAAACTCATCTTTTTAAACTTGCTTTTTATTCTCTGGATTTATTTTTCTTTTATCCTTGTTGCTTTTATTGTATGACCTGTTTTACCTGTTTTCGTTCCATTTTTCTCTAGCTTGTTTTATCATTCTTCGCTTTTCTTGTATTGCCTTGTGTGGAAAAGCATTTGTGAGAATATTGTTCTTCTTATTATTATTACTATTATTATTAATATTCAATAAACTACAGCATACAATATTCTATGAGCTGTAATTCATATATAATGAGGCAGTGGTCATGACCATGGATTGTTTGTCAGCTGAGTCCCTGTTGTCGGGGAAACAGGATTGTGACCCTTGAAAAAGTTCACAGCTTTTGATGGTGCGGTTAGCGTTTGCGTCAAAGAGTCTGTCAGCCTCATGAATGGTGAAACCAACCTGGGTTTCACTTCTGGAAAACGCGATTTGGCAGAGCATGATTCGGTGGAAATGTTATTGCTTGAAACATGGTTGGTGGACATGTGATTTGTGGAAACGTGGTTGAGTGGAGACGTGATTGGTGGAAACGTGGTTGAGTGGTATGGTGTTTCCTCTCCTGACCAGTTTCTGAGTTCCCTCCCTGGGCTATTTTCACCTGACCTGCATTTTTTCTGTTTGGGTTTTTTTTTCTTCTTTCCTGCCATCCTGGACTGTGTTCCAGCAAAATACCTCGGTTGCCCTTGAACTGCAGGGGGCGTTGGGCCGGGGGAAGCTGGGCGGGGGCAGGGGGGGCATTGGGCCTGGGGGGTGGGGGTATTTTAGGTTGAAGCTCTTCAGACAGGGATGTGAATGTAAAGGCAGTGATGGCGGACGCTCTAACAGGAAGGAAGTGAGCTGGTTGTGTCAGCACGTCGCTGCAGTGAAGGCTGCCCCTTCTTCGTCAGCTGCCTGAGTCACATGGGTCTCAGCCTCAGGAACATCCCACTGACCCCAGCTTCTCAGATGCAGCAAGGCCTTAGGTCTCAGAGAGGAAGCAGTAACCCCCTCCTCGTCTCCTGCATCCTCCCATCATCAGTGTACCCTCTTTCCCTCCTCCCAGAGGAGACCTCTCCCCCCTAGTAGTCTGGGATACACATTCGGCCCGCCCCATCACCTGGAACAAGGACCGATCTCATTAGAGTCAGGGGTGGGGCTTTGCAGGGTGGGGCAGTGCTGGACAGTGCTGGACAGGGCAGGGTTTGACAGGGTGGGGTGGGGCTGGGCAGGGTGATGTTGGGCGGGGCAGGGCTTGTGTATGCTTGCATAAGGAGTTGCCTATGGTGCACTGTAGCGCTGGTGACCTGTGAAACCAGGTTAGTCATTTCCCGCCCAGCGAACCCTGAACAGAGATGCTAAAACACAAAACCCTGCGGTGTCTTTTTCATTCCCTTCACGTGGAGACTTCAGCCTTTATGAAGCTGTTAGTGCGGCCCTTCCCTTCAGACCAGCATCTCTGCAGGCCGGCCACACCCCAGCCCTGTGGTGGGTGGGGCTGCTGTTCTGTGTGCAAGGTATGGAATTATGGTGTTATTTTCATTTCAAAACCAGCCATAGAGTATCAATATAGTATCCAGCTTCAGGATCATAATTTTGTTTTCTCTTGACTAGACTAGCAGTCTGTTTTTTCATAAGCGCTTGTTCTTTCTTGTCTTTCATGTTTCTCATGTTTTTTTGTTTGTTTTTTTAAAGGATCTTATTCAGGGTTTGAATATATATATATGTATTTTTTTTATTTATTTTTTTTTACATCTGATAACAATTATTGTTGTTTTCAAATATAAAATGGCCCCATTTCTGTGTCAGCACATTGCTGGAAACGATAACAATTTCAATAAATCGTCGATTCAGAAAAACCATGCTTTGCACTCCAATAGTTTTTGCCAGCCTTTTTTTTTTTTTTTTTTTCAATTTGTCAGTGTTTAACCATAATTGAATTTTGATTTGAAACAATTAGTCTTCATTTATAGTTATTTGCATTAATTTGGAATATTAATGAGTTCATTTGGGTGAGCAGTCAGGAGAATTCGGTCGCTGAGGACTCCTCCTCCGCTCCCTGAAGGCTCGCGCGCTCTCAGTCACCGCCGGCCTCGCCGCGGGGAGACGGTGGGCGGTAATGAGAACCCTTCCGCCGTCTTCCGGGGGGAGAATTTCACCGTCTCCGGGTTTGGGGCGTTTTTTTAGGGGGACACCGCGAGGGCCGCTTTCTCCAAGAGACCAGGAGTGATTAACCGCTGAGCGCTGACACACGCGTGTGCGTGTGTACATCTGCGCGTCACGCGTGTGCGTGTGTACATCTGCGCATCACACGTGTACATCTGCGCATCACGCGCGTACGTGTGTACATCTGCGCATCACGCGTGTGCGTGTGTACATCTGCGCATCACGCGCGTGCGTGTGTACATCTGCGCGTCACGCGTGTGCGTGTGTACATCTGCGCGTCACGCGTGTGCGTGTGTACATCTGCGCATCTGCGCATCACGCGTGTGCGTGTGTACATCTGCGCATCTGCGCATCACGCGTGTGCGTGTGTACATCTGCGCATCACGCGTGTACATCTGCGCATCACGCGCGTGCGTGTGTACATCTGCGCATCACACTTAAGAGCTCACTGTGAACAAAAGAAAGAAGAAGGAAAATAAAACTAGATTTTGAAAATGAAACCTCAGGGAAAGGGGTTTGCTTGGCCAGGCAGACGTGAGTGTTGCAGGGGGGCTGAATAAATGGCCGTGTTTCAAACTGTACTTTTCAACACATTCTGTGTTCTCGTGTTCTTGTAATAACACACTTCCAGGTACACTTAGAAGAATACACTTACCGAATGTAAGAATGCTTAAATTAGTTCAATTTGAAACATACTTCTACTTTGGCTGTTACTGACCTCTAATCTTAGCAAGAAACACATTGACGCTACAAAAATATCCACAAATTAAAAAAAACATTTCTTTTCCTTCAAATGCAGAGCAGAAAACACCATGGCTACTGGGGAAGGGAAAGCATGGGAAAGTGTGCTTTGAAGTGCACTTTGTTTTTCAATCCTCCCAAGAACACAAAGAGAACTTCCGGTAAAATCTTGCATTCTTGCCTTGTGGTGGAACGCACTTGATCACATGACCGTTTTACTTCTGCACCTGCTGTACGCGCTAGATAGAACACAAGTATACAGGTTGAAACACAACCTTCTGTGGGCTTATGTTTTAGTGTGAGGTCTGTTTCTGGTGCCCTGTAGCATTGCAGCTGGGCCGTACATCCTGCCTAATTCACCAGGCAGTTCTACATTAGAGCGACGCAAACCAGCCCAGACTCTAGATCCACAGGCCAGGAAGAGTGCTTCACGGACGGGAGTTTAGCTAAAAAAGAGCTCTGTCCATCACGGGTATGAGCTCCATGCTTTCATTCAGCAAATCCCTCGCTTCGTATTTCACCTCCGCATGCAGGTGTATGAAATTCAGATTTTCCTTCTTCAGGAGGAGACGGGGGGGGCGGGGGGGGGGGGCGGGCGGGGGGAAGGTTCCCGAGACGCTTGCGATTCGGCACACGGGCTCGTCACAGGCGGAGGGGCGGATTGTTTTGACACGCCGTTGGAGAGGCGGGGGGGAAGACGGACGGCTCATGAAATTTGCAGCCGCTGATTGAATTTATGATATTTTCATAAAAGCCATCAAGAGCGGCTGCCTGAGGGGAGGCAGGAGAGTGACGGACGGGGGGGGGGGGGGAGGAGGAGGCAGCTCCGCCCCCCAGCCCCCCCCCCCCCCTTACTGGCCCAACCCTACAGATTAGAGGTAATAAGGTACTCATTGACCAGCAGAGAGTAGAGACTATTACCCCTGTAGAGAGGGGGCAGAAACAGGGGGATTGTTCTATTACACCCATACAGTGGGATATGCAAATGGGGAATGTTTCTCGTTTCTCTGTTAAATTAATAGCCCGGATCATTTATTGGTCAGAATTTCTTAACACTGCCTTTGTATTTATTTCTTAATTTACTTACTTTGCTAATTCAATGCAGATGAATATGAGTTATCCTGGAAATACGGCCAGCCTTGGGAGGAGAGTGGGGATGAGAGGACAGGATGGGGAGGGGGGATGCCGCTCTGGTCCATTGTGTGAAACTGACTGGAAATAAGTCGCTGTGTGTGACTGGCCACTGTCTACATTTTGGGGGCCCTAGTGGGTGTGAACCAATGTCGGGGGTAATTTCTTAATATAAAAAAAGGAAGCTCATTGTGAAAAAAAAGAATAGATCTCTGCGATCTAGCTGACTTTCTGGCCTGGGGGGTGGGGGGTGGGGTGTCAGTGTGTAGTGGTAGTGGTACATGTGCCACACTGTGTGAACAGGATCTCTGAGGTTCAGTGGGGCAGATATTGGACACCCACTGTTGCCCATATAAAGCACATATGCAGTAGTACACATCTCTGTTACTCATGTAAAGCACATATGCAGTAGTACACATCTCTGTTACTCATGTAAAGCACATATGCAGTAGTACACATCTCTGTTACTCATGTAAAGCACATATGCAGTAGTACACATCTCTGTTACTCATATAAAGCACATATGCAGTAGTACACATCTCTGTTACTCATATAAAGCACATATGCAGTCGTACACATCTCTGTTACTCATATAAAGCACATATGCAGTAGTACACATCTCTGTAACTCATATAAAGCACATATGCAGTAGTACACATCTCTGTTACTCATATAAAGCACATATGCAGTAGTACACATCTCTGTTACTCATATAAAGCACATATGCAGTAGTACACGTCTCTTACTCATATAAAGCACATATGCAGTAGTACACATCTCTGTTACTCATATAAAGCACATATGCAGTAGTACACATCTCTGTTACTCATATAAAGCACATATGCAGTAGTACACATCTCTGTTACTCATATAAAGCACATATGCAGTAGTACACATCTCTGTTACTCATATAAAGCACATATGCAGTAGTACACATCTCTGTTACTCATATAAAGCACATATGCAGTCGTACACATCTCTGTTACTCATATAAAGCACATATGCAGTAGTACACATCTCTGTAACTCATATAAAGCACATATGCAGTAGTACACATCTCTGTTACTCATATAAAGCACATATGCAGTAGTACACATCTCTGTTACTCATATAAAGCACATATGCAGTAGTACACGTCTCTTACTCATATAAAGCACATATGCAGTAGTACACATCTCTGTTACTCATATAAAGCACATATGCAGTAGTACACATCTCTGTTACTCATATAAAGCACATATGCAGTAGTACACATCTCTGTTACTCATATAAAGCACATATGCAGTAGCAGAGTAGAGTCCTGCTGCACTCCATGAAAACTGATTGACGGCACGTATGTTTTTTTGTTTCTTTTTAAAACGTAGTTAAGTTTGTCAACCTTAATTCTTATAATCGGACTGTACTTATTAGTTAATCACAGGCTTGTCTGCTGGAAATATTGCCTCTTCCTGACTAGATGCATTTGAAGAGGCTGTGCCAAATGTATGTTGACATTCAGTGCCTCTCTCTCTCTCTCTGTCTTTCTCTCAGTAATGTAAATATCCAAGCACCATTTGATGGTACCTCTGCAGAACCCTAGTTCATTATGTTGTTGGTCTAAAATCCCCCTCAAGGTCATTTGTGATGTGGCTGGTGGGGTCGGGTGGTGGGGTGGGGGGGGATGCTCATACTTGTCAATCTAACCCCTGTCACATTACTGTCAGTTACATGCTGCGTGTGCACATACAAGCGTATGATCTAGTTATTAATATTTTAAACCGAGGTCTAATTGTTTCTGTATTAATAGCTTGGCAAGTGAGGGTAGGTTTGAAAGAACAGATAAAAACTGTCATTTAATGACTACATTACTAAAATGTTTAAAATTAATGGTAAACACTTACAGTAGTGGGACACATTTACAGGAATTTTTAAAAATCTGGTCTTTGCGTTACATTAACTGTTGCATTAAAAAAAGGAATTTCTTTTGTCTGTGGGCATCTGTCCATCCATTCATTTTCTAGACTCCTTATTCCAGATTAGGGTCATGGTGGGTGGGGGGGCGGGAATATACCCTGGGCAAGTCGCCAATCCGTCGCAAGGCCCACACACCATTCACTCGCACACTCATACACTACATGGCAAAAAGTTTGTGGACACCTGACATCCAACATCTCATCCAAAATGATGGGTATTAATAAGGAGTTGGTCCATCCTTTGTTGGTATAATGATCTCCACTCTTCTGGGAAGGCTTTATACTAGATGGAACATTGCTGCAGGAATTTGCTTCCATTCAACCAGAAGAGAATTTTTGAGGTCTGGGCAATTAGGCCTGGCTCGCAGGTGGCTTTCCAGTTGATCCTAAAGGTGTTGGATTGGGGGTGAGGTCAAGGCTCCCTGCAGACCAGTCAAGTTCTTCCACACCATTCTTGACAAAACCGTTTCTATTTGGACCTCTCTGTTTGCCCGTGGGATTGTCATGCTGAAACAGGAAAGGGCCTTCCCTAAACTGTTGGGGAAGCACAGAATCGTCTAGAATGTGATTGTATGCTGGGGCGTTAAGATTTGCCTTCACTGGAACTAAGGGGCCTAGCCCAAACCATGAAAAACAGCCACAGACCAAGGGGTGTCCAGACACTTTTGGTCATATAGTGTACCTGCAGTTTAGGGTCCCCACTTAGCCTGCTGTAAGTCTGGGACCGTGGGTGGAAACCAGAGAATCGCGAGGAGATCGGGGAGACCATGCCAACTGCACACAGAAAGGCCCTCGGGTTGGGGTTCAAACTCCTGCCACGAGGCGACGGTGCTGTTGTGATATTTCATGCGATATGCAATGTTGGGAGGGTCTTTTGATTAATGGGGTTATTAAAAACCTGCGTGAGCACGTAGCACATTTTCTTTACAATCGAATGAGAATAGCATGCATTTTTGACCATGCCTGTCTGTTGCTGTATTCTCTCTGGAGCACTGTTGTCTATGAATTGTAATGGGTGCTTTTTGTGTTAATAATGGATAAGAAAGGAATAAATATCTAATGTCCTCATAGACCTGGGTCTCTGCTCCATTTTAAATTAGTTTGTCAGAGTTTTACAGCCCCAAACAGTCTAATCTTAATTATTTAACTGGCTGAAAAATTTATATCACTTTTTTGGGTGAGAATGCTTTAAATTAAAACTGTGAATCCGGAAACATGAAATGAAATATTTAGAATTCCACGGTCCTTTAAATTATTACTTTTTTTGAAGTGTAAATAAAAAAGATCCTTTGTGTGGTATAAGAGCATTTCAAAGCTACATTGCTGAAAAACATCCTTAATATGTTATAATATTGTCAATTATTTAACTGGTTTTTTTTTTCTTATCGGTCTTACAACTTTCAGAGAAATTGTGTGGCTGCCATTGATTTTCCTCAGGTGGGTAGTTTCAGAAAGGAACTGACTGAATTAAAGTGAGGGAGGTGGTAACAGTGCACATAAACATGGCGCGATTGTCCTTTCAGGTGCAATGAAAGACAAGACGAAGAGCTGAGGAGTGTGTGTGTGTGCGTGTGTGTGTGTGTGTGTGTGTGTGTGTGTGTGTGCGTGTGTGTTTCTGCATGTGCATACATGCGTGCGTGAGTGTGAGACACTTTCCTACTCTCCGTTACAGAGTCCACGGGCAGCGGGGGGAAAAAATTACACGTGCCTTTGTAGCTTCTCCTAACCGATACACAACCGTCGACATCCCCCCAGATTGGCTGGCATCAATGTTTTACAGTTACTTTAAAGACACCGCTGAACTCATCTGTAATTCTGGCGTTTGTGAGGCCGTTTGTAAATCCCGGTATTATCCCCAGTACGCAGATGTTTTCTGTTTACACCCCGCTGTTGGCTCGGGTTATTTATTTAAGGCACAAAAGCCCACCGCTCCTCACTTTCCCATTTGCTGTGCAGTCCAGGGCCTTAAACAGCACTGGCTCTGCTGCTGAGAGAGGCTTGAAGGCCATAAACCAGGAACTGACACACCTCTATACATGTCACTGTATACGAGTCACTATATACTATATATACGATACATATATATCTGTGTGTGTATTTCACGCACACACACATGGTCACTCGCACACACGCGCGCACACATGCTCACTCGCGCACACACACACACACACACACATGCTCGCACGCACACACATGCACAAACACACACACGTGCACACGCACACACACTCACACACACACACATCATTGCTGTTAGATGGCTTCAGGCTGGCCATTTCCTTTCCATTTCCTCCCTAAGATGGAATGAAATAGAGAGGTGATTATCTTTTCTGTGAAAATTTGCGATTATCATTATTCCAAATATTGTAATAAAAGTACTGATGGAAAAGTGTGAATGATCGTTCAAGCATTCTACAAGGAACACTTCTGGGGACTTTTATGAGCTGATATTGCAAAATTCAGATGTTCTTATTTATTATTTGCTCTTCAGCTGCACTGACCTGAAAGAATGTAGTGTGGTGTTTTAAGAAAAACATGTAAGTGTCGTAGTCTAATCCAGGTTTTCAGTCTTCATCTTGTCCCGTTTATACCACAAGTAGGTCAACGTTAAAACATACTCTATTTATGTGATAATAAAACTAATCTGCTGTGACGTTTTTGAAATTTACCGTGTTTTTTTTTGTTTTCACTTGTTTGCTCCTCGAAGCCAAGATTTGAACCTCCAAACTTGCATCTCCTCTTCAGTTCTGAAGCTCAGCTGAGGCAGTAATTCTGACTGTTATCTAAAGATAGGCCGGTGCTGGTAACCATAGAGACCGTCTCCTGTATCACTTATCACTAAGGAAATTGGGAAGAAAGTGCAGGTGCCAGCATCTGTATCCCCTGATCTGATTAGAAAGCCGCACACACAGACTGACTCCGTCTTCATAAAGCTGTCAGTTAGGATTCCGAGGCGTGACCCGGCTTTCCGCGCGGCTCTGAGCGGCGCGCGCGCGGGCGCGAGGCATACCGCGAGCCGTGGGGCCGGTGGAGCGCGGTTTTCGGCGCGTGTGCGGGGGCACGCTCGCCGCCCCATCCCTCAGGAGACTAAAGACGGATGAACGTCTTCGCCGCACGCGGACCCTCGCATTTATTCGGCCTCTTAATTATGCACACCGGTTCGTTAGATTCCTAAGGACACGCCCGTCTGTTCTGAGCCCGGCTTCAGTGATAAAGCTGCCGTGCCCCCTCCCCCCCACCCCCCCTCCCCCTGTAAGAGCGACGTAGCTGATTTTAAAACGCGAGACTCAGACGACCAGCAGTCAGAGCTTGACTAAATAAGAGAGAGGAAATGCTTTAATGGCGAGCGGGAACGCAGCCGGGCGGGGGGGTGGGTGGGTCCAGTGTGGGGGGGGCTTCCGGCAGGTGATTGGTGGGAGGTCGCGGGAGTCCACCGGGGGACGTTCAGAGGGGACGCTGTTGGTAATCGAGCTCCAAATTGGATCCCGCCTCCGCGGCGGCCCTCTCCCTGTCACCGCGCCTCGCGGATGGAACCTGTGCAGACAGGTGCGATCTGGTAAATATTCATGAGCGGAGTGTCTGGGCTCCGGCCCGCGCTACGCTCGTTAACTCAGCCGCGGATTCAGAGGAGCGACCGCGCGGAGCGGAGAGGAAGGGTCGCCCCGCTACTGCGGGCGTTGAAGGAGAAATCCCCCCCACCCCCCACCCCATGTGTGCCGCATCCCGTATTTTAACAGGAAAAGGGAAGGGGTAGGTTCGTCGGGTGGGGGGGGGGCTGCAGGGTGTAAATAGGCTCAGTTTGGCTGAGACAGTTTTCATCTATTAAACTTCCCTTATAAGGAGAGAAGCTACGCGTGGCTGTGATTCGGATATCATTTCCGCTGGTGGCACCGCGACAGACAGCGTAGCGCGTGGGGCCTGGCAGCTCGGCCGTGCCTCAGTCTTCAGAGAAACAGCACCGGAACATGCGCTGGACGGAGGGACGGGCTGAGGACCCCTACAAACAGGTGCAGGAATTTGAGCTGTATGGTTCCTGCTCAAATTCCTGAAGTAACGGGAGAGTCGTGCTTCTGCCATGTTACAAAGGGCAAAAACAAGAAGCCATGCAGGCCTCCTGTGGAGAATTCCACCTGTTAGCTTCAGAACCTGGAGCTGGGTAAGAGGAGAAGCTGAAATATCAAAATGGCCGCCTGGTTTTCCTCGTGTAGTCTTTCTTAACGCTCTTATCTGTGCCCATCCATCACTGGTCTGCTGTCCGTTGTAATGCTGATAATCTCCCTTATAATCATGTCTTTAATATGTTTGCTAGAAGCACCCAGAGGACTGCTTTCCTGTCTACATCTTCTCTGATTTCAGGGTCCTGGCTTTATTCTGTGTCTTTTGAGAGTCTCCCATATGGTGCATGAGATTACGTCAAAAAAAACAATACAAAAACTAACAGAGGAATGATGAGAATAGACACGCAAAGGGCCTTACAAAGAGCAAGTATGTGCTTCATCGCTGGGTTATTTAGCCTTGCTATGAATGGATATGTGCTTCATTGTTGGGTTATTTAGCCTTGCTATGAATGGATATGTGCTTCACTGTTGGGTTATTTAGCCTTGCTATGAATGGATATGTGCTTCATTGTTGGGTTTTTTTAGCCTTGCTATGAATGGATATATGCTTCATTGTTGGGTTATTTAGCCTTGCTATGAATGGATATGTGCTTCACTGTTGGGTTATTTAGCCTTGCTATGAATGGATATGTGCTTCATTGTTGGGTTTTTTTAGCCTTGCTTCAAGCGGGTATGTGCTTCATCACTGGGTTATTTAGCTTTGCTACAAGCGAATATGTGCTTCATCACTGGGTTATTTAAGCCTTGCTACGAGCAAGTCCTTCTCTTTGTCTCCTGATCCTGCATTTTGTTTGTGTGCTGCACTTGTCTCACTTTGGCTGTACTGTCTGAGCCAAATGCGCCAGAGTGCCAAAAACACAGAATTATTATGTTGCTTCCGTGTAGTTTCAGCTGATGCCGTTTTTTTGTTTTGTTTTGTTTTGTTTTGGAAGGCTTAGCCAGCTCATTCGGGCCTGCATTAATTTGGGCAGTGCATTAATTTCCCCTTACTTCAGTTCCACTCTCGTCTGATTTATGATAACGTATCAAAAGGCTGCGCTGGAAAATGGAAGCTCAAAGAGTTATTTAACTGCAAATCGCCATCATCACTTTCAGGCTGTTAATTCAACAATGCATGAAATTTTCTCCTGTAAAGCGAGATTAGGTGGCTGTGATTTTCTTTCTCCCCTCCAGCATTTCCAGAGGCCACTTCACCGCATGCGTTCTCTGAAACCACGAGCTAGCATCATTTTTTCATGTAGTCATGTAGCATCAGGCAGCTTTCATGTCTGCTGATGGTGAATCTGTTGATCAAAGAGCCCAAATAATGGATACTTTTAGCCAAGTGCTCCACGCTATGAATGATGGGTAAATGTGGATCTGGGCCTTGCTGGATCTGAGCGGCCCTCCCGATTTGTTTTATTCATAACAAACTGAGACGGCTTCATACTCAGGACCGATAGGGAACGTGCTTCACTGTCCTTACACCTCAGCGTGTTGAGTGAACTGGCTGACGGTCAGTTGATTGCGTTTCGGTATGACAGTTCTTTTATTTTTAGCTGAGGTTCTGTGAATGTATTAGTGGGGCCTCTTTCACAAATATCGGCCACTGTAGCATGTTTGGCTTCAGTAGGTTAACACAGGCCGCAGAAGCCACGGTAGCCTTTGGTTTGGATGCTAAGGCCTTGAGACAGTGGAGAGGTTCATCTACCTGCTTTTTGAACAAGCCCTGGAATGGCATTTCTGTCCCACTGCCTCACATACTCAAACGTAGGCGTCAATGCACGTTGCAAGTCAACGATATTGTGCGGAAATCATCACATTTTCCAATAGCCTGAAGCCAGTTTCCGGGGGTCAAACTGACCTAGTTATCTAGTCTAATTGCAAACAGACAAAATAAGAATTAAAAACCTTGCCCTTTGTGTGTGAAGTTACAACGGACTGCTCTAAATGTTTCATAATTTGCCTGTGGATATTTTCTTATCAGCTGTGGGGCTCTGGCTGCTTTGTATGTGACTTGCTCTGTGAAATCCCCACTGTAGCCCACGTGCGTTTAAAGCCTTTAGCTGTCATTCACAAGGTGACACGCGCCCCATCGCCCGAGTCCAGCAATTTGCACGCGTGCGCTCCCGGACGCCGCCGTTTAATATGTTCGGGGGCAAGCCATCGGCCGTTAGCGAGCCCCACGTTCCGTCTCCTGTCACGTTCCGACCACGGCGGCCATGACACCTCTGCCACCGTTGCGCTCAGATCCTTCACCGTCGGCCGTTTCATTTCGCTGCGCTCCGGCCGTAAGGCGACGCCCCTTCGCCTCGTCCGTCGTCGGTCGCGTGCGGACTGCAGCCGTCGGGAGCCTGTCGTGTCCGCTGACCCGCGCGGACGAACCGTACGCTACGCGTCTCCCGTCCTTCCTGATCCTCCTTTGTCTTCCTCATCCAGAGTGCCCCATTTGCATAAGTTACCGCGGAGTGGGGGGGTGTGGGTGTGGGCGTGGGGGGGTGTGTGGGTGTGGGTGTGGGTGTGGGGGGTGCGTGCGAGTGCGTTTTTGCATAAATCTGGGCCGGTGTTTTGTACGTTAGCGCAGAGGAGCCGCAGAGCACGGCCTGGGGGCCGGAGCTAATAAGCCATGCGCTGTCAGGTGCGCCGCGCATCATCATAAATTGTGCATGGGGGTTATGTTTTAAACATTCAGCCCCCTGCTCCTCAGTTTGACAGGAAGAGCCGTTCGGACAAAGAAGGAAGAGTGAGCCAGGACGGAAAGGCTGGGGTGCGTTTGTGTGGGGGGGCGACTGTGGGGGTGTAGGGGTGCTGGGGTGGGTTTGTGTGGAGTGGTAACTGTGGGGGTGTAGTGGATTGTGTGTGTGTGTGTGTGTGTGGGGGGGGGGGGGGGGGTTGACTGTAGGGGTACTGGGGTGGGTTTGGGTTTGTGTGGAGGGGATGGGGTTGTGTGGGGGGGCGACTGTGGGGGTGTAGTGGATTGTGTGTGTGTGTGGGGGGGGGGGGGTGGGTTGACTGTAGGGGTGCTGGGGTGGGTTTGTGTGGAGTGGTAACTGTGGGGGTGTAGTGGATTGTGAGTGTGTGTGTGTGTGTGTGTGTGGGGGGGGGTTGACTGTAGGGGTACTGGGGTGGGTTCGGGTTTGTGTGGAGGGGATGGGGTTGTGTGCCATGTTGTGTGTTCATATTAACATTCATTTGAGTTGTAATTCAGCTGAAGCAGACAGTCACTGAGATGTCTTCTCTACTTCCGCTGGCTTAGCTGTCCTTAAAAGAGGCAGCAGATCATGCCAGGCTCAGTGTATGTGTGTACGTGTGTGCATGTGTCTGTGTGTGTGACAAAGTGTATGTTTGTTTGTGTGTGTGTGTGTGTGTGTGTGTGTGTGTGAGTGCAGGTGTTTGCATGTGTGTATGTGTGTGTGTGTTTTTTAATCCACAAACCTGAAAACATTTTTTTTTTAAAGTAATATTCATAAAAATAAAAGTTATATATAAATGAAGAAAAATAAAAAGCAGAAAATAGGGGAGGAAGGATGCAGGAAACACAGCTCAGGCACAGCAGCAGCTAAAATGCTAACTGAAATGCTAGTACATGAAAAGATGTCTTTGTCTCAGATCATTAACAATTCAAATCCGTAATGAATCCTCTGCGGCGAGGAAGACGTCCTTGTGCGGCAGGCTGAATCCGCCGTGACATTCACCGCGGCGAACATTTCCTACCACAGCCGAGCAGCATCTGCCTTCTCCGAGAGCCGTCTCCTTGTGGTCAACTCGCGGTGCCCGTTGGAGGGCAGGTACGGGGGGGGGGGGGGGCCGAGGTGGTGAGGGTTAGGTAGCAGAAGGGAGGTGTGATGCGAACGTAATCACACCCCCGCCCCACCCCCTTCCAATTCAAGTAGAGGGATAAATATGTGTAGATGCTCTGTCTGTCCGCTGCTCCCCTCCGTGATGCTAATTTCTGCTGGTCACCTGCTGTACGCGCTGATGGAACGCCTCATTCCGCTCCACGGCCCGCGTCCGCTCCGGAGCCGAGAGCGCATCACTCACTCGCACGCCCGCCGAGCCCAAACGAGACCGCCGGCCCGCGCTGGAGCCTTCCGCCGAAAACAGCTCCCGCCTCTCTCTCTCTCCCTCCCTCTCTCCCTTCTTCTGCTCGTCCTCAACCCCCCCGCACCCCCTTCTCTCTCCTTCTTTGAGTGTAGCGTTTAGTGATTAATGTGAGGTTTAATTGTCATGCTCACTTTTATGCTCATTAAAGTGTATTATGCAGCAGCCGGGGTATTAAAGTTCAGTGAAAATTTCATGCATACTAATCAGAATGCAAATGAGCAGGGATAAAAGAGCGCGCGATCCCTAGGTGCGGGGAGAAGTGTCGTTAGTTATCTCCTGCGCTAGCCGGCCGCGCCGCGCCGCGCGCATAAATGACTCGGGCTAAATAGATTATTCAGTGAGAACGCGGGCGCTGCGTGGGGAAAAAGCAGGCTTCAGCGCGGTGAAGGGCGCTGGGTGCGGGCGCTGTGTGGGGAAAAAGCAGGCTTCAGCGCGGTGAAGGGCGCTGGGTGCGGGCGCTGTGTGGGGGAAAAGCAGGCTCCAGTGCGGTGAAGGGTGCTGGGTGCGGGCGCTGCGTGGGGAAAAGCAGGCTCCAGCGCGGTGAAGGGCGCTGAGAGCGGGCGCTGCGTGGGGGAAAAGCAGGCTCCGGCGCGGTGAAGGGCGCTGTGTGGGGGAAAAGCAGGCTCCAGCGCGGTGAAGGGCGCTGGGAGCGGGCGCTGGGAGCGGGCGCTGTGTGGGGGAAAAGCAGGCTTCAGCGCGGTGAAGGGCGCTGGGAAAGGCCCGTTTGGTCCCAGGTGAAACGGAAGACCGGGACAATGAGGATTAAACCAGGGTCCTCGTGCCCAACTTGGAAAATACGAACAGTGAAAAATACATATCCTTGGTCCTATATATTTGTATTTAAAATTACGACTCGCAGTTGTAAAACAATAAAATCCATAACTATTTCCTATGCACTTTCTTCTTCTCTCTCTTCTCATTCAAACATACTGTGTATGAATAATTAGAGCTCTCACTCTCATTGGATAAGCATACCGGTGAAATAAATAGGGTAGAATTGGCAAGTCTATTTGCCGAGGGGGCAGCTCCGTGGGCATTGTGCGGACCGGACGCTCTCGGCGGTTGGCACTGGCTGGTAATAACCGGTAAAATATTGGTCCTCCCCCCAATCAGTGAGGCGTTTTTGGCGTATTTTAATCCAGATGCTGCTACCGTGACATGAAATAATGGAAAGAACAGCCCCTGACTGGTGAACATAGCTGACGGCGTCGGCCGTGACAGGCGCATCATGAATAATTTCATGAGCTCCCGCAGCGGGGGATTTTGTCCAAACCAAATTCTGTGAGAGGAAGCCTCGGCAACTGCGTTTCCTCCACAACGAAAAAAAAAAACCCAGCTGAAATTATATTTGTACAGATATAATTTTCCCTTCAATTTGATGCTGTTTATATGAACAAAATGTATAGCAATTTTATTTATCTTGTGTGGCCTTTACTTTTGACAGTACGTCTATGAGAGGCTGCTGGTGAGTCATGCTAAGGAGCTTGTTTCCACCTCATACAGATCTCTCCTGTTTTTATAGAAGGGCCAGTTGACAGTCGGTCAGTGTCAGATTAATGAAGGGAGATGAGCACTGCGTTATCCTTCCTTTCAGTGTCACACAGTGAGGTAATGTCATCCAACAGGTCTTCTGGTAGTCGGGAAACCCACAGAACGACTTTTACTTGCCATTTTTATTTTGGAAGAAGCATGGCATGGCCAGACAGCTTTAGCAGGCCCCTAAGGACACGCAACACCTTGAGCAAACATACGATATTTAGCATGCTTCACAACAAGCTTCAGTCAGGATAACACACAACAAGCTTCAGTCATGCTAGCACACAACAAGCTTCAGTCAGGATAACACACAACAAGCTTCAGTCATGCTAACACACAACAAGCTTCAGTCATGCTATACACAACAAGCTTCAGTCATGATAACATGATAACATGCAACATGGTTTAGTTATGCTAAGATACAACATACTTCAGTCATGCTAACACACAACAAGCTTCAGTCATGCTAACACACAACAAGCTTCAGTCAGGATAACATGCAACAAGCTTCAGTCGTGCTAGCACACAACAAGCTTCAGTCAGGATAACACACAACAAGCTTCAGTCATGCTAACACACAACAAGCTTCAGTCATGCTATACACAACAAGCTTCAGTCATGATAACATGATAACATGCAACATGGTTTAGTTATGCTAAGATACAACATACTTCAGTCATGCTAACACACAACAAGCTTCAGTCATGATACCATACAACATGCTTCAGTGTAGATTTTATTTAACTGCACAACATTACATAGACATATGTTTTATATTTATCATATAGAGAAAACAAGCTCTTTGGACATTTTGGACAGGCATGGGTCATGCGGTTTATAGAAATATTTAAACCCTCTAAATACCAGTATAATTCCTGCATATTACTGACAGTTTTAAAGGAAACATTTATCTCCACCAATACCCAGAACACAGTTGCTATTAATGATTGTACATTTTGGATTTGCAGTATTGATTTCAGATTTTACTAGCACCTAAAGTGAGAATCTCAAACTCAAATCCTGGGAAGTTGCAGTTCTTGCTGGTTTTGATTTGTTCCTGCACATAGGTGCTTAATTTAAGTCATCAACTGGCTAAAGCGTCTGCACAACTTGTTTCCAAGCAGCACCGCACTGTGTTGTGTTTAACGTGTTTAATGTTTCATCCGCCCGCACTGCATCGTGGGTAATGCTGTAATCGCTGCTCTGAATGTGTGGGGGGAGGCAAGGGGGCAGCCACGGTAACGCTCCAGGAGAAAGTAGCATCATGCTAGTGGTGTAGGCAGTGGGAGTCCCCCTCCTCCACCCCACCCCACCCCAGTTCAATGCTATCATTGGGGCAAACCTGTTATCTGTTTTGGCAAAACCATGAGCTGACTTCAGACAGGTCACATTGTGTCCCAAACCCTTAGCACACTGCCATGAAACCAACAGTAGGGCCTTAATGTGGGAAATAGTTTAGTAGGCCAAGTGGTCGAGCCAATTACGTTTTAGCAGTATGGTGAGGTAAATAAAAGACCTGACTACATCAGAAGGGAACCCCCCACCCCCTTTTCCTCTGCATTAGAACCCTGCCAAACTTCTCTCAGATCAGATGTATTTAGCTGCGCCCCGCCTCTCCGGACCGGACCCTTTGATCAATTACGCTGACCCTCAGCTCCACCCCTCTATCACCACCGCCCCCCCGTCAACAAATTTATCGGAATAAAAAGCAACAATTAATGGGCCCTCAGGGCCGCTCGGTATGTTTCCATCTCCGCACAGATGGAAGATTTTGGCTGAGTTCTGCCCCAAAGCCCAGAGAAATTGCCAGCGCTGTGCTGGTGTGGAGGTCTGCCAAAAAAACCTCAGCTTTGTGGAGATTCAACCCAGGAACCAGCTGCCTGTGTCCAGAGTTAACCGACCCATCACTGATCGCACGAGTACAGGGCCTGACCTCCCTCGCTTTCTCTTACTCTCTCCCTCACTCTCTCGCTCGTGCACACACACATACTCACAGGATCTCACACACACACACACATACACACACACACACTCACAGGATCTCACACACACATACACACACACACACACACACAGGATCTCTCTCTCACACGTGCACACACACAGGATCTCTCTCACACACACACACACACACACAGGATCTCTCTCTCTCACACACACACACACACACACACACACACACACACATACTCACAGGATCTCACACACACATACACACACACAGGATCTCTCTCTCACACACACACACACACTCACACAGGATCTCTAACACACACACACACACACAGGATCTCACACACACACACACACTCACTCACAGGATCTCACACACGCAGGATTTCACACACAGATGTTCTCTGTCTCTCTCTCACACACACACACACACAGGATTTCACACACAGATGTTCTCTGTCTCTCTCTCACACACATTCACACTCACACACACAGAGGATCTCACACAGATGTTCTCTGTCTCTCTCACACACTCACACACTCACACACACACACACACACACACACACACTCAGGATCTCACACGCAGATGTCCTCTGTCTCTCTCACAGACACTCACTCACACACACACACACACACACACACACACACACATACAGCTGTTGTAGCAGAGAGCCTGGTGATTCCTGTCCTAATGGGGTCCTTATTTTACACAGAGGATCACATCGGCTCCCACTTTCCAGTCCAGATTTTAAAACTCAGGAAGCGGAGCCTCTGTCTGGAGTAGACCAGAGACAAGGATGGAAAATCATTTCTGACTGGTTTTCATTTCATTAATAATAACAAAACACCGTTTATTACGGGTTTATTATTTTCAGTACATACTGCCCTGCCAGTGGTGAAAATAACCTGCACCGATGGAGCATTTTTGGTATTTAGTCGGCTTATTTTGACCCATTTACTTCTGCTCAGGCCTGCATGAGTATTATACAGCTCTCAGAACTTTTTTGCCCTCCAACAACTGATCTGGGGTCAGTTTCTTCGAGCTTCCTTCCAATCACAACTAGTACATAAAAAAGATCAGAGACTGAGCCCTGGTCAGTGTGTGAGGAGGGACACAAACTGTGATTCAGACACACATTCAGGCTTGGCTGTCCGGGTCCACTGCTGCTGATATAAATCCTAAACGTCACCGTAGCTACGGGTCAGGTCGCTGGGTGATGTCACCGACGGTGCGATTTAAAGCCGCTCCCGGGCCGCTTTGTCGTCGTTAGTCATGGAGGTGTGCGTCTCCGTCCCCGCTTTGGCAGGACAGTGACCCCTCAAAAAAAAAAAAACAGTGTATCTGTGGCAGGGAAAAGGCCCTTAATGAAACTCTTCAACCCAGCCCCCCACCCTGCATACATCAACCCAATCAGTCAGAGCCCCCCCCCCCAGCCTACCCTTACCATCAGGGCTACTCCTGCTGAATTACACAAGTCTGTCAAATATCAACCCCAACCCCCACTCCCCCCCCCCTTTAAGTCCCCAGCAGCTGTCTGTCTTTATTTAAACAGAAACAGAGAGGCCCTGATCTCCGATCCAACCGGAAAAATTTACAGCTCAACCTGTCAGGGGATTGGCATTGTCTTACATATGACCACGAGGTGAACACTAAGAACGAAAGGAGGGTGGGGGTGCAATCAGAACAGGGGTGTAATCGAAATGGCGGTGTAACCAGAATAGTGGTGTAATCGGAATGGCCGTGGAAGGACTCGAATGCGAACGGTCGTTAAATGTAGAATATAGCATCGTTCTCGTTTAGAAAACGCTTTGCAGCGTCTGTCTTATCGCCGCTATACTTCAAACAGATGTGGTTCGGTGAATGAACTGGCTGCTCAGGTTTTTAGGCTTTTTCCTGATGTTTGTGAGGTCGCTGTCTGAATTATGAATTATTATAGTGTGCGTTCACATTCAGTCATTTCCGTAAAGACATTTTATCCCTGTGGCCTTTGCCTGATGTTTGTGAGGTCGCTGTCTGAATTATGAATTATTATATTCTGCATTCGCATCAAAGCCACAGCGATAAAAATGCCTTTAGTGAGATTTCAGGGCTCCATTACTGGGAGTCTTATGAAGACAGCATAAGAGTTATGGGATGAAAAACATGATCAGAAGAGTATGCGGTGGACCAGGGGTACTCAAACCTGGCCTTTCGGGCCAACGGTACTGCTGGTTTTCTTTTCTACCTGATTAGTTAATTGATCGATTAATGGCAGTTATGCCCCAGAAATTTAACTCACCGGGTGTGTCAGGTTTAAATGAGTCACTGATTAGAGGGGAAGAATGAAAACCAGCAGTACTACTGGCCCCCAAGGGCCAGATTTGAGTATGCCTGTGGTAGGCTCTAAACAATTATACTTAAATAATCACGCGGTAGTCTCGAAACTTAAACCATTAAAACCTAAATCAGTCATAAATTTGTAACATTTGGCCAATAAGTGTGTGACAATAGTAAACTAATTTGATGTTAATATTTGGACAAGGATATAATGTGGTCCGTGGCTATCAGTGTAACATAACCAGCGCAGTCCACAGATGGTGCTAAACCCAGCATCAGCTAAACCTGTCAACCTCTTTATTGGGCAGTTAGCAATGGACGAAAATAAACTTCATACATTGCTACATGAAATTCAAAATTCCTTCAGATCAGAAATCCATACATTGTGTAAATGGACTATAGCTTGAAAGCCAGTGCATTATTTGCATTGGGGAAAAAAGTTTTGAAATATGAACATCGATTTTCATGGATGGCAGATAGAGAGATTGATTTACTTAACAAGTGGACTGCTCCAATTTTAAACAAATGTTGCAATCAGGTTGCCAGAAATGAGTGTCAGTGTTTTGTGCAGGTAGCTACATGCCATTAGTTATTTTAAATAAGGACTTTAAAATAATTCACCTCCCTTACAGTTGTCTGTCCAAAACAAAGTGAAAATACATAATGCCTCTTTTTGGCTGGACCGCAACAGTGGGGCCAGCCCTACAAACGCGAATGTCTGTGACTGACTGAGTGATGAAGTTACACCATTGGTCAGCTGAGTTATGACGTTACACCATTGGTCGCCGGTGCAGCCATATACTAGGTTTTGACCTGGTCTTGTTTAATATGTGTTCAAATAATGTAAACAGCTGGTGCATGATCTAAGTAGCTACTGAAAAAGAATCTTCTGTCTGGTGCCAGGCATTTTTTCAATGAGGAATCAATGCACTAAATAAACCATGTTCATGGGGGTGTTTTGTTGGCCTGTTATACTCAAATTAAATATATCAGCGCAGCATTTTAAGGCTGTGATGAGTGGGTTTGAAAAATACTCTAATGGGCTGAGCTTATTGATCACGCAGCTACATGATTTACATATTAATACTACCTAACTTTTCACATTCACCTGAGGTCCTTTCACTGATACTAGCCAAAGCACAGGCTGATATGTATGTAAAACAGGGCTGAGACACTATTTCTGATGCAAATTCAAGGACTTTCCAATTTTCACAGATCACATGTGTAAGTAAAAACTGAAAATATAAGGACTTTCATACCTGATTAAAATACATTATTTTAAAAAGTGTATTATTCATCTCTCATAGAGATAAATAATGTTCTTGTGCATGGATGGAACCCATGGTCTGGTGTCTGTACTGGAGTACCCAGGGGAAACCCACATAAGCACTGGGAAGGCACAGAAAGGCCCTGGCCAGGATTCAAACCCGGGACCTTCTCGCTGTGCGGTGACAGTGCTATTCGCTGTGCTACCTGTACCTGTAAAGGCTCAGGATTGGTTATCTGTACATGATGCTTGTCTTCAATTATACTTATTTAAAGCTTTATCGGGTGATACAACAAAACAAGCTCACACAATATGTAACATAATTATATTTCAGGCAAAAATAGAATTTCGCATTAAGGTAAATTATAAAGTTGCGTGAGCTCCATAGAGGGTGGGATTGGGTGGGTTAGCTATATCAACAAGAAAAAGGAAAGAATCGGCAAATAATTCACAGATTTCAGTTTCCTGGACTTTAAAAATAAGAATGACCCATAAGAAACAGAATTGTTGGCGCCCTGCAGTCAGGGGAAGCCAACCAATAGACTCTCAGAAGAAAGGTTTCCTAAAAGGCTCCGTTGTGTCTCCATAGAGGAACCTTATCTACCCTCAAGGTCTCCCTGTCGGGCAAAATGGTTCAATCTAGGGGCTTTGACAATTTTCACATCAACCATAGAGGGTTCCGTAAAGAACTAAAAAAGGGTTCCCTTATGAAGACAAGCCAAAGAACCCTTTCAGAACCCTTCTTCTGAGAGTGTTAGCTCACTGCTGCTGTGACCTCAGGTGTGTCTTCTGGAGAATGCAAACAGTCTTTCTGTCCCCTTTTTCTCACGTCTCTGCTTCTTCCTTACATTCACTGTCCCTGGTCTCTATCACTTTGGCGAGTTTCCACAACAACAGGGCACTGGTGACAAATAAGGGGGGGTGGGCGCCAGCATCGGGGCATGGACCCTTCACCACCCGCTCCACCACCTACTCCACCCAGGCCTTCTGTCAATCATCTCTCTCCTCCAGAGCACATGCCTGCATTTGCAATGATAATCACAGAGCATGTGCACTAGAGAAACTACCCCAGGGCATGTGCACTAGAGAAACTACCCCAGGGCATGTGCAATAGAGAAACTACCTCAGAGCATGTACACTAGAGAAACTACCTCAGAGCATGTTTGCTACAGAAACTACCCCAGGATATGTGCACTAGAGAAACTACCCCATAGCATGTACACTACAGAAACTACCCCAGGGCACATGCACTAGAGAAACTACCCCAGAGCACATGCACTAGAGAAACTACCCCAGAGCATGTGCACTAGAGAAACTACCCCAGAGCATGTGCACTAGAGAAACTACCCCAGGGCATGTGCACTAGAGAAACTACCCCAGAGCATGTGCACTAGAGAAACTACCCCAGAGCATGTGCACTAGAGAAACTACCTCAGAGCATGTGCACTAGAGAAACTACCCCAGAGCATGTGCACTAGAGAAACTACCCCAGAGCATGTGCACTAGAGAAACTACCTCAGAGCATGTGCACTAGAGAAACTACCCCAGGACATGTGCATTAGAGAAACTACCCCAGAGCACATGCACTAGAGAAATGTGCACTAGAGAAACTACCCCAGGACATGTGCACTAGAGAAACTACCCCAGAGCACATGCACTAGAGAGACTACCCCAGGGCACGTGCACTAGAGAAACTACCCCAGGACATGTGCACTAGAGAAACTACCCCAGAGCACATGCACTAGAGAAACTACCCCAGGGCATGTGCACTAGAGAAACTACCCCAGGGCATGTGTACTAGAGAAACTACCCCAGAGAACATGCACTAGAGAAACTACCCCAGAGCATGTGCACTAAAGAAACTACCCCAGGGCATGTGCACTAGAGAAACTACCCCAGGACATGTGCACTAGAGAAACTACCCCAGGGCATGTGTACTAGAGAAACTACCCCAGAAGGAGCCCAGCACCTCAATCGTTCACAATGGAGAGAACAGGTGCATTTGCGTCATTTCTGACAATTTTCGGAAACAAAAAAGAATAAAAACAACTGTGAATGTCAAGCATGTTCTCAAAATATCTGACTTTTACATCCTTGAAAATAGTGACAGATCCATATTAAAAATAATATCCCCAAGCAGTTTTTTATTTGTACTGTAAGCCACAATGTGAAGGTCAAATATTAAACTTTAAAAAGAAATTGAAACTGCAAACTTATTTTGAAAATCAGAATGCTCAAATAAGCAGTATTTTCAAAACTACTTAATGAATACGATACCTCACTAAATACAACCACCAAAATTTCAAATGCCTTAATAATGCATCGCCCAGTTCATTATTGTATGAGACATTTACAGCAATTTAAAAATTTTGGATTTTCATCTTTTTTTTTTTCATCATTAATCCATGACACGGAGCGATTCAGTTAACTATGTTTCTGATTCAGTTAAGACCAAAATTTCTGTTTAACCATATTTGTGATTCAGTTAAGACCAAGCTTCTGTTTAATCATGTTTCTGCTTCAGTTAAGACCAAGCTTCTGTTTAATCATGTTTCTGCTTCAGTTAAGACCAAACGTATGTTTAAACACAAATGTTTTAGTCTTGATTGAGAGTCTGACACACTGGAGATCTACAATGTTTTCAGCCTAATGCTTACTGCTAAGAAAACTACTGTTTGAAAATGTCTCAGTAAATGCAGTGCTTGTGCAAATGTTAGAGCTTAAGCAACTTAAAGCAGTAGCCAGTGACGTCCTACAATTTAGTTAAATGCCAACTGAGTAACAGGGTAACACAGTCCCCTACCACAAGACTGTGTGTCATTGTTTTGCAAAAAAATACAGTTGCCAGTTTTCGTGTGTGTGTGTGTGTGTGTGTGTGCATGTGTGTGTGTGTGTGTGTATGTGGGCATGTGTGCATTTTCTCGTTTGAAACTTTTTTTTTTTAAAGACCTGTCTGAAAAGAAGCTTGTTCACTTCATATCTGCTTTCAGTGGACCCGGGTCAGACTCAGTCACAGCACAAAGGCTTTTAAATGTCAAGCATTTCTGTACTGATCCATTTGTCCACTGTTGATATAAAAAATTGGGGGTTGTGTGGTGGTGGGGGGTGGTCGGGAAGAGGGGAGAGTGGGGGGTGGGCTTGAGGGACCCTGACCAATATTGTTGAGCTGCTCAGGACTTTATTCAGATGAGACCACCAGATCTGCTTTGCTCATTTCATATCATATATTACTTCATTAGCAAATTAAAATGTATGTGGGGGTTGCACAGGGACCAGCATCAAGCTTTAACCACAGATTCTTTAGACTCAGCAGATACTCAACTTCTGAGCTCCTTCCATCATCCCTGCTTGTGATCCAGTGCCAGTTTGGCTCAGTGCAATTTAAATTAAGCTTATAAATTGGATCAATTCCATTTCCAATACTTAATAACTCTTGGAAATACAGTTCATGAACCGGAATTCAGATGACGTGAATTTGAACTGCATGTCTTTGGAATTGAAACTGAATTGGAATTTTGACATTTTAAAATTCAAATTGAATTTAGAATTGCCAATTTCATACACATATAGATTGTAAATGAGATTGTTCAGTTGATAGAAAGCTCCTCATACTAAAATTCCAAGATGTTCTTTTAGAATTAGCCTCAGTATAAATACGGTTGGTGCTAAATATGTGATGATTGTTTTTTTAAATTCAAACAATTTAGGTAATAAATTGTAATTCAATTCATGAAATTAAAACTGGAATGGAATCAATTGAAATGGAATCAAACCCACCTCTAGTGAGAACTGAATAAAGGGAATTGATTGAAGGATAATTGAATTGGAGGAATTCAGCTTAATTGAATTCCTTCATATCAATATAATTGAAAAGAAACAGATAATTATTTTGGAAAATGAGTTGAATTGACAGAATTTAAAGGGTTAAGGAATTGAACTGAAATCGGATCATTGGAATTCACCCCTGTAGTACAGAACGTCCTTTGCCACTGTAGTTTTACCTTGCTTACGCCCATAAATGAATGCATCACATCAGAATGCTTTGGCTTCAGTGATAGGAGACAGAATTTTGAAGTGTTAGGAATATGGAGCTGAGTATCTGATGTGTTTATAGAATCTGTGCTTTTAGCCCATTTAAGATGAAAGGAATACATGAGAGATAACTGTGTCTTTAGTTTATGTATGACGCGTGCGGCGAAGGTTTGAATATGTCATGTGACCCGCACAGAGATCTTCCTCTTTGCGGGGGCTCACAGCGTCTGCGCTCAGCCATGTTAGTCCCGGGGCGCGCTGTTGTATTAAAAACCTAGACGCCCGTTTGACGCCACGCACACTTGCAATCGCCCCGTCCTGATATTTACCTCCCCTGCCTGGGAAAAGCCCAGGTAACAGGCCTGCGGTGCGCATAAACACATGAGTGCATGTCATGACAGCACGTAAACACATGAGTGCATGTCATGACAGCGCATGAACACACGAGTATATGTCTTGACAGCACGTAAACACACGAGTGCATGTCATGACAGCTGGGCGCCTACGGCCGTCATGGAATACACGTGTGGCATAACATGCAGTCTGACCGGCGAATGCATTATCATGTCTGTGAGCGTCTACACGCACATACACAAAACACAACAAGGACAAAACAAAACCTGTCGGAAAAAAGGTGTGAGAAGATGAACCCATGAACCGCTGATTGTGTGTGATTACCAGGGCGAGCACACGCCCCGACTGAGTTTAAATTTTACTTACATCACATTTACCCAATCAATTACTACTGCCTGGGGCCTGCGCCACTGCAGCAGCACAAGCCATATTCCCACATGAAATGAAGGCTTTACCCTTCAAAGGTGATTTCCCCCCTTTTCTCTTCTCTCACTCTGCTCTCTCTCTCTCTCTATGCTTTCTCTCACTCTGCTCTCTCTCTCTCTCTATTTCCAAGCCAGCAGGCCTGTCAGCGGAGATAACGCATGGTGGATCCGCCTTCCCGCTTTCCCACCTTCCTGCCCGGAAAATGGGAAAAGAGTGAGTGGTGGCATGCGGCAGGGCTCTGCCCCCAGTTCCACCCCCCAGCTCCGCCTTCCAGCTCCGCCCCCAGCTCCGCCCAGCTCCCGCCTCCCTGATAGCTCTGCAGTGCAGACTGCCGCTGACAGGTGTGTGTGAGTGTGTGTGAGTGTGAGTGTGTGTATGTGTGTGTGTGTGTGTGTGTGTATACGTATGTGTGTGTGTGTGTGTACGTATGTGTGTGCATGTATGCATGCGCATGTGTGTGCATGCCTTTGCATGTGCACGCGTGTGTGTGTGTATGTGTGTGTACGTATGTGTGTGCATGTATGTGTGCGCATGTGTGCGCATGCCTTTGCATGTGCGTGTGTGTGTGTCCAGGCGTTTGCATGTGTGTGTGTGTATGTGCGTGTGTGTGTGTGTTTGCTGCTGTGGTGGGGGGCGGGAGGTTGATGCTAAAATACACCCTCAAATCAATCTGATCCTCTTCATGTCTGCACCTGTATTTGTCTGTAGATTTCTCTACAACAGACAAAAAGTCCACCGTTCAGCTACGAGCGACAGCCCTGCGACAAGGTAGACACGGCGGCCAGCGCGGCTAACGTCAAGCGGGATTTAAAAAATCCATTCAGCCTCTCGTAATCCCGCCAACTGCCAACCTTCAGGCTCTTTCTCCTCACTCTTTGTTTAAGAACGTCGCTGCTGGGAGGCCGTATTCCGCTCCAGCCCGAGCGAAGCGGGGCGCTAATCGGCTCCGAGCCCCGGCCGAATGAATACAGATCAGCTAGCCGGCTGCTGCCTGGCCCAGCCTCTCATCCTCAGGACAGCGGCCTTCTCTGCGGAAGACAGATAGAGTTAATTATGGAAGATCAAATGCACCTCGTTTACACATACATTGAAACCGGGAAACCAAAATGAAAAAAAGAAGAAAAGAAATTCAATGAGAAAAGCAAAAACAACAACAAAAAAAAGCAGTAATGAAATGGCCATTGTTCCCGTAGATACACAGAAGTGAGCTGCAGACCAGATGAAAGGAACCGTAAATGGAGCTAATCTAAATTGAGCTGACCTGGTCCTCCCCTCTGTCACGGTAGCCATTAATTAAGTTAAGTCAATTAAGTTTAATTAAGACCGTATTTAGCCCGTAGTCTTGTAGGCCAACCCTTAATGACCAAGTAAAAATCGTTCAGCAACAATTGATGACTTACAGATATCTCTTTTGATATTGTCTTTTTGATGAGAGATATAAAAACACAGTATATCACACTTCTTTCCTTACTCATACACATTCAGTGACATTAACTGTATTCATTTGGCCTCACTTTAGGAACAAAGGATTCTCTGCTGTTCTCTTTCCTGATCATATCTCTGCTCTTTCTTACATGGCAGATAAATCTGACTGAAGTTCCCATTTCACTCTACAGGTGTTTCACTGGCTAATATGCAGTCATGATTATTGAAAAACTGACATTGAAATTGACACAAGGTCTTCTTTGTCTGCTGTTCAATAAGGTCGCCATTCCAAATTATCCAACTGCAGCTAACCCCCCCCCCCCCACAGATGGCGGTGGATCACACGTCACCTGCTGGAGTAGTCAGCCTGTTGGATCTGAAGCAGTCACGGCCCCTATTGGAAGCTCTCTCAACATTCACCATTTCAGATCATTTCTAGCCACTCTGAAACGGACACACAACCACGAGCAGACGAGTAACACAACAGAACAACGCACGCAATATCACAAGATATTAACTTTCAACACTTTGGCAATTGCATCTGTAATGCAACCTTTTGAAATACCTTAATGAATAATCATATCTATTGTTAGAGTGCAGTAAATATCAGTAACAGTAATTATGGTTTTGGGTTTCCTGCAGCCTGTATTAATCTGCAGTGGGAGACCAGGTGGCTCTTTGTTTTACCTCCAATATGCGGTTGGAGTTAATTTTAGTCCCCAGCTGTGAGCCATTCACAGAATCCACCTGTCTTAACCCCTAACATTTGGTTAATAGCAATTAGCCTACTGAAAACACTAGGCAAAATGCTAAATATTTATCTTAATTGTGACGCACTCCGTTCACACACCAATGATGACAATTAGCCTAATTGTAAACATGCAGCTAAATGTAGTTTTTAAAGCCGATATACAGTGCTGGGTGTGCTAGTTTGCATAGTTTGTAGTTTTTCAGGCTGATAGACAGTGCTGGCTGTCCTAGTTTGTAGTTCTTCAGGCTGATATACAGTTCTGGCTGTGCTAGTTTGTAGTTTTTAAGGCTGGTATACAGTGCTGTCACCTCAGCACGGCTCCTCTAATCGACCATGCGCTTGCAGTTTGTGTTTGCCAGCTACCTGTGAAGTGATGCAGTGACTGCACAGCTCAGCTGGTAGACTGCAGACTGCAGCTAGCAGAGAATACCTGAGGAAGCCAGGGGTGCCAGTGTGTACTCTCCCAAACCAGCAGAACCTTCTTCATGGATGGGGTACTGTCCCAAACCGACAGAAGCCTCTGCAGGGGAGGGGTACCCTAAACAGGACTGGGCATTAAAACCTGGAATCGGAATGAAAACCACCAATGAAAATAGGCTTAAAAATAAACGAGTAAGCTGGCACCTGGGTTAGCACACCGCAGTCTCAGAGAAAGGATTAAATGAAGTCATGACAACTGGTGACTTCAAAATGTGAAGCAAGTGAAGAATAAATGAAGCATGGAAAGTGATTTTCCCTTCCTGAAGACTGCATATTAAAATAGCCCTGCTACACTTACCTGCCTTATCCTCCATGCGTGTTCTCTCTGGCGGTACATAGGTGTGAGAGACAGCTTTAATGACTTCACAATCATCCCCGAATGGCCACTCTTATGCAGATTATATCACTAACAACATCAACAAAGATACAGACTACACAGCAAAATGTGCAGTGCTAAATCAACCCTTAAGAAGTACATATGGTCCCAACTGGACTCATAAGTAGCCTTGTTAATGGAAGGTATTTTATGGCACAATGCAGGTTAGTGCATAATTAGCAAATTTCACAATCTTGCCTTAATTTTTCTTCTGCTCAGAGCTATGAGTGGGTTACATTGTTCATTTCAGAGAAATGTATTGTGTTTTTAAAAAAAATGGAAACAGTGGAATAGTAACCTGGCTTGGCCTGACAGACTGAGCTAGTCTCTAGTTCTGTGATGCGGTGCTGCCGGTAGAATCGGGTGCGAACAGGACGGGTGTAAAACCGCAAGCCTTTCAGCACAGGGGCCCCACAGGGGGACCTAAGGAGCCGAAATCTTCGTCTGGACCTCTCACCCCGTGTTCCGAGCCACAGCCGATATAAACACCTGATCGGGAGCCTTAACTCCGCAAGGGCTGGTTTTACACCTGCGTAGGACCTTTGTCTGTTTTTTTATTTTTAAAATACTGCACATATTAGGTTGGGGCTTAGAGTGCCTCAGTTCCAGCTGTGCCCTACAGACAGACAGACAGACAGACAGACTTCCCTTATATCAAGAACATAAGCCATATACATGGCTGGCCTCACACTTTTCTGCACCCTGGCAGGGTGTGATGAACGCTATGGCAACACTATGAGCATGGCTGCCCATTCCAAACTGAGGAGAAAATGGGGGAAAAAAATACTTTATAAAAATAAATAAAAAACGGTATTCACGTAGTCTGTGCCTGACAATAAAAATAATAATAAAAATAACACTGCAAGAGGGTGGAGATGTACTAATTGACATATCCTGTTGAGACGTATCATTGAACCCACACGGAGAATGTCGCCGTGCAGGTTCTGGTATTGATACGTGTAAACAGTCAGGAGTCACGGGACCAACGGATCGCATGACACCGGTGTGGCTGGCACTCCTGGGAACGGCACCTGCCAGGGGCAGAATCGAAAGCTGGCAGCCGACACAGTCACCGCTTCGGAATTTTATCACACCTGTACGCGCAGGTAAGCAAGCGCTAATGGAGATATACGAAGTAGGAGAATAAAAGTGTTGGAAAAAGGTTGATTAGTGAAGGATGACCGGGGGGGATGGAAAGCAGGTTGCGGAATAAAAACGGCTAAAATACACTTTGTGAAGTGACAAGGAAACCCACATTAGCAGTGCCTGTATGAGTGATTACTTAAACAGAGAGGCTGGTTTCTAACACTCGGTTCCATAGATGGTTATTATGTGCTGTACTCTCTCGTGCATACCAAATACACCTCACCTTACGGGGTCCAGCGATAAGCAGGGCTGGACCTGCTGTCAGTAGATCAGAGCACAAGGCCTGTTAAAAGAAACTGCATCTCACTTCCTATCGATCCCAGCTCTGGTCTTCTAAACGTATCTACATTGCCACAGGTATAGCTTTCTGAATATTTTTCACATTAAGTTGCCCCCGTTCCCCCACCCCAAACGCAAAGCAGCCTGTTGTCCAGTACTATATTGTTGAGCCTTGATGCCTTAAAATGCAGAAACTAAATGTCTTCACTGTATAAGTTCATTACAAAACAAGTTACTGTCATAGCTGGATATATTTATTCAAACTGGGGTGAGGGGGTCGGGGGGGGGGATAGTATTGGGATTGAGCGCTGGTGCGCGACAAGAGGCCGTTTTCCTGGCTGACTGAAACCCTCCCTCCATGGATAGCACTTGAGCCAATTGTGCATCACTCTGTAGGCATTCTGGCCTCTTCAATGGCTCAGTTTCCATACCAGATTATGGAGCCCATCCATGCATCGGAATAGTACTCAAACAGATATCAGACCATGGGACCCATCCATGCACTAGAACAGTGCCTTTACACATACCAGGCCGTGGGGCCCATCCATGTGCTAGAACAGTGCCTTAACACATACCAGGCCGTGGGGCCCATCCATGTGCTAGAACAGTGCCTTTACACATACCAGGCCGTGGGGCCCATCCATGTGCTAGAACAGTGCCTTTACACATACCAGGCCGTGGGGCCCATCCATGTGCTAGAACAGTGCCTTTACACATACCAGGCCGTGGGGCCCATCCATGTGCTAGAACAGTGCCTTAACAGATATGAGACCATAGAGCCCATCCATGCACTAGAACCGTGCATAAACAGATACCAGACTGTGGAGCCCACCCATGCACTACAACAGTGTCTTAACAGATACCAGACTGTGGAGCCCATCCATGCACTACGGTGCCTTAACAAGATGATCCACCCAGAATTTAATTTCTGAAACGAATGGAATTGTACACAACATCACTGATCACAGGAGCACAAATGTGAATAGCTGTGATAGTCATATATGACAGCTTGCACATAAGGCCTTCAAATGAACAAAACATTTGAACACACTTCATAGATTAAAGCCATGATTTTCTCTTGGGGGAAATTCACATTTAAGATTTATGTTTTAGCTATAGTGAATATATGAAATATATGTGAAATACATATGAATCTGGTCACTGTTACGAAGTTGTGTAAGACATTTCAAGGCTTTGTGAGAGGTTTGTACTAAATCAGCATTTAACAAATACAATATTATTCAATACCTGCAACCAAAACGGGAACCACTGTATGTTACTTTAGAAACACGGACAGTATGCCAATGAAAAAAATCTACCCTTCTCCAACATGATACTGTAAATCAATAGATGTGATTTTAAAATGAGAGGAAACGGGACTGTATTCCTTCCAAAGTATTTATGAAAAAACAGCATTCTGATCAGATTTTATATTTCATTCTTTTGCCACCTGCTCCACTCAGAGCACATTCACCCGTGTTCAAGAAGTGCGTTCAAGAGACACATCAGACGAAGAAGAACAAAGGAACATGTGCAATGCACACAGCAGGCTTTCCGGAACATTCCGAAAGCAAGCATTTAGGCTTAGCGCTGACAAACACCAACCAAAAAAAAAAAAAGAGAGAGAGAAAGAAATCTTTGAATGAAGGTCTCCATGAAGCTTCATAAAAAGCCTTTTAATGTTAAATGTTATAAAAATTTCATCCCATACCCCAGCATGCACTAACCCCGCAGTGAAACTTGCATCTCAGATCAGTCCTCCTTTAATTTTTCTTGCTGGAGCACAGGTATTTGTTCTTGCCCTAGATTCAGATTTTCCAGTAAGCATTTCATTTGCTGGAATTCTCTGGAAACGAAATGGAAAATAAAAGGCAGTGGTTTTGGTTGTTATTTTGCCTACAGGCATTTGCTCAGGAGTATAACCACAGAACTATGCCACTTTGCCCTTCCAACGCAAAACTACACAAATATCTTCAAATGTGTATATTACAATTTGTATCGCTGTCATTGCCAAAGTAATGTCTAACTATAAGGCATCAAGTTTTGGAATTTTACATTAAACTGTAGTCTGTAGCTATTTTAACTTCTGTAATTCCACAATGTCCTTGGGATCACAGAGGTGATGGTACAAGTTCACTACCTAATTATAAGACAAACAACCACTTATTTTTCCCACAGATGTTAAATATGACTCCTAAACCTGTGTACTGGGTTATTAGTTACCATTTTCTTCAAATGCACCCAAGTAAAACATCTTAATTTACTGAAAAAATCTTAAACCAAGTGCAGAATGTTAAATTCAATGCTAACCCTGCTGAAGGTCACATAACTGGTGTAGATGCCTTGAGCTTGATCACTTACATGCGAATCTGCTGTAATTAAAAACCCTGTTTATAAGCCACCTTCAGAAAGTTTTCTCACAATACCAGGAGTATTGCTCACTTCCTGTGTCAATAATGGGCCACCAGTTCTCAGGAAGGTGCTTGGTAACAGGTATGAACGCCATTTGCGTAGAAACGCAGTGGTTTCGATGTCAAACATCAACTGCCGAGGGAACGTTTCATTCATTTATGAACGTAAGAATCTGGACAAACGCCAAAGGTGACGCACATGAACAGATCTTGGGTAAGTATGTAGTATTTTACTCTGTATTTATTTTTATTTTTTTGAATGTACGTTTGTGGAACTGGAACACACTGAACACAGTCTACTTTCCTTCACCAGTGAAAGCACCCCTGGAGTTCGCCTTCCTCTCCTCCATGAACAGCTATACCAGTGAACGGTTACTGCTAGTAGCGCTTAACAAGCAGCCGTACCAGTGAGCTGTTACTGATCGTATTTCTTAAAAACTTCTGTACCAGTGAGCTGTTACAACATCTGGTTTGTTACAAGAGCAGAAGTTGGCACAATCCTGAAAAGGATCAGCCCTTGTGGCACACCCCACACACTGGGTCAATCCTGAAAAGGATCAGCCCTTGTGGCACACCCCACACTGGGTCAATCCTGAGAAGGATCAGCCCTTGTGGCACACCCCACACTGGGTCAATCCTGAAAAGGATCAGCCCTTGTGGCACACCCCACACACTGGGTCAATCCTGAAAAGGATCAGCCCTTGTGGCACACCCCACACACTGGGTCAATCCTGAAAAGGATCAGCCCTTGTGGCACACCCCACACTGGGTCAATCCTGAAAAGGATCAGCCCTTGTGGCACACCCCACACACTGGATGAAATCCTGAAAAGGACCAGCCCTTGTGGCACACCCCACACACTGGGTCAATCCTGAAAAGGATCAGCCCTTGTGGCACACCCCACACACTGGGTCAATCCTGAAAAGGATCAGCCCTTGTGGCACACCCCACACTGGGTCAATCCTGAAAAGGATCAGCCCTTGTGGCACACCCCACACTGGGTCAACCCTGACAAGGATCAGCCCTTGTGGCACACCCCACACACTGGGTCAATCCTGAAAAGGATCAGCCCTTGTGGCACACCCCACACACTGGGTCAATCCTGAAAAGGATCAGCCCTTGTGGCACACCCCACACACTGGGTCAATCCTGACAAGGATCAGCCCTTGTGGCACACCCCACACACTGGGTCAATCCTGAAAAGGATCAGCCCTTGTGGCACACCCCACACACTGGGTCAATCCTGAAAAGGATCAGCCCTTGTGGCACACCCCACACACTGGGTCAACTGAAGGCTGTTATGTCAAAAATAAAAATAGCGTGCAAACTATGAAGAATATGTGTCCCATATTCACATCCAAGTTAATTTAATCAGTCAGATCAACTAATACTTCTTCTTCTCTGCAATGTGCTGTATGAGAAACGATTCATTTATAAAGAGTTTGTATTTTAATAGCTTTTAATAGGTTAAATTGTAGGTTAGCAAAAATCATAAACTTGTATTGCGTTAAAGTTTAAGGAATATATACCACACACACACACTTACAAAAATCTTAATAAAGACTGGTTGAAACAAAAACCAGCAGGCTGGACTGGACTGTGTTTTGGATCCATTGATTTGTAGGACTAGATAGCTTTCGGAACCTGTACTTGACATATGACATATCATATTTATGGCTGGAAAATATTGCCATTTACAATACATTTGACAAATTTATTTAAGTACCCACAGTCGTGTATATTATTGAATTATAAGTAAAAAAGGCATTCTCCTCCGCGAAATTACATCAAAGCAGGCACTGCAATAGTTGCAACATTATTCATGTTGCGTTAAACCATTAAGTTTCACTTCCACACCTAAAGTGTTCCTTTGTTTTGGGGGGAAAAAAGAAAACGTTTACGTCACAGACGGCTTCTGAAAATGGAACTCTGCTCCGGCTGAGCGAGCGAACGGGGCCAGCCCACATTCCGTTCCAAATACAGCGCCACGTAGGGCGTCACTGTCTTTGCTCCCACTCCACAATCAAAGCTTTCTCGCCGGCAGACTCCTCCTTCACCCTTTCGTCAGGCTCGTGTTTTTACGGTTGGAGAGCCTGTGGTTGCAGATCACTGGACCACGACCCAGTAGTTGTCAGGCGCCTCCCCCGTAAAACTCAATGAAACGTCTGAGACCGCCCATTACACAAAACTCCGCCTTTTAGCGGTTGGTGCCTGGGAGCATAGGCGAAGCGAAAGAAAAAACACAAAGTAATGACATTTTACAGCATTCGTTTTTCTGCATATATATGAAACTGATTATGTACATTCATATTATCAAGACTTAAAAAGCATTGCTGCAATCTCACATTTGCTTCGTAGTCAGAATAAAAAGACACTAAGGACCCTATCCTGGACTGTCATAGCACCTGGACATGTTTTGCCAGTTAGAAAGAAATACATCGATTTTCAGAAGTATTGAAAATGAAAATATTTAACTAGTAAATAGCGACAACACCACCCATTGAAAATGACCATATTTAATGTAAGATCTTCATGATCGAATTGCTGGGAGCATGGTGAAATTAAACTTCCTATTGACAAAGGAGCTGCATCCAATCAGACCAACACTTCCGTCTGTCTTGGGACAACGGTACCCCTATTGGTTGAGGCTCGACGTATGTGCAGCCCGGCTGTGCTGTTCGCACACAGAATGTAACACCAGCCGCCTATGAACTCGTAAAGGAAAACATCAAAGTTTTCCGACCTTCCTGAACTCCGCCTATTTGGCCTTGTATGGCTGCACAGAGGATTCGCCGACGTTCGGGAATTCCGCCTCTCGTTCCTTTTTTAGCCCAGCACGGGGACTGCCAGACAGCCAGTATCCGCCTCTCATGCTTAATTAAGCTACACAAAGGACTTATCAACACTCGGAGCGACCGCCTATTTTACCAAATAAGGTCGGGCTACCCATACACGGGGAACAATCGAGCAAAGTGTACCCTTTCCCTTCCTTATCCCGTTTATATGGTACTGTGACTTCCGCCGTTGCTGTAAGAGCAGTGCGATCATGGAGGAGCGCGTTCAGCAGCCCCCAGCTAAACGGCTCTGCTGCCGACCCGGCTATAACCCGACGTGTAGACAGGGACAGCGGGCCGGAGGAACAGCATGTGGTGGTCCGGGGACTGCCCAGGGGGGATCGGGCAAAACCCAGAGCCCGGAGTCGCTACTGGACATCGCGGCAAGGAAGGTAGCCGAGAAGTGGCCGTTTCAGAGGGTGGAGGAGCGTTTCGAAAGGATCCCGGAGCCCGTCCAAAGGAGGATCGTCTACTGGTCTTTCCCCAGGAGCGAACGGGAGATCTGCATGTATTCCTCCTTCAACACAGGCGGAGAGGAGAGTGGGGCCGCCGCGGAAAACAGCGACGAGACGCGGCTGCCTTTCCGACGAGGCATCGCTTTGCTGGAGAGCGGCTGCGTAGACAACGTACTGCAAGTCGGTGAGTGCGCGGACAGGGGAGGACAATATTTTATTTATTCCATTCTGAAAGCGTTTCCCCCGCAATCAAATCTTTACATTTGCAACATACAGTGGTTACATTTGTATACGGTGAACGTGTTGAGAAACACTGAGGAAAAAGAAAACAAGAATAAATTTGCTTTGAACAAAGGGAGGAATGTTAAAGGGCATATATCGGGGCTTTAAATCTAGCTGTCGAACGAGCTAAATGGTTCCTTTAAAAATTGCATTGGCGTGTCATCTCTTTGCTAAATAAATTAAATTCCTGACGGTTGGTTGCATAGTCGCCAGCTCGGTTTGTGATCGGCTATAGCTAGCTCTATTTTTAATTATTTGGTTCGACGGGACATTTTTTTAGCTGGAAGGGAAGAATCATTACGGAAGTGGATGGTTGTTAAATTGTATAGCTGGCTTGGTCTCACAATAACATACTTAACTGCGAGATTATTTTGCTCGACCTCTTTTCTTTTTTGTCTTGTTTTTTTAGTCAGATTGGGCTTCAGCTTTCCATTTCAGCTAGCCAGAGAAGCTGTGGTGTTTTGGGTAGCGATGTGGAAAAAAGACGAGGCTGTCCCTCTTGCCTATTCTGTTTATTTTTTTCGAAGTGAAAGGCATGGGGGAGGTTATTGGCGTAGCTAGACCAGCTAACTAGCTTTCTGGGTTTGTCATTCTTCACGCCAACGCGTATCTACTCTCAATCTCCCTAGTATTTTCAATCATCAACGTTACCAGCCGGATATAACACGCATAGACTATAGCAACGTTTTCTCATGATGTGAACGAATATTTTATTTGTTTAAAAGAACCAGAACGGCTATTTCTTTTCCTGGGAGCAACCCCCCTAGTCTTTTTAGCTTGTATTTGCCGAGTGCGCATATCAAATAGCCGTCAGGCATTCCCATTGAAAGCTTGGTACTTTGTTCCATTTTCGCGTTCATTTGTGTCTTTTCAGCTTTCTGTCACTCTCCAAAAGGAAGGGGAACAAAAGCGCCTTTTTATTTCTTTTCACTGCTTGTTAAATAGAAGAGATTTGGAAAGGGGTGGGAGGGATAGCGATTTAAAGCTGCAGAGTCTCTATTTTTAAACGGACCTTGGTAATTTGCACAAATTTGCTGCTAATTGGTTCAGGTTCGCGTTTTTGTTTTGCGCCGGCAGAAATATTAGTACGTTTCTTAATTGGGTAGCGTCAGTTAAACGAAATGGGGGAAAAAGATAACGCAGTAAATTTTCCGAGCGGGGGGTGGGGGATGTCAACGGCAACAACAGCCGTCCTCCCTTTCTACCGTCGAATATTACCTGCCAAACGAACATCCACGTTCCAAGTTCAAACACCTTTGTTTGGGCGCTGTTGCGAGCTGTCTCACATCTGAGGTTCCACGCCCTTGGACGGGGTTCAGGATTTTAATCGCTTTGCTGTCTGCGGTTGGTTTTAATTGTAATGCAATCTGCAAACGTAATTTTCTGCATGATAATTTTCCCCTCCTCCGAACGCAGTTGGAGTGCCTTACCTGGGCATTGTGCCCTTGGGTTCGCGCCAGAGGGAGTCCAGCTGACAATATGTGTGTGTCTGTATGTTGTCTGGCTTAATGACCATTTAGATCCCGTTGTTTCTGGTCTGTTTTGACCTTTTTAAAAATTATTTGTCAGATCAAAAAGGTCTTCTGTTTTCCAGTGGTCAAACATCAGAATTAGCTTGGGTTTTGTTGGCACAGATAATCCCCCCCCCCCCCCCCCCATCCCCTTTTGTAATGTGGTGTGTGTGTATGTGTGTGTGTACAGTCTGTGTGTGCATGTTTAAGCCTCATTCTACATGCTAGCAATGGAGTCTGACAGGAGTGCACACGGGACAGGGGGGATTTTTGGGCTGATTGCATCTTAGCCCGGAATTCACAGTGAAAATAAAGCCAAGGAGTGATAAATAAAAGATGCAGTCTTCTTGGGGAGACGGGTTGGCACAGGGGCTGAGTTTTTTTTGGGTGTGTGTGGGGGGGGGGTGCTAATGGGGAATGGCGCTGTGCTGTACGCTAGTTTCCCATGTAGCGCTAGACGGGAAGAGGGGTTTGTTGGGGTCGGGGTCGGGGAGGGGGTGTGGCTCAGGGGTTTGGGGTTGAGTGGGGGTGTGTATCTGGGAAAACCAAACAGCGCGCCCCCTCATTCTCGTCTGTGTCAGACTGCCGTAAGAACCTGTTAAAATCTGAGGGTGTCGGAAGGGGCCTCCTCCTCTGGTGCTTGCTGTGTGAAGTACTCGTACCCTGCCGGTACTGTGTTGGGCGGGCGTTTAGGGTTTGGCGGAGCGGCTGGGGATCCTCTCCGTAAATCCAGGGCTTTCAGGAGAGGCCCCGGATGAGGATGGCACGTTCCCGGGGGTGTGGGCTTTTCGGATACGGCGGTTCTGGGGCCCCAGACCCCTCTGTGGAGGTGGACAGAGAGGGGTAATGTGAACAGCTCCATGCACTGCTAGCCCTCAGCGCGTCGGCAGGCTTTCAACACAGGTGTGACGCCTACCTGCACTGTGGGAAGGCCTTCCTCTGCCTCAGGCAACGGGTACCGACAGGCAGCGAGGTCCACAAGCTGCCAAACGTACCTTGCAACCTCCAGGTCTGGACTTCATCTCCCACAAGCCACCTCTCTTGTGAAGTGTTTCGAGGGAGCTCTGTTCCTGGGACGCGGCGTATGGGGGGGCCCGTTTGCCACGCTGTCTCGGGGGGCTCTTAACACCGGTCGACCGGCACGGCAGTCCTCCACCGTCCACCTGGCCTCAGGGGTCAAGTTCAGCCGTCCCGTCTCTCTGTGGTCGACCCTGGGCTCTCTCCGTCTCCGCGGTGACCTCCATTTCGTCCTTCCCCAACTGTCAGTGGATTATTGGGGCGGAGGTCGGGCTGATCCGGTTAGCGCGAGCGGCGTCTCGTCGATGCGCCGCGGCGCGCTCGCCGCTGTTCCCTCCTCGCCCTCGGCCCCGCAGAGCGACCGGACTTATTCTGAAACGGTAGCCAATGGGACGAAATGTGGCAACAAAAAAAAAATGTAAACGGAAGGCTTTTCCAGTGCTGAAGATGAAGATTATTTTTTTAAATGCGCGCAGAGCTTTGACTGAAGGGAAAGATCTGAAGTGATCGGGGTGTCTTGAGAGCTGGGGCGTTGTTTGCATGCTAATTCTGCCGAATCGGGGGGGGTTTCAGGAGGCTTTGATCTCCGTTTCTGATGCTGGTTTTAAGCACAGACCTGAATAATCAGGGGGTCTGCCTATTGGAGGGGGGGGAGGGGCGATTGAAGTACAGTATCAGAGGAAATGAAAAAGAATCTGCGATCCATTCGCTCTCTCCATGCAGAATTAAGTTTCAGTGTTTCAGCATACACGTTAGTTACACATTCGTCTGTTCTGTGCACTCTTTTTTCTTTTCTTTTTTTTTTACATTAAAAAAAAAAAATAGAATTTCCAAAATGTAAGTGTTCTGAGTTAAATATGAGCGTATTTCCAGTCTTATACATATGCCCCCCCCCCCCCCCCACTATTGTGTCTGTATATTTTAGGGTGCATTTAACAAGCCTGAATAACCATTTTCAAAAGCTTCCCTGCCTCCTAAATGTTGATTTTGAAGTCCTCCACGCCCATGTCTACCCAGAATGCCCCCCTGGCTGCAGGATGCCAGTAATGGTTTCCTTTTTAAGGCCCGGCGTGTGACAGGGTGCGCATTACGAGGTATGGAATATGATATAGAATCGGCCGTGTCATTACGTTATGCCCGCTGTGGCATGAAGAGGTAATTACGGGCTCTGTATATATTCTTTAAGCGTATATCTTAGCAATTTATCTTCCCGCGATGAGTGCGCGCGGGGCGGTGTCATCGGCGCGTATTTCACGGTCGTTCATGCTTTCGTTCGGGCCATAAATCATCTTTATTGAACTGGCACACACGCGCGCACACACACAGCTCTGCTCCACGGTTTTGGTCAGGTGCGTGAGGTCACTTCCCTGTGACAGTGTGGCAGGCCGCGTACGTGTAAGTGATCTCGGGATTAATTAGCCGGGGATCAAACGGCCTACTGCCGGCCAGCCGCTCTGTGTGTGTGTGTGTGTGTGTGTGTGTGTGTGTGTGTGTGTGTGTGTGTGTGTGTGTGTGTGTGTGTGTGTGTGTGTGTGTGTGTGTGTGTGTGTGTGTGTGTGTGTGTGTGTGTGTGTGTGTGTCTCTGTATGCAAGGGTGTGCGTGTGTCTGTGTGCCTGTCTGTTAGTAAGTGTTTGTGGGTACCTGTGTGTATGTGTGGTTGTGTGTGTATGTGTGTTTGTGGGTACCTGTGTGTATGTGTGGTTGTGTGTGTATGTGTATTTGTGGGTACCTGTGTACACGCTCATTTAGATCATGTTGTTTCTGGTTGATACGGTCTTTTTAAAATTTTCGTGAGGTCAAAATGGTCTGCCTTGAAATGCCTGAATTAGCTTGGATTTTGTTGGCACAGACAACTTTTTCCCCCTTTGTGGTGCGTGCGTGCAGTGTGTGTTGAGTGTGTGAAGTGAGTGTGTGTGTGTGTGTGTGTGTGTGTGTGTGTAAGAGCAAGAGGCAGGTCCTCCCTCAGGCCTCTGTTCAGGCCCTTGGTAGGCATGTGCAGACATTTCAGACATTTTGTGCACAGAAGTGCAGAATTTAAGATCTGGAACTTAAATCTTGCAGGGATGTGCTGCTTCTGAGACAGCAGGCTCCGTATGGCCAGTCCTGAAGCTTTTCCCACCGGCCAGGACAGAACGGGCTCGGCGTGGGGATGTGTGCCCAGGCAGTGCCGCCCTGTAGGGTGACAGCAGCATTTTAACACGCAGGAATTTGGCGTGACGGCACCTGTCTGGTCGCGCTTGGCGTCGCCGCGTAGCTCCTGAACAGCGCAGGTGTGAGCGGCGCAGTCTGGATGCTAACGGCTAGCAGCCGCATCCTGAGAGGCATACCTGAGAGTCCACTTCCCCTCACTTCCCCCCCCCCCCCCCCCCCCCACATTACACACATTTCTTATGGATATACCATTACGGGGTCAGGCTGCTATAAGGCTGGGTCGCTATAGGCCTGGGTTGCTTTAGGGTTAGGTTGCTATAAGGCTAGGGTTGGGTTGATATAGGGTCAGGTTGATATTGGGCTGGGTTGCTATAGGGTCAAAGTTGCCATGGGGTTGGATTCGTATAGGGTCAGGTTGCTGTAAGGTTGGCTTGCTGTTGGGTCAGGTTGCTGTAGGGCTGGGTCGCTGTAGGGTTATGTTGCTTTAAGGCTAGGGTTGGGTTGATATAGGGTCAGGTTGATATTGGGCTGGGTTGCTATAGGGTCAAAGTTGCCATGGGGTTGGATTCGTATAGGGTCAGGTTGCTATAAGGCTGGCTTGCTATTGGGTCAGGTTGCAGTGTTTCTATTGGTCCAGGTTTACAGTGTAGTGGTCGGCACCATCCTGTTGCTCCAGCAGAGCACTGAGCTGTGAATATCCGACCGTCTGGCTGTGTGTCTGCACTGCTTGTGCTTAATGTTGTTTCCAGAGTGACTTCATTTGCACTCTGTATTCATTAGTGTTAGCCACTCTGCGCAGGAACACATTTCCTGTGCTTGTAGTTAAAATGGACCATAGTTGCCTCAAAATCTACAGAATATTAAGTTGTGGTATTATTTTACATAATATTATTTCTCCTCCATATATCCAGGCATTGCACAGGTATCCTGTCCAGAGACGTGCAGCTAAAGTAAGCAGAAGTTCATCTTATTTCACCGTGCTTGGCTCTCGATGCTTTACCTCTGCACTGGTGAAGTCCTGACCGCTGGATTCGAAGCATCCTAACCCCACATCGGGGTTTCCCAGCATTCCCTGGCTCGAGTCTGAGCCACAGCACATGCGTGCGAATGGATTGCTGGGGCTCGGTTAGTCATCACATAGCGTTACATACCTCGTAGCGAGTCACATTTTTTAGGTTGTTCGCAAGAGTGTCCTCTGCAGTTTGGTTTTTCAGTGCGTCCTATTAGTACATCGATGGCACATAATTCTAGCAGCAGGAGCAGGACTGTGGGGATCGCGCCTTTTTTGGGTGAAATACAGGATGTCCTAGCACCCCCACCCCCCTGGACTCAAATGACTGGAGTGCATATTTTGTGGATTTTGGGGTGTCATATGCAGGTCTCGAGCTGGCAGTCTGAAGATGTTCACCCTGCTGATCAGTGAAACACGTTTGTTTGAGGTGCCCTGTTTGGCTGTGGTTCGATTTTGGCTGAGTTGGCATTCTTATCAGTTATGCTCCAGCTTTACAGCCTTCATCACTTCATCTTCCTCTTCCTGGAGTAATTCCCCCCTCACCCAAGGCATGGCAGTGTTGGAAACCAAATTTAGTGTTGAGAAGGGCTTCAATTTGTACTCGGGCCATTGTTTACTTTCTTTTGAGCTGATATTTAATAACAGACTGGAGCTCAGTGCTGATATTTAATAACGGACTGGAGCTCAGTGCTGATATTTAATAACAGACTGGAGCTCAGTGCAGTGTTTAATAACGGACTGGAGCTCAGTGCTGATATTTAATAACGGACTGGAGCTCAGTGCTGATATTTAATAACAGACTGGAGCTCAGTGCTGATATTTAATAACAGACTGGAGCTCAGTGCTGATATTTAATAACAGACTGGAGCTCAGTGCTGATATTTAATAACGGACTGGAGCTCAGTGCTGATATTTAATAACGGACTGGAGCTCAGTGCTGATATTTAATAACGGACTGGAGCTCAGTGCTGATATTTAATAACAGACTGGAGCTCAGTGCTGATATTTAATAACAGACTGGAGCTCAGTGCTGATATTTAATAACAGACTGGAGCTCAGTGCTGATATTTAATAACAGACTGGAGCTCAGTGCTGATATTTAATAACGGACTGGAGCTCAGTGCAGTGTTTAATAACGGACTGGAGCTCAGTGCTGATATTTAATAACAGACTGGAGCTCAGTGCTGATATTTAATAACGGACTGGAGCTCAGTGCTGATATTTAATAACGGACTGGAGCTCAGTGCTGATATTTAATAACGGACTGGAGCTCAGTGCTGATATTTAATAACGGACTGGAGCTCAGTGCAGTGTTTAATAACAGACTGAACTCAGTGCAGTATTTAATAACAGACTGGAGCTCAGTGCTGATATTTAATAACAGACTGGAGCTCAGTGCTGATATTTAATAACGGACTGGAGCTCAGTGCTGATATTTAATAACAGACTGGAGCTCAGTGCTGATATTTAATAACGGACTGGAGCTCAGTGCTGATATTTAATAACAGACTGGAGCTCAGTGCTGATATTTAATAACGGACTGGAGCTCAGTGCTGATATTTAATAACGGACTGGAGCTCAGTGCAGTGTTTAATAACAGACTGGAGCTCAGTGCTGATATTTAATAACGGACTGGAGCTCAGTGCTGATATTTAATAACAGACTGGAGCTCAGTGCAGTATTTAATAACAGACTGGAGCTCAGTGCAGTGTTTAATAACGGACTGGAGCTCAGTGCAGTATTTAATAACAGACTGGAGCTCAGTGCTGATATTTAATAACGGACTGGAGCTCAGTGCTGATATTTAATAACGGACTGGAGCTCAGTGCTGATATTTAATAACGGACTGGAGCTCAGTGCAGTGTTTAATAACGGACTGGAGGTCCGCCTTGCCATCATGTTTATATGCTGTTGTTCTGGACTGGCATTTATAGCTGAGATGAGCAGAAAGCGTTCTAAGCCACTCCTGTCTCTCGGGAAGGAAATCCAATCTAACGGTAATTAGCCCAAATGTGAACATCACGTTTGAGCCGCCACCAGCTCCATAAAGCGCGACGGTTAGCCGCGAGCCGCGCCGGACGTGGTCCCGCTGATTACCGGGGGCTTCGGAGCGGATTGGTTTGTTGGGGCCCTTGTGTTGCCTTTTGATTCTACCTGTGTAGGCGCATACCTATTCTCCCATTGATGGGGTTCAGAGATATTTTCTCAGAAATAAATTGAGTTTTTTTTTTTTTCTTAAAATGCGCCCGCATTGTTATGAAGCTCCATTCATGCTCGTTACCCCGACGTCTGACACGTGACACGTCGCTTGGATTGGAGCTGAAGTGGGGCTGGGCCGAGGGGGGGGGGGTCTAAATTGAATTTATGTTGACTGCGGTGGGAATGGCTGTTTGCTGCGATACCTTCGGCAGGCTGGAGTGGACAATGCGCTGCCGTCTCCCTTTCATGCGGCTAAGTGAAAAGATGGCCGCCCCTTCACGCCGTAGCGTAGGGTTCGACGTCAGAGCGCATTTGCATTAAATTCTAAACACGCAGATAAGAGACTCCGTTTTTTATTTGAGGGTTCCATTGTGTCCTATTTGTTTGAAGCCATCAGGCTTTCTTTCTTTCTTTTCTATTTTTTCCCTGTGTATATAAGGAATATAATTCCTTTCTTCCTGGTGAAGTGCTTTTTGCGGATTGGCTGGTTGAAAAGAGAGCGGAGCGCGGTTACTGTAGCGACGCGCGGGAGTGCGGCTTTCGGTGCGGTCTGCCACGGGAGCAGCGTCGCACGCGTTCGGCGCACCGAGGAGACGGGCCGCGGCTCTGTGGCCCTCTGACACCGGTCACGTGACCAGCAACTGCCAATAAAACGCAGAGGCTTTCCGGTGGTACGTTAGCTGTGCGTGCCAGTGGAAAGAGACAGACTGGGCCGTTTGTGGATTTTTGTGGAAGTCGTCATTGGTATTGGCAGCCCGCGATGAACAGCCCCTTTCACAATTTTTCAAACTGCCACCTCCACCTCCACCCCCCCCCCCACCCGTCTGTCACTAAATCATCCTCGTTCTGTAAACTGCTTAATACCAAACTGCTGTTGCCTTTACGGAAAGCAAAAAGAAAAACCTTTTCCACCTGACAGAAGCTAATGCCGCTAGCTGGAGGATACAAGGCTGAATCTGATTTTCTCTTCTGTGAGTTTGCAGAGCGAATGCTTCACACACGTCTCCACTGTGAAACCAAAATCAAACCAAAAAATAAAAAACCCTAAAAAACAAGCTGCAGATGAGATGAGGGAAACTACTGGTCGTTACTCAGTCAAAGTGCTGGCTGCTTCTGGTTTCATCTGAGGGTTTCAATGCAGATGATCCCTAAGCGTTAGTGTTGTGTGTTTATCATCATGCACACATGCCTGCTCTTTAAGGGAAAGTTATTTTTGATGTGACTAATTTGATCTTATTATATTTAATGTAGCCCTCCTATTTCAGAAACTGGAGACTGACATGTAGAAGACTGGAATGTTGTGATGGCTGTTATTTTATTTTGTTTTATTTTTTTTTGACCTTATTGTGTGTGCATATCAGTTTGCTGTCCAGAACTGATTTTAGGGTGAAGTTCCAATTTAAAGCCTTCTTTTCTTTTAGTTGCTTTAATAAGAAAACGTGGCTCTGGGTCTTTGCACTGAACCCAGAAGCTGTGGTGAGGGAGGGGCACAGTTTGGGGCTGGCCCATTTTCAGGAACCATCGGGTCCCTGGGTGAAGGGGGTGGTTTGCCGGTGTTTTTTGGTCTAATTATATCGTTGCTTTATAACCACAAATATCTCTGACTTCCAGCGTGTAAGAAGTGAGTATAAGTACCTGACAGAGGGAGTCTGTGCCTCCTGATCAGGTGACTTTACAGGCATGTCTGAAAGAACAGCCAGTGCTGGGCCTAATCGCACGTCGTTTGATAATAAGCGTTTCTGCCCTTTTCTGTGTCTGTAGAAGTGTGTGTGTGTGTGTGTGTGTGTGAGAGAGAGAGACAGTGTGTGTCTGTGAGAGAGAGAGAGAGAGAGAGTGTGTGTTTGTGTGTGTGCCTGTGTGAGAGAGAGAGAGAGAGAGAGAGAGAGAGTGCATGTGGGTGTGCTTGTGTGCGTTTGTATGTACGTGTGTATGTGTGTGTGTGTGTGTGTGTGTATATGTGTATATGTGTGCGTGTGTTTGTGTGTGTGCCTGTGTGAGAGAGAGAGAGTGCGTGTGGGTGTGCTTGTGTGTGTGTGTGTGTGTGTGTGTGTGTGTGTGTGTGTGTGTATGTGTGCGTGTGTTTGTGTGTGCGTGTGTGTACTTCCTTGCCTAAGGAGAGACGTGACCCTGCATACGCGGGCTGTATGTGTGGAACTAGTTTTAGGTTTCAGGGTGTCTGTGTGTGCGGTGCCGGGAGGGGAGATTAGATGAGCGCACTGATTGACTGGAATGCAATCAGTGTCACCGTGCACAAATACTTGAGCTGCGTCCAATAGCTCCGCTCGTCCACCAGAAACCCCCCCTCCCCTCCCCTGCCCCACGATGGCATGTCAGTTCCCAGTGCCCCCTCCCCCCCGAATCCGCATCAGAGGGGGAAGCACACGGGACCTGGCTCCCACGCTGCATTCCTACAACACTCCTTTCAGGGCTTAGCACCGCCCCTTCTGGTGATGTCACTTCCCGTCTCTTTGTTTTGTTTTTTTTAACGGTTATGATACGAAGCTGCGGGGGATCTTTTTCTCTGCACGGTGGCCTGCGTCCGTGGCGGGAGAGCAGCCCCGGGGTCAGGCTGTTTCTCTGCTGCCGTTGGGGAACCCGAGCGAAAGAACAGCGCAGAAAGGAGGCGGGGCAAGCGGAGGCGAACGCGTGAAGGGTGTCGTTGCCGCTGACAGTTTGAGCGTGATTAACGATCGCCGAACGGATGCCTCGGCTTCCAAAGCGCTCGCTGAAAGATGACTTGCTTCCCCCAAACCTGCTAGGAGTAATTGAGACCTCCCGGATTTATAACTTCAAAATTCCGGCGCGTACCTTTTACGAAATCCCTGCTTTGAGACTGGATCAAGTTTAGCGGCTTTTGGGGTTGTGTTTTTTTTTTCCTATGGGTGTAGGGTGAGAACAGGCTGTTCAGCCCATCCATGCTGGCTGTTCATCGACAGACTGGCACCCGCTAAGCCAAGCAGGCCGCATGTAGTTCCCACAAGTTCGGCAATTGTTGGAGCAAACAGAAAAATATGACCTGTTTTTATTACAATGTGTACCTTGGTTTTAATCACTGAACACAACAAATACTTTAGCTCACCTCGTTCAGCTTAGGGCTGAAGGTTTCGGACATGCACAGAATGTTTCATTTGTCTGTTAGTTGCCGTACGTGACATTTTCCTGTGGTATTTTGTGCTTGTGTTTTCTATACAGTGTTAGTGAATGGCTGGTGCACTGTGTGTGTGTGTTTGTACAGGGTTTGTTGAAGGGGTTTGGAATCCTACAGTGTCTCTAGAACATTCTCTCACACCTTCCCTCTTATTCTGTGTGTATGTGTGTGTGCGTGCGGGTGTGCGTGTCCGTGTGCGTGTGCGTGTGCGCATGCGTGTGTGAGTGTGATTGTGTTTGTGTACGTGTGTGTGCGCGCACACACGTGAGTATGTTTGTGTGTTTGTGTACGTGTGTGTGTGTGTGTGTGTGTTAGAGTAGTGTAGGGAGAGGGGTGCAGGGTAAACAGTCAAGGCCCTGCACTCGCTCTCTGTCCCTTCCCCCCATGCCCCCCCCCCCTTTAGAAAGTGGGAGGGGTAATGTAGGATAGTTTATTCAATCCCCGGACTCATGGACTTGCAGTGATTTATGCACTGATAAATTCAGGACTTCTCAGTAATTTTTTTCCACCGAGTTGAATCGATGACTTGGAGCAAACAGTGTTAATGAACAGAGGGTTTAGCAGGACCAGCGAGACGTGAGGCCTGTGTGAATCCGTATCGGTGGTGGTGGGGGGGGGGGGGGGGGTTGGGTATATTTGGCCCCCCGTGTGGATACGGGTTATCAGTATAATTTTGAATGTAAATGAAAGTTGAAAGTGCTTCCGCCCTGTGGGATAAGGCCAGTGGGAGCCGTGGTGTGCAGAATTCTGCTGGGACGCTGGTGTCCATTACAGGCCTGGTGCTGAAGAAACGCAGCCCAAAGAAAAGACTGTCTGGGTGATGTTCCTGTTTTCAGCTGGAGGAAGTAAATAAAAATTTAAAAAGTATTCATCTAACCACTAACAGAATTTCTCAGACTGTCCAACGTGACGTGATGTGATAGCAGTTTTATTTTATGATTGTTTTTTTAGTCAATGTGGCATGTTAAGAATGTGCACTTGTGTGAAATTTGGTTCCTAATGGAGATGTTGCCATGGTTAACCACAACAACCTCCTATACCACAGACCTTTCTGTGAAGTGTGTGTGGGGGGGGGGGGGGGGGGGTAACCTTTCTCCTCTCGGGCCTCGATGTTGTCCAGTTTAAAAGCGCTCTTGTGTTTCTCTCTCTCCCTCATTGTGATTGGAGATCCACTCGTAAGCTCCGCCCACCCTCGGGCTGAATGTGGGAGAGTCGCGGCGGCGTGTTCCCGCGGAATTCCGCGCCCATGCAGGCGGGGGGGCTCACGGGGTCTGTATCGCGCCCATCTTTCAGTAATCAAATTGCGCCCCGGTAAGCAAATCATTTCCAGTGTTTTATGCAGTAGGTCGCTCATATTTCAATTTGTAAATTTAGATTCGCTTATTTGAAAGCCAAAATATAGCCAAAATATGGGTTCTTGTTGTCCTTGCTTTTGCGGTAGCAGTCATTTACTGATGTAGGCGATTTTATTATTTATTTTTTTAAGATTTCACGCATTAAGCCTGCTGGTTTTGTGTCAGCATGTAGACCTATTTTGTGCAAGTGTTCCAATTCTTTTTGAATTTTCAAATTATTTATTTTGCATCTGTATTTACCTTAACCTTTTGAAGAGTGGGTTTTTTGGAATGTTTTTTTTTCCTTCAAACTTCTATATAAGCGTACATGTTACTAAGCGAAGTATGTGCTGGGTTAATATATGGCCAGCATTTAAAAAAATTTGGCTGGCCGACTGAAAACTAAACAAACACATCGGCCAGCACCAAGGGAAGGGTGCTTGGAGCTGGAACCCCAGTGTGTGTCATAACTGGGGGGCAGGGAAGGGTGCTTGGAGCTGGAACCCCGGTGTGTGTGTCATAACTGGGGGGCAGGGAAGGGTGCTTGGAGCTGGAGCCCCGGTGTGTGTCATAACTGGGGGGCAGGGAAGGGTGCTTGGAGCTGGAGCCCCGGTGTGTGTCATAACTGGGGGGCAGGGAAGGGTGCTTGGAGCTGGAGCCCCGGTGTGTGTCATAACTGGGGGGCAGGGAAGGGTGCTTGGAGCTGGAGCCCCGGTGTGTGTCATAACTGGGGGGCAGGGAAGGGTGCTTGGAGCTGGAGCCCCGGTGTGTGTCATAACTGGGGGGCAGGGAAGGGTGCTCGGGCACTTGGCTTCCTAGTGGCCCTTTGCAGACTCATATCTGCTGCAATTTTGGAAAAATGGGAATTTTATACCCCCCCCCCCCCCTCCAAGAATCCAAGCTGGTGTCAGTGACTGTAACTGTACATGATGGGGTATTGCATGTCGTGAGGTGGCGTTGGGAGGGTGGAGATTCACGGCTATTTTTGTGTGTCTGTGCGTAAGCAGGATGGGGGGGCGGTGTGGGGGTGTGTGTGGGGGTGTGGAGGGGGGGCTCCTCTCCTCCAGCTGGGCGGCGCTGCGGTCCTGGGGGGTGGGGGGGGGCGGCGGCAGCCCCGCGTATGTGGGCCAGCGGCGGGCCCGGACGCCGAGCGGTGATAGATTGGACCTTTAAGATCGCATTAAAGCTGGCGGAGCACCACCCGCGGGGAGCCGCACGGAAAGATCCGGAATCTGGGTTTGGAGGGGGAGGGGGAGGCTGCAGCGTGTGCGGTAGTGCAGGGCTTGGGTTTGGGTGTGGAACTGCTGTTAGGTAGGTCCTTCTCTCTCTCTGTCTCTGTCTCTGTCTGCCTCTCTCTCTTTCTCCCTGTCTGTCTCTTTTTCTCTGTCACTATCTCTCTCTCTCCCTCTCTGTCTCTCTCTGTCACTGTCTCTCTCTCTCTCCCTCTCTGTCTCTCGCTCTCTGTCACTGTCTCTCTCTCTTTCTCCCTCTCCCTCTCCCTCTCTGTCTCTCTTTCTCTGTCTCTCACTCGCTCGCTCACCGCCCCGGTCAGGTATGTTGTGGCACTTCCCGCTCCCCCCCTCCTTCCTGATTGAGTTTCATCATGTTTCCCTGGGTAACGAGCCCAGCCCTGCTGCAGGAGCCCTGGTAGTGAGTGACAGGCAGGCCTCAGGAAGCCCCGCACTGCCGAGGCGGACGGTCCTGTTTGGGGTAAACACTGACCGAGTGCGTGCCCCCACAGGCCTGCTGCTCTGTGCGGCCATTTTGGCTTTGTTTCCTCCCTTTTGTGTCAGGGTCACCGTTTGACCCCCTGCGTAAGCCAATCACAAACGAGCTAACCAGTCTGAGGAGCAGGAGGAGGCGGAGCTTGGAAACAAGGGCCGCAGCACCTGCTTGGCGAACGAACGAACGCGTCTCGGCCTTTACAGGCGTGCGGGGCGAAGCTGCGAAGCGCTGCTGGAATCTGGTTCTCCACCGCGCACGTTCTGTGTAGGCACGAGCGGGCCCACACGCTTTTTGTTTCCTTCACTTTCTTAAATTATGCAGATGAGGGGCGGTAGCCTGGCACCGGCACAGGGAGAGGAACAGTCAAAGTCACTGCGTAATCGAATTAACCTCTCTGTTCCTTTCACTGTTGGACTGCAGGGGACGGAATCGTAAACGGGTGGTGTCTGTGCATGGACGGCTGTGATTGGAGCGTGGTGTGTACGAGTGGGGCTCTAATTGGAGGGCGGTATGCGCATGAGTGGCGCTCTGATTGGAGAATAGTGGGGATCAGCCTGTGACTGGAGGATAACTGGGGACAGGATGAACTCCATCCAACAGCAGAGGGGGCTCACCGTGGGAAGAGAAGCACTTGCTATTGTTTTTTTTGGGTTTTTTTGGGGGGGGGGGGGGCAGTGAGGATTTGGCATGTCTAACTGAACTGAGCACCCACAAGCCTGGCAGGGGTTATCTTTTTTATTTACTCGGAAAAGAGAGAGTGAGGGAGTTTTAATTCACCAGCAATCCCCCCCCCCCCAAAACCGATGGGGATTTATGGAGGTATAAGCAAGACGGATGGATTGGACGTCCCTTCAGCCCTGCGCTCGGCCTAAAGGAGGACTGTGCGGTAAATGACATGTTTAGCGGCCGCAGAATAGCGCTGTGCGAGTAATTTAGCGTGGAGAAGCGTGGGGGCGCTGTGGAACGGAAGGGGGGGGGGGGCGTTTGAGGAGCCCAGAAAGCCGTAATAATGATCGTAATTCTGTCCCCGCGCTGTGTGAGAAAAATGCCTCTTTCCTAGCGCAGATGCTAACGGAACCCAGCAGAAATAAACAGAGATTGGATATGCAAGGTAGCATGACAAATCGCTCGCACCAGAATGAAAGCCTCTCGGTGTGCAAATTACATGCAGGGAGAGGAGCGAGCGAGGGAGGGAGGGAGGAAGAGAAGGAGGGAGGCAGGGAGGGAAGGAAGGAGGGAGGGAGCCGGGAGAGAGAGAGAGAAAAGCATCATTTTCCACCCAATAGGCGGATGTCTGAAATATTTCTTGGGCGTCGTATATTTCTGTGTGATTGAAATTTATTTTTTGCCTCAGACCAAAAAAAAAAAAAAAAGGAGGGGGAAGGCGTCTGTTTGTGGTGGCGCGCCGACGGGCGCCCGTCACCGCAGGTTTCTCCTGAAACCAGGAGTGCCCCTCCTCCCCTGTCTGTGGGAGCGCGTTCACTGGAAGACCAGTTCCTCAGACGGGCTGCAAGGCGCCCACGGCAAGACGTGGAGGAGAGAGACAAAGGAGAGGGCTTTTCTCAAGGCCACATGAGTCATCTAAGTGGGGTATCGTCTCAGGAACGATGTGCGCCTCCCTCTCCTAGCGCACATCACCGAAAACGCCGGGAACCCCTCCAGCAGCCGCCGGTCCTGCTGTGGGGGTCGCTCCTGAGGCCTCTCCACAGTTGTTGTAGCTCCACTTTTTAAAAAAATACCACACGGTTCCCTCTTTCTCCAGGAACGGCACTCCCTATTTCAGCAGTTAATGACCGCGGAACTCTCCTCAGTTTTATAAGAGCTCTGCTGATGGTAAAACTGCCGTTCGGTGGCTGTTTACCGCACAAATGAAACTTGAGGCAAAACCTTACTGTTAACTAATAGTGTTAATGACTCAACCACCGCCCCACCTCCCCCACACCAATACTTGCATATGATTTTGAGTCTCTGCAGTAGAGGTTTAACATGCTCACAGGGCATGATGGCAATTCTGCTTGGTGCTGTGAGTCTGCTGTTTTTCGTGGAGCGAGCGATTGAGCGAGCGGTCGCTGAGGTAACGATGTTTTAACAGACGAGGGCCTGTTTGCCATAAAGACCAGGTGGGGGGGGGGGCACTCAACAGTGCCAGTTCACGTCCTGTTTTTTCTGCACCCCACCCCGTGGTTTTTATTTTTTTTAAAAAGGTTGTTTGACAGAGAGCTGCTGAGAACGCTAGCAGGAAGCTAGCGTAGCTCCATGCAGCGCTAGCAAAGCGGGGCTGCGAATTAGCCTGTCTTCAGGCCCGCTGTTCTGCCTGTTGGAAGCAGTGTGTTAAGGTTAGCAGGAAGCTAGCGTAGCTCCATGCAGCGCTAGCAAAGCGGGGCTGCGAATTAGCCTGTCTTCAGGCCCGCTGTTCTGCCTGTTGGAAGCAGTGTGTTAAGGTTAGCAGGAAGCTAGCGTAGCTCCATGCAGCGCTAGCAAAGCGGGGCTGCGAATTAGCCTGTCTTCAGGCCCGCTGTTCTGCCTGTTGGAAGCAGTGTGTTGGTGTGTTTTATATTAAGGGGAAATTGGTCTGCGGTCGTCTTCTGGGGGAACCGCACCGGCGGCGCGCCCCACGCTGTTAGCGCTCCGCAGGCTGATCCCAGACCAGTCTGGCCTCTGAGACTCCGCCCTGGCAAATGGCTGCTGCTGCCCGGAATCTTCACCTCTTCCTGAGTGTGGCCGGAGGTTCCAATGTCCAGTAGTGTTTGTTAGTCCTGTTTTTAAACATGCAATTTAATATCTTTGGAAGTATTATTATTATTACTATTATTATTATTATTTATTATAATAAAGGATGATAATTAATCTGAAAAGTGGAACGGTACACATTGTCTAATTCCACGGAACAGGGGGCACTGTCATTCAGTCCAGACAACTGGAGCCCTATGTTCTTGATTAACTTTGGTTTGAATTCCTCCAGGTTAGCCATAGTGGTGGGTGAAAGTGTGGCAGAGCATGTGGAGGTGTTTTGGGTGGGGGAAGGGGCAGAGCATGTGGAAGTGTTTTGGGTGGGGGGGGGGCTTTCGGGGCAGATGAGGGCAGCCTTGTGTTGTGTGGCGGTTCTCTCTGCTCTCTGTCTGCTGAACAGTCTCCTGCTTTCTGAATGAGCTTTTTTTTTGGTGTGCTGTTTTTGTTGCGTCCCGAGTGTGGATCCTGAGAGCATGTCCGATGCTGGGAGAGCAGGGAGAGCATGTCCAATGCTGCTGTGTCGTTGTTGGTTTTGGGGAGGGGGGGGGGGGGGGGCTCCTATTGTTGGTTAGAAAGTGAGGGACACACATGTTATTTTCTTCGTGATCCCCAGAAATGTTATTGTTCTGAACGGACGGTGGCCGTCTGTAGGTTCAGTTTACAAGCGGGGGGGGGGGGGCACGCGTGGGTGGTGCGGAGTCCCTGCGGAGAACGCCGGTGAGTCAGCGCGAAGTGAAAAGCCCCTGGCGAGGGGGCGAGCGTTTCGACACCGCCGCCCTGTCTAGAGCGGAGAGAGAACCCCTGAGAAACGGCCCCTGAGAAACGGCCCCTGAGAAACGGCCCCTGAGAAACGGCCCCTGAGAAACGACCCCTGAGAAACGACCCCTGAGAAACGGCCCCTCCCGCTGCTCGGAGCGGGCGCTGCTCGGTCGTCTGTGTGAAGTGTGACGCGCGGCGCGTGGGCGGGGCCTGCGGGTGGTAACCACGGCGCTGCAGTTGGCGGAGAGGCGTGCGTACCTGCAGAGACGCTCGCACAGCTGCTCGGCATTCAGACCGCCCGGCTCCGCCCGCCAACTTCCTCCTCTGGTGGAACCCCTCCCCCCCCCCCCCACCCCCACCGAATAAGGGGCCTGGTGTGTGAGGTCATGGCCAGGGGAAGGTGCCAAACAGTGTCTCACTGCCTGGCACAGAGAGAGTGACAGAGAGAGAGAGAGCGAGAGACATAGAGAGACAGTGAGAGTGAGAGAGAGAGAGAGTACATGTATATATGTAATATACCTGTGTGTGTATACGTATGTACACGATCACATTATTCTGTTTTTACTGGTTGTCATCCGATGTTTCATATGTTCCTTGCCATGCTTTGGCAAATACAAATACAAATTTTGTCATGGCAATAAAGCACTTTAAATTTGAATTTGAATTTGGGAGGGAACAGAAAGAGAGAGGACAGGCCTCTTTGGCCTCAGGATTTTGATATGGACGACGGTCCTGGTTTGTGCAGCAGAAAGGGTCTGTGCGCTGGTGCTATCCCCAGGCAACCTGAGTGTGCGTTTCTCATCGTCAAAGAGCAAATTTGGAAGTGAAAAGTTCACCAGAGCCCATACTGTACCACGATGACTATGCATTTATGCACCAAAAAATGTTTTTCAAACCTCATTTGCCAGCCTTTGCTGATTTTGTTTGCATCTCATTATCAGATATGTGTCTGTGTGTACCAGACCAGTTTAAATTAATGTGTCTGAGATACTTTAGATCTTAGAGCTGCCAGAAAACTTGTATGACATTTCTGCAGATCCCTGATAAGTTCCTGTAAATGCTAAGGAAACGTGTTCTGATTCCTGATTTCAAATGAGTATTTGAGCTAGACCTGGGGCTACCATGTTTCTGTGCATGACTGGTACGGTCACCTTTGGCTGTGTTTGTACAGGTGTACTCTGTGTGTGCAGGTGTGTGTCTGTGTGGGTACAGGTGTACTGTGTGTGTACAGGTGTGTGACTGTGTGTACAAGTGTACTGCGTGTGTACAGGTGTACTGTGTGTGCAGGTGTGTGACTGCATGTGTACAAGTGTACAAGTGTACTGCGTGTGTACAGGTGTACTGCGTGTGTACAGGTGTACTGTGTGTGCAGGTGTGTGACTGTGTGTGTACAGGTGTACTGCGTGTGTGTACAGGTGTACTGTGTGTGTGCAGGTGTGTGACTGCATGTGTACAGGTGTACTGCGTGTGTACAGGTGTACTGTGTGTGTGCAGGTGTGTGACTGCATGTGTACAGGTGTACTGCGTGTGTGTACAGGTGTACTGTGTGTGTGCAGGTGTGTGACTGTGTGTGTGCAGGTGTACCGTGTGTGTGCAGGTGTGTGACTGTGTGTGTGCAGGTGTGTGACTGCATGTGTACAGGTGTACTGTGTGTGTGCAGGTGTGTGACTGTGTGTGTGCAGGTGTACCGTGTGTGTGCAGGTGTGTGACTGTGTGTGTGCAGGTGTACCGTGTGTGTGCAGGTGTGTGACTGTGTGTGTGCAGGTGTACCGTGTGTGTGCAGGTGTTTGGCCGGACCCAGGGGCACCTGTTCCAGGCTCAGACTGTGGCTCTTGCGCCTGTGTGGCTGTGTCAGAGCCGCCGGATATCCCGGCCCTGGCGCAGAGCGGCCCTTCCTCCAGATGTTTCTCACTAACTAACTCCCAGGGTGCACCGGGGGGTCGGGGTCTGGCCGAGGGAGTGGGACTTCAGCCCGGATATGGAAATCAGTGGAAAACTCATTTTTCCGTGTAATTTCCCTTTTTTCTCCATCTCTCTCATCCTTTTTTTGTCCATTTCTCGCTCTCTCTCTTTCTCGCAAACCCCCCCATCCTGCCCCCAACCTCCGCTCTTCTTTCTGGTTAGCGCCCACATCTGTGAGCAGCACTACCTCGGGACGAAGGCCTTCTGTGCTCACGGCCCAGGGCAGCTGGGATGGGGGGGTTTGAGATTCGGGGAACTGTTTTGGCAGCCGGCTTTAGTTTGTGTGTAACGATGAAGGGGAGGGCTTGGTGTAGAGTCCCTCTGCCCATACGCACACCATCCACTCTCAGGCCTTAAGGGGGTAATTGCCCTCTTCCACTTCTTGCACTCTTTCCTGATGCGTTTTTTATCAGTGTTCAGTTGAAAGAATACTCTCTTCTCCCCTTTATCTCTCCTCCCCTCCCCTCTCCTCTCCTCTCCTCTCCTCCACTCTCCTCTCCTCTCCTCCCCCCTTTCAGAGGTGTGTGAATGTCTGTTTTTGTCTTGCCAGACCCCTCCCGCTTACTCTTTTCCTTCCTCTGAACGTCTGAAGCCATGTAAGCTCTCAAGCGCTCTCAGACTGGAAGAGTCAGAGATGTATTCTGAAGGTTTTTCTGTCGCCCCATCCAGGCCACTTCCCTGGCGGGTGTCCCAGGCCAGCTGGGGTCCTGTCCCCCTGCATTTGGGCCTTTTCCGGTTAGAGACTCAGATGGGCCCAGATGAACGAGCTGCTTGCTCTTTCAGTGGAAACCCATTTTTCCACTTCCTGTGGAAGCCCCGCATTCGAGACCTGGCTGGCTCTGCTGTGGAGCTCTGTGGAGAGCTGAGTTCAGTTAGTCCTGACCTCTATTCGTCTTTTGTCTTATTTTTGTGTGTGTCCCCCACCCTTAATTTTTCCACTCTGGTTTGGAGATGAATTCCTCAGGACTTCTGCTGTTGTGCCGAACTGAGGCTATCATTCTGTCCCTCTGGGGAACAATTGAGCTGCCTCCGGGTCTGGGACCCCCCCCAGCTCACTGTGCTGTGTAAGTTATGTGGGGAGCACCTGTTGGAGATTGGGGATGGGGGGGGGGGTCGTGGGGTAGGGGTCAGGGGTCAGGCAGAGATGTTGCCTGGGAAAAATGCACTGATGTGCCCCCTTCCTATACAAACAGACATTTGGGCAAAGCAGAGTATAACTGGGGTGTGCCAAACCAGTCCAGTCTGACATCTTTTCATGGTCTTCTCTTGCGGCAGCAGCCTGCTCTTTCTCACTCAGTTAATATCCTGTCTGTCTGTCTGTCTGTCTCTCCACTCTCATTGTAAGCTTTATTGCTTTTTCCTAATGGGACCCGAGGTGAATACTCCAGGCAGTGTTTAGACAACATGCAGGTGGTGTACATGCTGGTAGTGTATATTCAGCTATTGTGCATGCAGGTGGTGTACATGCTGGTAGTGTATATTCAGGTAGTGTGCATGCAGGTGGTGTACATGCCGGTAGTGTATATTCAGGTAGTGTGCATGCAGGTGGTGTACATGCTGGTAGTGTATATTCAGGTATTGTGCATGCAGGTGGTGTACATGCTGGTAGTGTATATTCAGCTATTGTGCATGCAGGTGGTGTACATGCTGGTAGTGTATATTCAGGTATTGTGCATGCAGGTGGTGTACATGCTGGTAGTGTATATTCAGGTAGTGTGCATGCAGGTGGTGTACATGCCGGTAGTGTATATTCAGGTAGTGTGCATGCAGGTGATGTACATGCCGGTAGTGTATATTCAGGTATTGTGCATGCAGGTGGTGTACATGCTGGTAGTGTATATTCAGGTAGTGTGCATGCAGGTGGTGTACATGCTGGTAGTGTATATTCAGGTAGTGTGCATGCAGGTGGTGTACATGCTGGTAGTGTATATTCAGGTATTGTGCATGCAGGTGGTGTACATGCTGGTAGTGTATATTCAGGTAGTGTGCATGCAGGTGGTGTACATGCTGGTAGTGTATATTCAGGTAGTGTGCATGCAGGTGGTGTACATGCTGGTAGTGTATATTCAGGTAGTGTGCATGCAGGTGGTGTACATGCTGGTAGTGTATATTCAGGTAGTGTGCATGCAGGTGGTGTACATGCTGGTAGTGTATATTCAGGTATTGTGCATGCAGGTGGTGTACATGCTGGTAGTGTATATTCAGGTAGTGTGCATGCAGGTGGTGTACATGCTGGTAGTGTATATGCTGGTGTTGTACATGTAGGTGTTGAACATGCAGGTATGCAGGTCCAGTGGGGTCTATATGCATTTCTGTGTGGTCTATACATGTTCAGGGCAGTCTACAATTGCCCAGTGTGGTCTATGTGTGCTTCTGTATGGTCTATAGATGTTCAGGGCAGTCTACAATTGCCCAGTGTGGTCTATATGTGTTTCTGTATGGTCTATACATGTTCAGGGAAGTCCAGAAAATTGATGATGGACATTTTGTGTGCCATGCTGTCTGCATGACTAGGTCAGCTCCAGCATGCTGTGCTACCTGGGTTTTCAACAGCGATCTGTAGAAGGTACTGTAGGGGGGTCCCTGGCCAGGCTTGATATGCAATGACTATGTACGTACATTTGGAAAAATATTTGAAAATATAAAGCCATTTCAAAAGACAAAACCTTTTTTTAATTTATGATGGGGGTCCCCTGGATGCCTCTGAGCCTGGGTGGGGGGTCCTGTATCAGATAAGGCTGAAAACCCCCTCCTGTAGTGCAGTCCTTTTTCAGGCATCTAAACAGGTGTAACTGAAAGGCAGGTGTCGTGAGCACGTCACCTTAAAACAGTCAAAACCCCGCACTAGAGTAACACACACATTGTGCACATTACACACACTACACACACACATTACACACACACATTGTACACATTACACACAGACACACACACGCGCTATACACATTACACACACACACACATTGTACACATTACACACAGACGCTATACACACACACACACACATTGTACACATTACACACACTACACACACACATTACACACACACATTGTAAACATTACACACAGACACTATACACACACACACACACGCTATACACATTACACACACACACACACACATTGTACACATTACACACACACGCTATACACATTACACACACACACACACACACACACACACACACTCTCACACACACACACACACACACACACACACACAGCTGTGTATGCTGTTGAGGGGCTCCCGTTGGTTTCAGTTCTCAGACTGCTATAATGTGTTTTCCGCCCTCCCTCCCAGCTGCCAGCCATGAGAACAGCTGACAAAACCTCAGCCCCAGAGGACTCTGGGAAGCAGACTTGGCGGGTTAGCAACAGAAACGCAGACCTGGCGGGTTAGCGGGAACCATAGACCTGGCGGGTTGGCGGGAGAGACACAGACCTGGAGGGTTAGCGGGAGAGACACAGGCCTGGCGTGTTAGCGGGAGCCACATCAGCCCCAGCTCTGTGTCACACGGACGCAGCGCACAGCTTTCACACGCACAGAGAAGCACTCCAGCACCGCCGCTCCGCAAAGTGCTCTGGGAGCCTTTAAACGTCCCAGCAGCCTCTGCTTCCATGAGCCGCCTTTACCGTAACCCCCCCCCCCCCCCCAGAACTCACCCCGCCTTGTTCATATGAAAATCGCTCTGACTCAGTCTGAGTAATACAGCATGGAGAAAAGTATAGACGTCTTGAAAATCCGAAGTTATATATATAAAAATAACGGTAATAAACTCCCCTGCGGCTCTTTGTAGTCGCTGGCTGTGGTTCGGGGGTGTTGTTGTGTCGGAGACTCTTGCCAAAGTGGACAGAAAGGATCTTTTGTGTTTCTTTCCCCCCACTCCTTTTTGTTACCAAGAGTGGTGGGAACCGGAGGCATTTGCATTTGCATTTGTATTTGTGCGCTTGCGTTTGCGTTTTTACCGGACGGCTTTCGGAGTCGTCCGAGGCATTGTGCTGGCTGGGATGTAATTCTTTTGAGCCCTGTCATCGAGGTCAACCTCAACCCTGTCATTTATTTATTTATTTATTTATTGTGACACAAAGAAACTCCCGTGAGTCACTCTGTGAAAGTCTGCCTGAGGGGGAGCGTGCGCACGCTGCTCTGCGGCGGTCAGAACGGGACCCACCCTTGCGGGCCTTTGAACATGACAGTTGAGCGTGTGTGTGTGTGTGTGTGTGTGTGTCCCAGCGTATTGTGCTCTCCCCTGTTGTGTGAAACATGCTTTCTGTTTGATGAATGCCAGATGAACGTCTGAGGTTCGGTCCTGAGAAAGTGGCACAGAGTCACACGCTCAGTGTCGATGATCAATGGCCGTCCGTTTGATGCCTTTTCCCGGCTGTTCATTCTTTCTTTATGTCTTTCTTTCTTCTGTTTCTCATGCTCTTCCTCACCATCTTGCCTTCATTTGTGCTGGTGAATCTGCCTGCTGTGTAGTCATAGGTAACATGAACTTTATTTTTCAATTCTTTGGATGTGAGTTATTGTAAGTCAAAAGGCTGTGAGGTGCCATTTTGCCAAGTCTTGCAGGGAGAGCAGGGAGTGTGTTTTGTCTGTTACTGATTAGCGCTTGAGTTTCTTTCCTGCTCAGTCCGTCCCGAACCGTGATCTTCCCAAACATCCATCCCAAAGTGATCTTCCCAAACATCCATCCCAAACAGTAACATTCCCAAAAACCCACCCCGAACAGTGACGTTCCCAAACATTCATCCTGAACAGTGACGTTCCCAAACATTCATCCTGAACAGTGACATTCCCAAACATTCATCCCAAACAGCGACATTCCCAAACGTACTTGGCGGGTTTTATGTTTGTTTTCTGACGCAAGGCCTTCCTCAGTTCCACGGTGACCGGTGAGCGGGAAACGGCCGCGGCCTGTTGCTGCGGTTACGGCGGCGCGTCCGGCCCGGAAGCGCCCCGGCGCTGGGCAGCAGCGCGCTCGTTAACGCGCTGGCACACGCGCCTCCTTCCTCTCGACCTTCTCGCCTCCAGCGGTTTGGGATGTCGAGTGCTCTGGGGTTTCCCAGCCCAAACACCAGGGCCAGTTTTTCTGCCGCCTCTCTTCCCCTTCGCCTCAGCTGCCAAAACAGTTTAGGGAATTAAAGCTTTTACTTTGAAGCGTTTTACTTTTAGCCTTCATTTGCGTACATGTTCCTGAGATCCAACCTGATCTTTCTGGATTACCAGATTGCCCTGTGATTATCGTATTTTTAAATAGTTACCGCATTTAAAATGTAGAAAAATGAAACTGCCAGTCTCTCTTCTCTCTCTCTCCCTCCCTCCCTCCCTCCATCCGTCCGTCCGTCCGTCCATCCGTGCGTGCGTGAGCAGGCTTGAGTCCTGTCTTCCACATCCCTCTCAGGCGGTGTCCTTCAGAAATGCGCAGAGGGGAACACAAGCTGTTTAAGACGCACACCCGGGAGGCGTAATCTGTCCAGCGGTGTCCTGCCTGATGAAGGAGTGTTTAATGGAGTGCCGTGGATGTGTTGGGGCGGTGTGATCAGTGTGATCGCACGCGTTCGCTCGTGTGGAAACGCCAGCGTCTGCGTTTCTTCTCCATGTGTCAGGAAAGCGAACTGTGCCCCCCCCCCCCCCAAACTCCCCCCACTCTTCTTTCTGACTGGGGGGCGGGGGGGGGGTTGCGTACCAAAGCCAGGGAGTGTGGGAAAGAGCAGGGAGAAGTGTTTTAAGAGTAGCCTGGCCTAGAGAAAGGGGTCCAACCAGGCTCTGTGTTACCATGGTCCGGACCCCACCCCCCCTCTGGGGCCCCACACATCTGTTCCACTGAACGTCACCCTCAAATGTCACCTCGCTCGCTCGCCTTCTGACGCCAACTGCACACACACCTGCTGAAAACTGCCATCACGGAGGCAGCTGGGCTGCGGAACTTTCCGGAACACCCGCCACCGTAAAAGAGAAAGAAAAGAAACACACAACAGCGGTTTTTCTCTCTCTGGCTTTGAATGGCTGTGGGTGCAAGAGGGTGTTCCCCCCCGTGCTGTGTGTGTGTGTGCGTGTGTGTGCGTGTGTGTGTGCGTGTGCGTGTGCGTGTGCGTGTGTGTGTGTGTGTGTGTGTGTGTGTGTGTGTGTGTGCGCGCGTGTGTGTGCTTGTGCGTGCATGTGCGCGTGTGCATACTCGTGTGTATGTGTCAGGTGACAGGTAAGACTGTGTCTGATGGGATGGCTCCGCCCCAGCTAAGTGTCTGAATGTGTGACTGATTAGTGGAATTTGTTTTAAAAGGAAGCTTGTTGCTGCCGCACGGTGTTGGGGAGACTTTGTGAGGAGAGCGATGCTTTAGAGACCTCTCCTTCTGGGCCGTGTACTGTCACTGACGCTTAAAGGAAATCAAATATGGCGTCAGCATAAAACGAGAGAGATATATTCTATTCTACTTTTATTTATTTTTTTTAAAAAAGGATGCATAACATCCACAAACTGATATGGAGTTTTCAAAATTCTGTTAAGAAAAACGGCAAGAGAGACCCACCCCCCCACCCCCCCACCCCGAATACACAACACGTGAAAAACAGTGTAATTGAACATGACTGCTTCTCAGAGGATGTTTCAGTCAAACAGGAACTGCACACACGGCCATTTTGATGGCGAGCATTCAGATGTGAAGGAAAAAGAAATCCTGGGTGGATGTTGAAAAAGGGTCTAAAAACACCTCCTCTGTTGGCTTCACCTCAGTGAGTAAGCCCACAGGCACCCTGAAAACCCACTGTGGAGGGAGGGGTGGGGGGGGAATTATTTAGTTTAGCTTCAAAGGACTCTGAAGTGCACCCCCTCATTGCTTACCCCCCCCCCCCCCCTTCAGTTGAAAAGTTTAAGTCTACGGGGATCCTTAACAAAGATCAGATGCCTCCTGGCACACACATTTCTCTCTATTGAAGTCCACAGACCTTTAATAGCGCAGTAATACTGACGTGGACAGAGTTAGCAGCAGGCCCAGAGTGGCGTTTTAATAGCAGTTATTCTTGTGTGTGTGTCTGTTTGTGTTTGTGTGTGTGTGTGTTTGTGCGCGTACGTTTGTGTCTGTTTGTGTGTGCGTGTGTGCGCTTGTGCGTGTACTGTGTGTCTGTTTGTGTGTGTGTGTGTGTGTGTGTGAGCGTACATTGTGTCTGTTTGTTTGTGTGTGTGTGCGTGTGAGCATACTGTGTGTCTTTGTGTGTGTGTGTGTGTGTGTGTGTGTGAGCCTACTGTGTGTCTGTTTGTTTGTGTGTGTGTGTGCGTGTGTGAGCGTACTGTGTGTCTGTTTGTGTGTGTGTGCGTGTGAGCGTACTGTGTGTCTGTTTGTGTGTGTGTGTGTGTGTGTGTGTGTGTGTGTGTGTATGTGAGCGTACGGTGTGTCTGTTTGTTTGTGTGTGTGTGCGTGTGAGCGTACTGTGTGTTTGTTTGTGTGTGTGTGCGTGTGAGCGCACTGTGTGTTTGTTTGTGTGTGTGTGCGTGTGTGAGCGTACTCTGTGTCTGTTTGTGTGTGTGTGTGAGCGTACTCTGTGTCTGTTTGTTTGTGTGTGTGTGCGTGCGAGCGTACTGTGTGTTTGTTTGTGTGTGTGTGCGTGTGGGTTAGGGTTAGCAGCAGTCACAGGGCAGTGTTTTGTTGCTGATGTACTGCCTGTGGTCCTCACAGGGCTTCAGAGACCTTCACATGCGAGCATCTTTCACGGAGAGACCTTCACATGAGCATCTTTCACTGAGAGACCTTCACACGAGCATCTTTCACTGTGAGACCTTCACACGAGCATCTTTCACGGAGAGACCTTCACACGAACATCTTTCACTGTGAGACCATCGCACGTGTGTCTTTCACTGAGAGACCTTCACACGAGCATCTTTCACTGAGAGACCATCGCACATGTGTCTTTCACTGTGAGACCTTCACACGAGCATCTTTCACTGAGAGACCTTCACACGAGCATCTTTCACGGAGAGACCTTCACACGAGCATCTTTCACTGTGAGACCTTCACACGAGCATCTTTCACTGTGAGACCATCACGCATGTGTTTCCTCCTGCTGAGACTACCCACGCCACAAAAAAAAACTAAGCATGGATACCGGGGTCAGAATGAGCTCCTTTTCTAACATTCTGTTTTATGTGAAGTCCAGGGAGGGGACCTGGCATCGTGTGGAAAAGAGCCATAATGGCTGGAAGAGAGCCGTAATGGCGCCATTAGACTGAAAGTGTCACGGAGGTGTCTCTGCGCACTTTGAAAATGGGAAACATTAAACGGGCCGATTATGTCTGAGGGTTTGTCTGTCAGCACAGGCCAACGCCAGGCCTCTTAGTCTCTCTGTTCTACTGATAAATGTAGGTTTTTTTTAAAAAACTTAAAAAAGAATAATAATGGTTTAAAATATCAGCCAGAGTAATACTTCAAACATTGTATCAAGTGTCTTTAATCACCGGGGGGGGAGGGGGGCGCATTTTCAGAAGTCCAGGATGTTGTCTTTGACTGTACTGATCAGGCTTCTGCTGAGCCTCTTGCAGATTACTTTAGAGGGAATATAATTGAACCAATTTGCCAAAATCTCATTGACCTAACTTACCCATGCCATCGTGCTCGATAGGGCAGTATCCCCGGACCCCCCCCCCCAAAGGGATGGGGTCACTGCAGACCACCTTAACTTTTATACACCCAGCAGACCCAGCTTCGCATTCTCAGCACCGCGACTTCTGTTTCCCAGCCCCTGGAGCGGATACGTTTCAGCTTGATGCGTCTTGTGATGATGCATCAGGAAACACCGCTGCTGCAGATGACCTGTTCTGTCACACACAGCATGGGGAGCCCTTTCTGACTGGGGTGTCCTGGAGAGGAGAGTCAGTTCTGTCTCACACAGCATGGGGAGGTCTTTCTGACTGGGATGTCCTGGAGAGGAGAGTCAGTTCTGTCACACACAGCATGGGGAGCTCTTTCTGACTGGGGTGTCCTGGAGAGGAGAGTCAGTTCTGTCTCACACAGCATGGGGAGCCCTTTCTGACTGGGGTGTCCTGGGAAGGAGAGTCAGTTCTGTCTCACACAGCATGGGGAGCTCTTTCTGAGCGGGGTGTCCTGGAGAGGAGAGTCAGTTCTGTCACACACAGCATGGGGAGCTCTTTCTGACTGGGGTGTCCTGGAGAGGAGAGTCAGTTCTGTCTCACACAGCATGGGGAGCCCTTTCTGACTGGGGTGTCCTGGAGAGGAGAGTCAGTTCTGCCTCACACAGCATGGGGAGGTCTTTCTGAGCGGGGTGTCCTGGAGAGGAGAGTCAGTTCTGTCTCACACAGCATGGGGAGGTCTTTCTGACTGGGGTGTCCTGGAGAGGAGAGTCAGTTCTGTCTCACACAACATGAGGAGCCCTTTCTGACTGGGGTGTCCTGGAGAGGAGAGTCAGTTCTGTCTCACACAGCATGGGGAGGTCTTTCTGACTGGGGTGTCCTGGAGAGGAGAGTCAGTTCTGCCTCACACAGCATGGGGAGGTCTTTCTGAGCGGGGTGTCCTGGAGAGGAGAGTCAGTTCTGTCTCACACAGCATGGGGAGGTCTTTCTGACTGGGGTGTCCTGGAGAGGAGAGTCAGTTCTGTCTCACACAACATGAGGAGCCCTTTCTGACTGGGGTGTCCTGGAGAGGAGAGTCAGTTCTGTCTCACACAGCATGGGGAGGTCTTTCTGACTGGGGTGTCCTGGAGAGGAGAGTCAGACGGGACGGCAGAAAGTGGAGCCTCGGGTGATTCGCTGGTTCTGCCCTTTCTTCTTTTCCCTCTGTCGCTGCTCTGAAAGGAGGACTGGAGCGTGCGCTCAGAGAGAAGGCGTGTGATAACTCCGCACACGCGCGCGTGCGTGAGAGAGAGAGACCGTCTCCGGGCCCCGTGTTCTTCCCGGCCCGAGGAAGTGAGCTCATTGCAGGCTGTCGCTGTGCCGGAGTCACGGTCAGGGACCCCTGACCGCCGAACGCAGCCGGCCGCCTCCTCCGGGGGGACGTCTGAGCGCTGTCCTGGGGAAGCGGAGCGCGGGCGCGACCCTTCCTCAGCTCTTAATCGCGCTGCGCCGGAGCCTTCCGTTCACTTCGGGCGCGAGCGGAGAACGCGGCGAGGCCGCCGCGGCGGGACGTGCCGAAAGACCCTGTCCGCGTCTGCGCCCGTGCCTCTCAGAGACTCAATGGGGGCGAGGGCTGCCGGTGCACACTGGCTCTGCTCGGAGGAGGAGGGAGGAGGGGGGGTGGTGTTGGGACCTAGATTGTAGGACCTACAGTCGTTCGCTGAAGCAGACTCTATGGACCTGGCAGAAAAAAGCAAAATGGAAGAATTCCAGAGTGCACTGTGACAGGTTTATGAGGGCGTGGCTGTCCAGTCCCCGTACCGGGGCAGGGCTGTGCCTTTACTTTTTAGAGCACAGCTTCTAGGGCTGACCAGGTCGGTCATAGCCACTTGTATGGGCAGCCTGGCGGTATGAACGGGTCTGCTGACCGCTGTGTGTGTGTGTGTGTGTGTGTGTCCTCCCTCCGGTCCCGCCTCTGAGCAGGACGGAGTGTGACGCTGATGGTGACCGCTGTGGATGGCTGGACGTGTGTTGGGTGATATTATTAGTGAGTCTGCCAATCACACAGCTTCACCAGCTGCGGCGTTAGCGTTAGCGTGAGGGCTGGCTAATTTACTTTAGCCTACAGTTCTGGAGCAATTGCCTTATTTCTTATTCTGTAGTGTTAAAAAAATCATTAAAATCATTCCATAAAAATATAAGCATTCTGTTTTCCCACTGCTGTTTTATATAGTGCGCTCGCACAATTCTTTGTATTCCTTTGAAATGATTTAAAATAACTTTTCTTTCTACGATATCCAAAAAGTATTTTTTTCATTAACAAATTGGAAGTTGGTCTGTATTTTCGGCTTTTAAAGGATAGTAGAAGTTTGAACTGTGTCCACATTTTCACGTTGATTCAATCGACTGTTATTTATTAAAATAAAAAAATCTAGGGGAAATTCGTCTCCTGAATACTTTAAGAGTTTATTTTATTGGGCTAAACATGGTCTCTCTATAGCATCTTAAATTTCACAGTTTGTATGATTCAAGAAAATTCACCGGTTATTTGTGATTGTGAATACGAAAGCGCATAACGCCTATTGTTTTGTGTTTTTCTAACATTGGCGAAGTTCAAATCGTCTGGCGGTGTGACCGTTGTTGGCCGCTCCACGTTTTCTTCTTCTTTCTCTTCTTTTGTCCTTCAGAAAACGCAGAACAAAGTTATTTGGAGAGCAGAATAGGTTTTGACAGCTGTTGCGGTTGGGGTGGGGGTGGCGGGGGGGGGGGGTGCGAGGCGAGCCTCCGAAAGGGGAAACTGGCGCGTCGAGGGTTAACGCCGGCGTGTGCGGGAGGCTTTGGGGTGTTTCCTGTCCCCGGTGACCTTGCCGTGGCCCCTCCCCCCGGCTTTGTGCGGACAGGAGCGGAGCGGGGCGCGCGGGGCTAAAGGTAGCCGCGGCGGGTGCATTATGCTGCTCAGCGGAGAGGAAGTGCGCTGGAAAAACGCTGAGTTTGGCCTGGCGAGCAGCCAAAGCGCCGCTCTCTCTCTCTCGCTCTCTCGTTCACTCTCTCTCTCAGAGCTCTCTCTCTCTCAGAGCTCTCTCTCTCTCTGTCATGCTTTCTCTCTCTCGCTTGCTCACTCTCTCTCCCCCTGCTCTCTCTCTCTCCCTCTCTCTCCCCCCTGCTCTCTCTCTCTCTCTCTCTCTCTCTCTCTCTCTCCCTCTCTCTCCCCCCTGCTCTCTCTCTCTCTCTCTCTCTCAGCTCAGGGCTGTCTGAGCTCCCAGCTGCTGTTCCGTCTGCTCTTCAGGAATGCAGCGTCCGTCTCTGTGTGACATCACCACCAGCGAGCGGTTCAACTGAGGGCCAGGCAGCACTGGGAGGGGCCTATCATGTGTGTGTGTGTCTGTGTGTGTCTGTGTGTGTGTGTGTGTGTGTGAGAGTGTGTGTGTGTGTGTGTGTGTGTGTGTGTGTGTGTGTGTACTTGTGTGTGTGTTTCCTGTCTCTGGGCAGTGTATAAATAACATGCGTGTGGACTGTGCCCCAGTGGAGCACCTCCATATGTGCGCTCTTCCGCTTCCTTTCTCTGGCCTCTGTTAGTCACACCCGTGACATGAATGAACGGGCAGAGCGTCTGTCTGAAGCAGCAGAGCGTCTGTCTGAACCAGCAGAGCGTCTGTCTGAACCAGCAGAGCGTCTGTCTGAAGCAGCAGAGCGTCTGTCTGAAGCGGCAGAGCGTCTGTCTGAACCAGCAGAGCGTCTGTCTGAACCAGCAGAGTGTCTGTCTGAACCAGCAGAGCGTCTGTCTGAACGGGCAGAGCGTCTGTCTGAACCGGCAGAGCGTCTCTCTGAACCGGCAGAGCGTCTGTCTGAACCAGCAGAGCGTCTGAACCAGCAGAGCGTCTGAACCAGCAGAGCGTCTGTCTGAAACGGGCAGAGCGTCTGTCTGAACCGGCAGAGCGTCTCTCTGAACCGGCAGAGCGTCTGTCTGAACCAGCAGAGCGTCTGAACCAGCAGAGCGTCTGTCTGAACCGGCAGAGCGTCTGTCTGAACCAGCAGAGCGTCTGTCTGCACCGGCAGAGCGTCTGTCTGAAGCAGCAGAGCGTCTGTCTGAACCAGCAGAGCGTCTGTCTGAACCAGCAGAGCGTCTGTCTGAAGCAGCAGAGCGTCTGTCTGAACCGGCAGAGCGTCTGAACCGGCAGAGCGTCTGTCTGAAGCAGCAGAGTGTCTGTCTGCACCGGCAGAGCGTCTGTCTGAACCGGCAGAGCGTCTGTCTGAAGCAGCAGAGCGTCTGTCTGAAGCAGCAGAGCGTCTGTCTGAACCAGCAGAGCGTCTGTCTGAAGCAGCAGAGCATCTGTCTGAACGGGCAGAGCGTCTGTCTGAAGCAGCAGAGCATCTGTCTGAAGCAGCAGAGCGTCTGTCTGAAGCAGCAGAGCGTCTGTCTGAACCGGCAGAGCGTCTGAACCGGCAGAGCGTCTGTCTGAAGCAGCAGAGTGTCTGTCTGCACCGGCAGAGCGTCTGTCTGAACCGGCAGAGCGTCTGTCTGAAGCAGCAGAGCGTCTGTCTGAAGCAGCAGAGCGTCTGTCTGAACCAGCAGAGCGTCTGTCTGAACCAGCAGAGCGTCTGTCTGAAGCAGCAGAGCGTCTGTCTGAAGCGGCAGAGCGTCTGTCTGAACCAGCAGAGCGTCTGTCTGAACCAGCAGAGCGTCTGTCTGAACCAGCAGAGCGTCTGTCTGAACCAGCAGAGCGTCTGTCTGAACCGGCAGAGCGTCTCTCTGAACCGGCAGAGCGTCTCTCTGAACCAGCAGAGCGTCTGTCTGAACCAGCAGAGCGTCTGAACCAGCAGAGCGTCTGAACCAGCAGAGCGTCTGTCTGAAACGGGCAGAGCGTCTGTCTGAACCGGCAGAGCGTCTCTCTGAACCGGCAGAGCGTCTGTCTGAACCAGCAGAGCGTCTGAACCAGCAGAGCGTCTGTCTGAACCGGCAGAGCGTCTGTCTGAACCAGCAGAGCGTCTGTCTGCACCGGCAGAGCGTCTGTCTGAAGCAGCAGAGCGTCTGTCTGAACCAGCAGAGCGTCTGTCTGAACCAGCAGAGCGTCTGTCTGAAGCAGCAGAGCGTCTGTCTGAACCGGCAGAGCGTCTGAACCGGCAGAGCGTCTGAACCGGCAGAGCGTCTGTCTGAAGCAGCAGAGTGTCTGTCTGCACCGGCAGAGCGTCTGTCTGAACCGGCAGAGCGTCTGTCTGAAGCAGCAGAGCGTCTGTCTGAAGCAGCAGAGCGTCTGTCTGAACCAGCAGAGCGTCTGTCTGAACCAGCAGAGCGTCTGTCTGAAGCAGCAGAGCATCTGTCTGAACGGGCAGAGCGTCTGTCTGAAGCAGCAGAGCATCTGTCTGAAGCAGCAGAGCGTCTGTCTGAAGCAGCAGAGCGTCTGTCTGAACCGGCAGAGCGTCTGAACCGGCAGAGCGTCTGTCTGAAGCAGCAGAGTGTCTGTCTGCACCGGCAGAGCGTCTGTCTGAACCGGCAGAGCGTCTGTCTGAAGCAGCAGAGCGTCTGTCTGAAGCAGCAGAGCGTCTGTCTGAACCAGCAGAGCGTCTGTCTGAACCAGCAGAGCGTCTGTCTGAAGCAGCAGAGCATCTGTCTGAACGGGCAGAGCGTCTGTCTGAAGCAGCAGAGCATCTGTCTGAACGGGCAGAGCGTCTGTCTGAAGCAGCAGAGCGTCTGTCTGAAGCGGCAGAGCGTCTGTCTGAACCGGCAGAGCGTCTGAACCAGCAGAGCGTCTCTCTGAAGCAGCAGAGCGTCTGTCTGAACGGGCAGAGCGTCTGTCTGAAGCAGCAGAGCGTCTGTCTGAAGCGGCAGAGCGTCTGTCTGAACCAGCAGAGCGTCTGAACCAGCAGAGCGTCTGTCTGAACCAGCAGAGCGTCTGTCTGAAGCAGCAGAGCGTCTCTCTGAAGCAGCAGAGCGTCTGTCTGAAGCGGCAGAGCGTCTGTCTGCACCGGCAGAGCGTCTGAACCGGCATGACAGCAGCTGCGTGTTCTTTAATGTATCCCATAATGCCTCTATACAATCCCTCAGGATTCATACCATGTGTATTTGTCTACTTTTCCCTTTCTTTATGTGCCTGTGCTTTGTTTGGACATTTTATTTTGCTGTATCGTGGTAAACATAAATGCAAAAGCCTGCCTTTTGTGCCAAAATCCACCTGAAATATGGAGTCTCAAAGGTGCACCTCTCACCAGCGTTTTTTAGATTTGTCTGGAATGCAGGACTGGTAGCCTTAATTCCCTTCTGCTTTCTGGCAGCCGCTGATCTGGCCCACTGATGGAGTCATTCTGAAGCGTATTAAAAAGAGAACTGAAAGTCATATTGCGGAGAATTTGACTCCCTTTTTCTGTCAGCGGTGGTTGAAACTGCAAGTCATTGGCATTGCATGGGTACTGAGTGGTAGCTTGGTAGCGGTGTTAGCAGGAGCTCGGCGGGTTTGATTGGCATCCCTGTGTTTCTTACGCTGTGCTATCGCCATGTGTCTCGCGTTGATAATGGCGCATTATTAGGGATTATAACCACCTGCTTTTCTGCTAAGACTTCAAACAAAACACAAAGACTGCAGCCTGAACAAGCAGGACCTGTCCCCTGTGTGTGTGTGTGTGTGTGTGTGTGTGTGCACATGCCTGCATGCTTGTTTTTGTGTGTGTGTTTGGGCGTGCTTGCATGTGTATGTGTGTGTGTGTGTGTGTTTGGGCGTGCTTGCATGTGTGTGTGTGTGTGTGTGTGTGTGTTTGGGTGTGCTTGTGTGCGCGTGTGCTTGTTTGTTTGTGTGTGTTTGGGCGTGTGAGTAAACACACACACACAGCCTAAGTAGTGTTTATATACAAGAACTGTATTTGTACATATAGTTAATATGTATCTTTATTATTTGTATCAGAGACCGAGATCTCTCTCTCTCCCCCCCTCTCTCTCTCTCTCTGTCTCTGTCTCTCCCTCTCTCTCCGCTGTCCTGTCAGGTGCCGTTGTGCCCGCGCGGAGCTCTAAGAAGGGCACACGTGCGGTATGTCTTAGCGAGCGGGCACAGAGCGGGGGGAGGGACCTGAGGCAGGGAGGGGGTGTTGGGGGCGTGTCCTTCCTATTTTTAAAGCGTATTCATCCCCCCGGTCTGGAGTCTTTCCTGGGGGGTGCATCCATGGCCCGGAGCGGTAACGTCCCATAATCCCCCCCTTCCTTACTCTCGTCTTTAAAAAGCATGCGTGAGAAAACCCTGGCGCGACATTCCGCTTCCCTCGCACCGCCGAGACTCATGGGTAACCCGCCCCCCCTCCTCAGCACTCTCACACACGGGCCCGGGAGGGCAGTGACACCCCCTCTGACGCGGGGACGCGTCTAAAATAAAAAAGGCATGTAAACTATGAAAACGTCTGAGATAGTTTGCTCAGATGCTCTTCCTCAACGTCTGTGTTAGCCCGTTAGCGCAGTAGCGACCCTCCTCTCTGTCCTCTTCTTTTTCGAGGGGAGCGTAGAGGTCGTGACCTTGTTGACGTGCACTTCGTGAGGAAATGCCGTCCCGCTCCCCACACCCCCTTTGATTAAACCCCAAAGGAAGTGCAGGCTCTCTTTAGGGCTGGGGGAGGGGCGGGGTGGGGGGGGCGGAGGGGGACAGGGCCCCCACACCCCTCCTGTTTGTAATGTTATCAATGTTCAAATAATCTCCCGCTAAGAGGTGGAGTGGGTGGGGGGTGGTGTGGTACTCTTAGCAGGCTGGGGGGAGGGGGGTGTACAGGGGCCTCATTTCACACACACCCCCCCCCCCCACCCCGGTGTAGCGTTTCCTCCAGTAACGTGAGGCCAAGCCCACACTGCAGTGTCACCAACCCCAGCATACAGTAATGATATCAGAGCTAGCCTGAGGAAACAGCTGCCTGACTGTATCTCCTCCCTCCCTCCCTCCCTCTCTCTCTTTCTTTCTCTCTCTCTACCTCTGTCTCTCGCACACCCTCTCTCTTTCTTTCTCCTTCCCCCTTTCTCCCTCCCTCTCTCTCTTCCTCCCTTCCTCTCTCTCGCTCTCTCCTCTCTCTCTTCTTCCCTCCCTCCCTTCCTCCCTGCCTCTCTCACTCCCTCGCTTTCCTTTTCAGCTGTGCCAAAGCCTGTGTCCCTCTGGAAAAGCAGAAGGAGGATGTTGGGGGTTAGGGTGTGGGGGTACGGGGGGAGCTGTGTGTGGTAACTCCGAGGTCCCCCGGCTCCTTTGATATGGGAAAACGATCCGAAAGCAAAACAGGAGAGGGATCAGGTCCTCGAGGGGGCCCCTCTGGAGCGGGGCGGGGCGCTGGCGTGGCCGATTGCTGTACAAACATCGCCAGCCACAGCTGTGCTCCTTCACTCCCCCCCCCCCCCCCCCCACCCCCGGCCCCCCGCTCCACGGTCACGCTCGCGCATCACTCCTTAACAGGACCACACACCTCAGTCCCTGGTCTTAATCCCCACACCCCCCACACAGCCCAGGCCTCAACCTCTCTCTCCCAGCGCGCCTGGCCGCATCCTCAACGCTGTGCACGTGTCCAGTAAAGCGTTTGTTAAGATGGTGTTCAGGTCACCCACAGCAGTGCCTGCTCTGCCAACCTGAGGCGTCCCGTTTCAGGGTCTCCCAAACGCACGCGGACGTTTGGTCCCAAAGTACGGACCCCCCCCTTTATTCTCTCGCACGATTGGCCCCCTCTCCCGCCGCCTCGTGGTTCTGCTCTGGCCCTGTCGATCGCTGGGACGGTCTGTGGGGGACACGGTCTCTAATGCTGCCGTGCCAGGGTTAGGGTTAGGGTTAGGGTTTCGGTTGGGGCCTCCTGGGGCGTGTGGGGTTAGGGTTAGGGGTAGGGTTAGGGTTTCGGTTGGGGCCTCCTGGGGCGTGTGGGGTCGCGTGGTTCCCTGCTTGCCTGGCGTGTGCGTGAAACCGGCCGACTCACAAGCTTCGTTTCTCTTTCAGCGGGAGCCAAAAGCCGCTTGCCGGGGGAGGCTGAATGAGGCGCCATTTAGCACATGTTCCTCAGGACGTTTCCTAATTTAATCCAGACCTGCTACACCCCGCCCCCACGTGCACACACACATACACACTCTCACACACTCACACACACACTCTGTCTCACACACACCTTTAGCTGGAACAACACACACATACACACCCTCACACACTCACACACACACTCTGTCTCACACACACCTTTAGCTGCAACAAGCTTTTTGCCCACGTTCATTGGAAGGTTACTAACTCAAAAAACAAGCAAACCAGATTAATGACCTTGGTTCAGTTACATCGTAATTTCTCAGGATTATTCTCAGGGAATTTCCAAATTCAATTAGACAAATATGCGGCAGCGCAGAATCTAATTTGAGAGCGTGGAGAACGCTGGTGTTTACGAGCACACGGTCTGGTTGCAGCTGAAGTCTGTTTACATGTTTTGACCTTCTCTTATGTACGTAGGCTATGGTCTGGGTTTATTTTTTTCCCCACTGCTGTCACTAATTTTCCAATTATTAAGTGGGACAAACCTCCACCCCAAAATCCCTCCCAAAACTCCACCCCAAAATCCCTCCCAAAACTCCACCCCAAAATCCCTCTTAAAACTCCTCCTGAAAATCTCTCCCAAGCCTCCACCTCAAATCTCTCCAAAAAACTCCATTCCGAAATCTCTCAAACCTCCCCAAAATCTCTCCACCTCCGCATTCTTCTGTGTGTGTAACGGGTCCGTTCCACTTCTGTTGGTGGCCAGGGTGGCTAAAACAGCCCCGAAAAATCCACACAAATCCACTGTGATGTAATCCTGCGCAACTGCATTTGAGTCCGTTTCTGGGAACGGGTGTAATCTTGCACTCTCTCATGCCCGTTTTTTTTTTTTCCTCCTTCCTCAGCTTTCCGGGCCTTGCTGGTTTCTGAGTGCATTTCATTCCAGCTTTGAAAAGTTTCCCAGTGCATTGTGGGACCACTTTGCTTTATCGCTGCTGGCGTTCATAAAAGCGACTTCCTTTTAAGAGTTTGGTGTGCTCTCTTTTTCTCTCTCTCTCTCTCTCTCTCTCTCTCTCTCCCTCTCTCTCCCTCTCTCCCTCCCTCCGGCAAAGGGTAAGGCTTAACCGAGTGTTGTGTTTTGAGTAACTGCACCCAGGGTGCACTGTTTCAGAGACTGAACTTTAAATGTGTGGAGAGTCTGATTGGCTCCCGTGTGTTTGTGTAGTGTTCGGTGAAACCGGTTGTGGGGGGGGATGTGGGCTTTTGTGATTTTCCTCCAGACTGCGCGGTTTCTGGGACAGCTGGGCTGTGTTCGGGTTCCTGCTAAAATTGGCTACTTTGGGGCTTTTGAAGCTCCGAGGTCTCTTGAACATGCAGGAGAATAATCTTCCCCCTCAGACAGGGATGGGATGGGGGGGTGGGTTGTGGGAAGAGGGTCATGTCAGTGTTTAATAACTTGCACATGAGATACTGAAGCGAAGCTTAAATACCAAACATTATCTTGAAATCATTGGAAAAATTTTTTTTTTTTTTTTTGGAGGGGGGGGGTTGATAGGGGTGGGAAAGAGGTGTGTGGTGGTGTCTGAGCCGCAGGTACTCTGTGTGTGTGTTTGTGTGTGTGTGTGTCTCTGTGTGTGTGTGCGTGTGTTTGTGTGTGTGTGTGGTGCTGGTGTCAGAGAGCCCCCTGCCACACGCAGGGCCTCCTCACTCAGATGGCGCTCATATTTGGTTAAGTGGAGCGTTGTTGCCGTGGAGCCAGTGGGACGGAATGCGCGTGGCTTTTTTGGGTACGGTACATTAAATTGGGCCTGTACTGAGGTGGGGGGGGGGGGGTGGGGGTTGGGTAGGGCTGAGCTACACGTTCTAAAAGGGTACATGCCGCGACGCTTCCTGCGTCACTGGCCCCGCCCCCGCTATTTGAGCTTAGCGCTCGGCTGCTCCAGCGGCGTGGCCCAAAGCAAACAGGTCTTCCGCCAGATATGTGCCTCCCTGCTTTTTCGACGAGCGGTGGGCGGTGGGGGCGGCCTGCTTATTTATACTGACCGGCGGCAGCGTGGGCAGCGTGCATTCTGGGAATCCGCGTGAAAGCCGGCTCCGCGATGCGAAGCACGGAAACCCCGGCTCCGCCCAAACTCTCGCACCTCTATTTAAATGTGTCACAGGAGCCCCGCGGTATAACCTGATATACGCTCTCTGTGCGGGGAAGTGCCAGCGCAGGAGCATTTGGTTCATAGAGCAAACGGCTTATGAGAAAAACAGAACAGGCCCGGCTGATATTTTCTTGTTGCCGGGGGCAAACTTGTAAAAAAGCAGAAAGTGTTTTCTAAATGCAAAACTTAGCTAGAGCAAGGCCTCTGTGGTCTCTGTTGTTAAGCCATTACGCACAGCAACGTCTGTCCTTTGTCTTCAGATGAAGCAGAGCCCGAACTGTCATGTCTTATTTTATCATCGTTCCAAATTCTGCAGTAAGATGTGCAGTTGGAGCTAAGAATGGCACCAGGTTTTTCCTGCCTGCGCTAGAGAGATGTGTCTTAGACCAGCGACGCTCTCAGACTGGGCAGGGACCGTCCTCGCAGTCCCGTCCCGCCTGGGGAACCGTGAGAAACCGGAGCCAACCGCCGCTTGCAAACGGCAAGAGGGTCTCCTGCTTGGTTGACAACATTTACATTTTTAGCCCCAGCTCTCTGTTCCCTCATGCCCAGTAGATACAGTGTACTTCAGCTCTTCAGCTTTGTGTTTAGGCTCTACCATCAAGAAACAAAAAAAACAAAAACAAACTAGCTGAATTTCTTCAGTGTGTGGCCTGTCCACTTAAAGCAAGCAGAGCTTGGCTCTTCGTTCTCCTGGCATGTTTAAATCATGGGGCTTTGTTGCCATCCTACATTCTGCAGAATGTGCACATGTTGCCATCCTACATTCTGCAGAACGTGCACACGGTGCTTTCCTCTACATCCTGCAGAACGTGCACACGGTGCTTTCCTCTGCATCCTGCAGAACGTGCACACAGTGCTTTCCTCTGCATCCTGCAGAACGTGCACACGGTGCTTTCCTCTACATCCTGCAGAACGTGCACACGGTGCTTTCCTCTACATCCTGCAGAACGTGCACACGGTGCTTTCCTCTGCATCCTGCAGAACGTGCACACGGTGCTTTCCTCTACATTCTGTAGAACGTGCGCATGGTGCTTTCCTCTACATCCTGCAGAACGTGCGCAGGGTGCTTTCCTCTACATCCTGCAGAACGTGCACACAGTGCTTTCCTCTACATCCTGCAGAACGTGCACACGGTGCTTTCCTCTACATCCTGCAGAACGTGCACACGGTGCTTTCCTCTACATCCTTCAGAACGTGCGCAGGGTGCTTTCCTCTACATCCTGCAGAACGTGCGCAGGGTGCTTTCCTCTACATCCTGCAGAACGTGCGCACGGTGCTTTCCTCTACATCCTGCAGAACGTGCACACGGTGCTTTCCTCTACATCCTGCAGAACGTGCACACAGTGCTTTCCTCTACATCCTGCAGAACGTGCACTCAGTGCTTTCCTCTACATCCTGCAGAACGTGCACACTGCTTTCCTTGACAGCTGCCGAGGAATTTGCAGGTCTGGGTTAATTGTGCATTTTGAAATTCTAATTCATACAAAATGGTGACAGGAACAGGAAAATGTTACAGGCCTGTATTACGTGCGGTGTGTGTGTGTATGTGTGTGTGTGTGTGAGGGGGGGTAGGGGAGACAGACAGATTTGCGTCCGATAGGACAGGATTTACGGCCAGTATTTTGGAACCCTCTCAGAAATGTCCATCTCCCATAATGCCTGCTTTACTGGCAAAAAAAAAACAGCCCCACTGCCATCTTTCTTCATTTTAGTTGTCAGCAAATGCAGGAGGAAAGTTTTTTTTCTCTGGCGGGGGTGGAAATGAGCCGTTATCAATCTACGGCGGCTCAACAGGTGCCACCTTCCCGCCAGTCCCCCCAGCCCCGCCACACATCACCTCCGGTACCGCCATCCGCCATCTGCGCTCCCGGGCCGCTCCTGGGCCGCTCCCGGGCCGCTCCCGGGCCGCTCGTCTGAAACGCGGAATTCATTCTGGCCGTCGCGGCTTTTCTGCGCTTTTATTTCGCTTTCGAATTTGAAATTGGTTCTTCTTTTTCTGAGGGTGTGAAAAGATCCAATTTGATTTTTTTTTTGGGCGGGGGGGTGTGGGGTGGGGTTGAGGTGTCTGCCACCCTCGTTAATGTGTTTTGTTTCAGAAGCAGTCGGGCATTTCAGTATGGCAGGGAGAGGGCCAGGGCCTGCCTGTAAATAGCCCCACCTGAGTGCTGTTATGGTACTGGCCGATGTGAGAAGGCATTCATTCCAGTGATACTGATGACCTCATATCCCGGGAAAATCCATTTGCAGTAAAGACGGAGGGGGGTGGCCTGATGTCTCTCTTGGTTAAATACAGTGCTGTGGTTTGAAAGAACGTCCACTTTATTCACCGATTGTGTATCTGCTGCAGGGAAGGTGGGTCATTAACCGTAAGAATGCTGACTTGCGTTTGGTTTTTGGTGATGGTTGGGTAATGAAAGCTGTCGATATGATTGGATTAAAACTCAAAAGAGCCCAGGCCCGATCCTGCCTGGCCAGCAATCTCTTTTCTCCATAGAAACAGACCTTCGCTTTCAGTCAGAGAGAGCGAGTGAGAGCGGGTGGCGAGTGAGAGAGAGAGAATGAGAGAGAGTGGGTGAGAGATGGGAAGGGAAAGAGAGTGTGATAGGGAGTGAGACAGAGAGAGAGAGAGAGAGAGTGAGTGATAGATAGGGAGTGAGTGAGAGATAAGGGGAGAGAGAGTGAGTGAGGTGAGAGATAAGGGGGGGAGAGAGGGAGAGAGAGAGAGAGAGAGAGAGGGATGGGAACAGAGATAGAGAGAGAGAGAGAAGAGGAGATATGGCAGGCTTTGAAGCCACCACGGTCCTCAGGTATACCTGACTGGTGCAGCAGAGCCCAGCATTAATAAAGTTCACTCTTACTGGGGTAAAAGGACAGCAGGTGTGAATTCTGATGTGGCCTGGCTCAGGTGCTGTGTGAGGAAGTCGGACAGCCGGCCTGCTGAGTGCGGGTAGGGTTTTTTGGGCGTGATCCCACCACAGGGCGGTTGCTGGATGATGCGTACGGCACCGCCGTGTCCACAGACCCCCCAGGAAGGGGGGGGTGGGGGGCACACAGAGAGGAGCTGGCCTTGACAGGAAGTACCTCCCATCATTCGCCAGGTTCGCTGGCGGAACCAATCCTTGCCTCTTCACTACGTCTGATTTTGGGACGGGTTTTCCTGTCCAGCACTACATGTTGGTGGTTACTGAGGCTGTCCTCCCCATAACCAGGATGGTGAACTTCTTAAACCAAATTTAGGGGTTTTGAAATGTATGGGTATTGATTTATAGATGAGAGATTTCAAAAGGAAATGAGAGGGAGGGGGAGCTCTTGAGCGTTTTTATGTGCATCACATGATATTTAAAGATGACAACATTCCAAGGATCTGACAGCACTGTCCCTGTGAAAAGAGAACATTTGCTCGGTTGATTTCCCAGTTTCGTTTCAATTTCATTTTTCATGTATTGCCATCACATATTTAACAAAAAAACTGATCACTAGGGATACTCATTATTGTGCAAAATATGCAGTTATATATCTCTGGGATTTTGTAGTGTTTTAGTATTACGGTTCTGGTTAGTGATCATTGTTGCATTTGAGTATAACCTGCAACAGATGTTCTAGTCTCTCCACTGATGCGCATGGGTTAGTTTAAGGATGGATCAGAACGATACTGGTAGATTTTTTTCGTCTCTATTATTGTAATGCAAGTACAAATTTTAATCCAGTAGGCAGCCTTTTTTCCACCCCTGTCTATCCGTTTTCTTTGTGTTCCTTTCTTCTTCTCACGTAGAAGTGAAATTAAAAGGCAAAATAATAAACTCCGTGGCCAGCGGAGTGTGGAGATACAGCTAATTATTTAGCAGTCTGTCAGAGAGTAGCGGGAAGCGCGGGGGCCGCCTTTAACCCAGGCGAACAGATGGCGCGGATCTGATGAACTGTCCGCGAGATGCCGTTCCTCGCAAGATGCGAAGACTCCGGAGAATTCTCTCACTCCCCCCGCGACACCCTCGCCTCTCGCCGCCAGCTCATTAAAGTGTTCCCGCATCTCCCCGGCACCTCGCGCTAAATCCGTGCCAAGAAACAGGGAGACGTGCGTTGTGTGTGCATGCGGGTGTGCTTGCGCGTGTCCCTGCGTGTGTGTGCTCGCGCGTAAATGTATACTCTAATATTACCCTGGAAAACGTGGACCTCTGGTGTTATGTATTCCGATAACTACTACTGAATTGGGGTAGAAAAAATAAAATAACATCTCACATTCACGGAAAACGCATTGCTTTTAAACTCAATACCGACACTGATATAAATTTAATATAGATATTTTCCCACTCCTTGTTCTGCATCGAGGTTATTAACTGTGCCTACCACACATTCAGTTTAGAGGAATTAAACGATGTGAATATGCAGCCAACTAATTTATAAGCCGAATGATATATAAATTCACGTTTGTTTAAATAGGCTTCTAAACGTTTGCTCTTATTACTTGCATTTGTAGCCATGGAGACCGTTAAGGGGGAATAATTTTGATTTTGAAGCTGGTAATTAGGAGCCGTTGCACAAAGTGGATCTGTTTGTGTAGCTGGAGATTAAACAAAATGAAGGACTGGCAGACAGGGGTGATTTAAATGTTCTATGAGCCTTTTGTAAGGAATATGCCCGAAATCAATTTATTTTCTTTCTTCTGGTGTCCTGCAGACATTAATATCACTCATTTGGCAGATAACAGATTTCTTTTGCATTCGTGATGAACTCTCGTTTTAAATGTGTGTTTTGCGCACAAATTAAATAAGTCTCTTGATTGTTTGTTGTGTTTCTAAGGGCGTACGATTTTGAGGCACGTAATTGACCCAGATTTAAGGGCCATTTCTGTCTTAGCCGCAAGCCGCCAGTCCAACCGAAGCAGCAGCGCACCTTGTTGTAGCTCGACACCGCGTTAAAACCAAAGGTAGCAATTCCGATCCCATCCACACGCCCCAAAACAATAATTAGGGAGATTTGTGAGCTGCAGTGGTGTTGGAAAACAGTTTTACACGGTGAAAGAGCAGATTAAAGGTTAGTAGTGCTTAAGTTGAGGGGCAGGTGATGCATGTGTTACCCCACCCCCCAACACAGCTGAAACACCAGGCCTGCCTCTCACTCACAGGTATGGAGCAAACAGGCTGCTTAGCAATGCTGTGATCTCTAATGCCCCCAACACACATAATCATTTCAGCTCTTTAAAGGGGGGGGGGGGGGGGGGCTGTTCTGTTCTGCTGTTTTGTATGTGTGCGTGTGTGTGCAGGAGTGTGCTGCATGTATTCATTTTAGTTACACAGTAACTAAAATGGCTTTTCTGGCTTTTCCCCTTTTCTCCCAAGAATTCCTTTCATGGAATCAAATTTTTACAGTGCAGTTGGAGTCAAATTGTAAAAGAAAGCAGGAAAGCCCAATCCAGCATGTCCTTTGCCTGTTTTAACTTCTAGATTGTGTCACAGAAGTAAATTAAGAGGACGGAAGTATGCATTGTTGGAATTTCATATTATACATTATTGAATGTATTGTAAATAGCAACTGCTGCTCATCAAAGAGGTGGTTGATGGTCTCTCTTGTTAAAGGAGGCAGAGCTTCCTGTTTTAGGTGAGATGAGGTGGGTAAGGGGCGCAGCTTCGGAGTGTGAGACTGCGCACTCCCATACTGTGCGGATGGCCAAGTCAAACCCGTGACTCTGATTGCATTGCCTACAATATGATAGAAGGCTTCCCTGTGTTAAATAATAAATGTGCATTTGCGATGCCTGTGCACGTGTGCTTTTCCCAGCGTTTCCAAGGAGACTTTTCGAGAAAGGGCACGCGGGGTTAAGCCCTATATCCCCCCCGCTGTATTCTGCTGAATCAGCGCGAGGCCGCGTCTGTGTCAAATTAGGCAGATCTCTTAGCCGCTCAGTGCTGCCGCCGGCTTTCTAACCATAAGGACGCATTGTTTGAGTCATGTCTGAGCCATCCGTTATCTTTTCACTGCTTGTCGCGTGTGAGTGATGCTTCCACGCGTGATTAATGGGGGGGGGGGGGGAGGCGGCGGGGGGCACCGGGGGGCACCGGTATCTTAAAGAGGGGAAAGGGGGGCAGCACGCCGCTAGCTACGCGGCTTTTTAGTATGCCTTCATCGTTACTCTTGTTTACCACGGTGCGTCTGGGCCTGAATCATCCGTCACGCGAATTGAAAGGCCCCCAACCCCCCCCCCCCCCCCAAATGTCTACTCGCCAACAAGACGCATACATCACAGCGACTGGCAGCGGGGGCGAAAAAAACAAACAAAGTAAATTAAAAAAAACCAACAGCGGCCGTGCGAAAAATGTTTGCTCTTCTCGTCCAGCGGCGGCCATTTTGATTTCCCTTTACTTGGGGGGGTAAGATGCGTTCAGTCAGGTTGCCGGTTCTGTATTGGCCGGGCTCGGTGCTGCAGCGAAGCGGGTCACAGGCGGGCGACCGTCCGCCACGGCGGGGAGGAGACCGGCGCGTCTCGCCGCGGCTGGTTCCGTGACGGACGTGCGATTTCCTGGCTCTCCTGACGCCGCTGGGCGAGCAAGGAGATCAAACGCTATTCAGATGAGCGGCTGCATCATTAACCTGCCTCAGAAACAGGGCCGCCCACCCAGTCCGCCTCTGCCTTAATCCCTCCCTCCCTCCCTCTTTCTCTCTCTCTCCTCATCCCCCCTCTCTCTACCCACCCCTCTTCCTCTCTCCTTCTCTCCCACCTTTCTCTCCCCCTTCTCTCCCCCGTTTCTCTCTCACTCTCTCCCCCTTTCTCTCACTCACTCTCCTTTCGCTCTCTCTTCCCCCTACCTCTATCCCACCCTCTCTCCTTCTCTCCCACCTTTCTCTCCTCCTCTCTCACATGTTTCTCTTTCCCTCTCTCTTTCTTTCTCTCTCTCTCTCCCTCTCTCTGTTTAATTCAGTTCAACCCACATTTAATTGGCATGAAAGAGTGTACATTTTAGTGTCCAAAGTATGATCTTCAACGCTGTATGTGCAGTAACAAACAGAGCAAAAAAAAAATGAAATGTGTATTTATATATTTGCATGTGTATATTTATCTCTCTCTCTCTCTGTCTCTGTCTCTCTCTCTCTCCCTCTCTGTCTCTCTCTCCCTCCCTCTCTCTCTCTGTCTCTCTCTCTCTCTCTCTGGCAGGTTTTCACCTCAGCGGCACGGTGACGGAGGCCGCCACACCGCCGGAGCCCGAGGTCGTCTGCAACGTGGCCATCAGCTTCGACCGCTGCAAGATCACGTCCGTCACCTGCGGCTGCGGCAACAAGGACATCTTCTACTGCGCCCACGTGGTGGCGCTGTCCCTGTACCGCATACGCAAGCCCGACCAGGTCAAGCTGCACCTGCCCATCTCAGAGACGCTCTTTCAGATGAACCGCGACCAGCTGCAGAAGTTTGTACAGTATTTAATCACCGTGCACCACACGGAGGTGCTGCCCACCGCCCAGAAACTGGCCGACGAGATCCTCTCCCAGAACTCCCAGATCAATCAAGTGCACGGTAAGATGCGACTTTCCCTGGTGGGCGGGGTTTGGTGGGGAGGGGGCGGAGTTGGGTGACTTGGCCCCTCCCACTGCGTTTTGGTTGGTCGGAGGCAGCTGTGGACTTGCCCGCAGCTTCGTGAAGTCCATGTTGAGGGTTTCTCTGGCTTGTGCTGCAAAAGGGCATTCGCATGGCGGACTTTCTGACAAAATACACCCTGGACCGCTGTTCACCTCGCACTGGCTGTGTCACGTGTCTTCCAGATCAGTGTTTAGAATGCTCCGTTATGTGGCCCAAGTCATGTTATCATTTCAGTTCAGTTAAAACAGTTTTTTAAGAATTTGCTCCTTGATGCAGCTGTGTGGCCGTGTGTTTGAAAGAGGAGGCGGTGGTTGGGTTGTGCACCTCCTTGCTCGCCCCAAGGAGGAAGAGGAGGATGCGAGCACCTCATCCCGTCCTGTCTGACGGAGTACGAGCTGCTTCCTGTCGAACGACTCTGTCTGGGCGAAGTGCTTTGGCAGTCGGTTATTTCTGGTCTTTGCTTGCGGTTAGTAATCCAGCTGCCTCGCTGTCCTACATCTCGTTACTCATCAACAGTTCTTTTGTGTCTTTTTTTTTATTTTATTTTTTTAAACACGGTTTGGCTGCAGAAATGTTTGGGTGATTTGTGACAGTCCTCCAAAATGCTTTAATTTCTACCTGTCTGTTTCTACCCTGACTTGTAGGGGCCTGGGTTGTAGCCCTACATTGAAGGGACCTCAGTTTTAGCCCACTGAAGAACTATAGCAAAGCTGTGTTGGGTCTTTGCTCTTTGAAGGACTGCAGCTAAGCTGCTGGGCACTAAAACACTCTCCTCTTTTTTCTTCAAGAATAAACAGTGTTTGGTTTATTCAGTACGTCTCCCCCAATCCTTCTGTATAGTGTGCCAGGAGGTGCTAAAGTCACATTTATGTATGCCAGAATCTATGCCGTGTGCATGCGCGTGTGTGTGAGGCGCAGGCGCAGTTTTTTAAAATCCAAGGAAAAAAAGCTTTTTGCGATTTGCCACAAGCAATGTCATCAGTTAGGCTGACTTTTTTTTTTTTTTTTAATCTTTAATTTTTTTATTTTTTTATTTTTTTTTAGAAATGGGAACGAAGCCGGTGAGATGAAATGGTCAAGGCTGGAATGTTGGCTCATAGCTTTTCTTCCCTTGCAGGTGCTCTTTAATAAAAACAAAAAAAAAGCTGCAATCGTTTGGTATTTCAGGGAACAAAAAGCCAAATTGTTCTGGAAGAACCTTGTGACACCTAAAGATGTTCACCAATACAAGGACTTTCTTCACCCCTGGCCTGCTGACCCATGGGGCTGAACACCATGTTTGAGTTTCAGTGGTGTCTGCAGCGTTGTGGTTTCACTGCTGTTCCTTTTGCTATCAGCCATTTAACACTGAGAGGTTTATTTCCGTCATGGACTTTGATGGACAGGTCGGTGATTTCAGGTAGTGAAGTCACTTGATTAGTTTTCGTACTTGTATAAAAGGCTCTGACATTTATGGGTGCTTACCACTTTAATAGTCCCGTTTTCTAGGTATAGGAAATGACGTATGTATCTCGCTGGTTTTTTTTCTTTGCCATTGTGTGGAAAGTGCTCAAGTTCGGTGTATAGTTTAGATTACTTTCCTGTAGATTTCTTACCACAGGAAGAAATAAGGATTTATGTCCGTATTTCTTCCTGTGCGATCCAGTTATGAACATTCCGAGTATTGATGACGGAATGTAAGTGCCTGCTTATCTTCGATGTTATGTTTAAACACGCATTTGTATGTGCCTAGCGAGCTGAGAGATATTTCTAATATTGTCATGCTGCTCATGCTGTAATTGACTGGAGGAAGTACTAAGTTAGTTATTGTGATCCTTAATATGTTTAAGTTAAAGTAGTCCTGTTTATGCTGTTGCGAAAGTTACATTAATAGTCTCCATGTGGGGAGGAAATGTCCGTTGTGTGTGGAGGCCATTATCTAGTACTTTTTACAGTCAATTTTTTTCTTTCAATTCAATTCGCTTTATTGGCATGACAAATTTGTACATCTGTATTGCTAAAGCTTGTAAGGTACAGCAATGTATATATATATATTTTTAAATAATAAAATAATAATAATAATAATAATAATAATAATAAAATAAAAACAATAGAAGTAACAACTAGTCTCTCTCTAGTACCTTCGTCTAATCGAACGACAATGTCGCCATTGTCTTTTGCGTGACCTGGTCAATTGGGATGGCAGGTATGCCATCCCGCCAAGTTACGCCTTGGCAGGGGCATGGCCCATACCTATACAGCACTGAGAGTTTGGCACTTTTCAGGGTTCCCCACAGAAATAACCACAACAGCCACGGACACTCAGCCCTTAAAAACATTAAATTCTGTACATTCTGACTCCATTTCAACAGACAGATTTCATAAACAACTTCACATGTCCACACAAAAAAAAAGCCCCAAACTAAGGGGATTTTGCGTTTTCTCCTTCTTCTCATTCTTATTTTTCCTGCCGCCTATCCCACTAACAACATGTCTCCCCATTGGACATTTTACCGACATCAGCCAAATCCTCACCCTCACAACTCAATCACAAACTCGCATACACACGCAAAATACCCATACCTTTTTACTCTGAAACATTTCCAGTTTAAACAGCTAATTTGCCTGTGGCCTAGTGGGTAAGGTTACAGCCTTGGGAGCATGGGGTCTTAGGTTCAAGCCCAGCTAGGGACATCAATAATTAATAATTGATATCAATACTTTTAATGGCAGGCCTGGACTGGTCTTGTATGTGTGAGTAACTTGGCATATTTGTACGTTGAAAACGTGTTTTTTATGAGATGATGTATACGTGACAAAAACAGTGTAAGTCTTTGTACATTTTTAGTTGTCTCTTTTACATTGTTAAAAAGAGTAATATTCTCATTTGTATGTAATTAGGTTACTGTTTCTGCTAAAATGATCATTGCCATGCTTATTGATGTATTGAATGAGTTTGGTGGTTTGATTTGGTACTGTATGTATATATGTGTATATGTATGTACGTATGTATGTATGTATGTGTATATATATATATATATATATATATATATATGGAGATTTCTTTATTCATGCTTCGCAGTAATTTATTTAATTAAATGCCTAATGGCGATTTATTGTTATTCCAGACTGATGACAATACTGAATGTTAAACTGCACCGATAAATACTGTTAGGACACTACACCATTCCGAGAAGAAATGACATCTCCTCTTCATTCCTGTGTCCTGACCGATGCACCATCCTGTTTACTGCCCAAACCTATATGAATTAGCCTGACTTAATTACCTCACCAACAGCACTGTTGTATTTTCTTCTATGATGGCGGCCAAATATGGATTTAGCTGCATGGGTCAGAATTTCTCTCAGAACTTTGCAGATAGAGACAGAGAGTGCCTGAGGTCTTTCCCATCAAAATTCAGATGCGCTGTTGGGATTTTATCTGATTCAGAAATGAGAAACCAGGCGAAATCGTAACAATTAGAAAGAGAGAAATCTATAGTTCTTCTCTTGTTTACTATTGTAAATGACGTGTGTAATAAGAAGGTGGAAAGCTAAGTGTAGCATTAGCATATGAACCTTCCCCTCATCTTTTCCATTAGTCTGGCCGCTGTGTTTGTAATGTTTGGTATTCACCAAATATTTTTTTTTTTTCATTAATTTTTTATTTCTAGTCTGCATGTTTTTAAGGTTGGCTGCTGAGGTCTACATCCTGAATTTGTACAGAAATGCAACGAGGGTTCATCTGTGAGGCATACAGTTTTGGGGTGGAAAAGTGGATGTGAATTTAAAATGAAACCCTTTTTGGGGGGGGGGGGTATTTTCTGGAATGAGTTCTGAGGAATTTGCTATGATGTACATTAATTATTATTCAGACTCATTCCATTACTTTTATATGCTCAAGGTTCTACTCTTTAGTCTTAAGTGTTTGCTAGTTGATTGTTAGATTATTTTATTTTAACAGCTTTTGTTGGGAACAGTATTGTGTCGCCTGAAATAATGAGAGTCCCCTTCTTAAAGCACTTGTTCTGCCCGTGTTCAGGGTCCTTAAAGCTCTTGTTCTGCTCCTGTTCAGGGTCTTTGAAGAACTTGTTCTGCTCGTGTTCAGGGTCCTTAAGGCATGTATTCTGCTGGTGTTCAGGGTCCTTCTTAAAGCACTTTTTCTGCCAGTGTTCAGTGGCTGGGTGAGCTCTCGAAGGGAACAGGAAGTGTGTTGCTGTTGGATGTGTCAGCAGCAGCCTCTGCTGTCCGCCCTCAATCCACGAGGCGATGTTTCACATAAGAACGCGAGACGAAGGGAACGGGCCATTGGACCCACCTGGGAGGGGCTCTTACCTGCAGACCAGACGCTGGAGTTGGTCCAGCGCGCCGCTGTGACACACGCGAGATGAAAACATAAAAAGCTGGACAGTGGTTGCTTCTGGCCTCAGACACTGTACGAATGACGAGTGTGCGTTTCTCAGGGGTGTGTTTTTTTCCCTGATTAATCATGAAACGGTGGTGCGCTGCCCCTCCGCGCCCCAGCCGTCGGCGGAGTGCTGAATGCAGCGCAAGCGCTCTCAGCTGGCTGACTGGCAGCTGATTGCAGGGAAGATTAATCAGCAATGAAGCCCAGAGAGGTCCCGACCGAGGCGTTTGGGTTCTGATAAATCAGTCGCCTTTCTCCTGATTAAATGGGAGAAATCGGGAACAATCAGAGCCCCGGTTCTTCCGTGCCTGATTCTTATGTGGCAGATCTTTGTGAATGGCTGTCATCATCAGGGTTTTGATGACATGATTTAATGGCCGCTAAATGATTTTGATCATTCCACGTATCAATTCAGGCCATATTTTTTTGCTATTAAATTCCTTGATTTAGCCTATCCCTTTAAGGCTTTGAAGAAAACTGAACACGGGTCACAGTGATCTAGAAAGATATGAAATTACCATAAGGTATGAAATATTGCTGCACAGAATGTTCCCTGTGCTTGGTTAGCTTGCTGCTGGATGTGTAATTCTGCCAAACCGTGAAATGTTTTAAAGTGATTTGTAAATGCATTGTAAAGGCATTGCATCATAAGGACGCGTTGTGTATGTCTCGAGCTGTTTATGAGCACTTTGGTGCCACAGTGAAGATTGGGTTTAAATCCTCATCTGACCTGGCTCCTCGCAGGAGCCTCGTTCTGCCCTGTTCCCACTCTTATTTTAAGGGGAACTCACCCCCAAAATCTTTTGGGGAATTTGGTACTTTTTTGTCTTACCCTCAGAATAATGGGTGTGACCTGTGTTTCATATGTAAAAAAAAAAAAAAAAACTTTCACCCATGTCTGCGAAACACCAATTTTGGTGATTATTTTAGCAAGACATAAAATGACTGCTTTTTATAATTTATGTAATTGTAAAGACTCTTTTTAATGGGAAAATGCTGAGATCTGATACCTTTTTTTTCCAACATTCTCTATATCAGTGAAGTCACAATCAGAAAATGTGATTAATAATTTTAGTTTTGGGGTTCATTCTCTTCAATGGGATGAAAAGGGTGGAGTTATACCTAGGTGACATCATTGTTTTGGGCAGGGCTCTGTATTTTTCATGTTTATAAATAAACATACAGTATGTGGCACAAATGGATGAATGATTCTTCAGGTGAATACCAGCAGGTTAAGTCATTAATTACCTCAGGATTTCCCCTTTAACTGAAGCTGAGATGGAGGCAGCTGAACCTGAACATCAGCACTCCTAGCTCACCCCCGTACCGCGCTTTTGGGGACCCAAAGGGGTCTTGACTCTCAGTACAGGTTTTGACGCGTGTTTGGAGTTGTAGATATATCGCTGTAGATGGACGTGAGGCACGCACTGTCACAGGTGTCTGGCGGCGCCTTTATTTAGGGTAAATCCTACTGTGGTTCAGTCAGGCCAGGAACTCAACTGAAATCCTGTTAATTCACTGGAAAAATCCCCATAGAACATTATGGGTAATTTTGTTTCCGAACCCAGGTGGCCAGAATTTTTAGAGATCCACACCTCTTTTTTGTCTGGGATCAGCTTTTACCGTCTGGGATCAGTGCTTACTGACTGTGATCGGCACTTACTATCTGGGATCAGCACTTACTGTTTGAAATGAGCGCTTCCTGTCTGGGATCAGCTCTCCCTATCTGGGATCAACGCTTCCTGTCTGGGATCAGCACTTACTGTCTGGGATCAGCGCTTACTGTCTGTGATCAGCGCTTACTTCCTGCCTGTGATCAGCCCTTTCTGTCTTGGATCAGTGCTTACTGTCTGGGATGAGCGCTTTCTGTCTGGATTCAACACTTACTGTCTGTGATCAGCCCTTACTGTCTGGGATCAGTGCTTACTGTCTGGGATCAGCACTTACTGTCTAGGATCAGTGTTTACTGTCTGAGATCAGTGCTTACTGTCTGGGATCAGCCCTTACTGTCTGGGATCAGTGCTTACTGTCTGGGATCAGCACTTACTGTCTGGGATCAGCCCTTGCCATTGCTGAGGTCTTATCAGGGATATTTTAACTTAAACTCTGATCAGATTCTTATACGTGTTCGCATGGTTTATATATGTACAGGGTACATGTTTGTTTGCTCATGAATGCTTCTATTGTTGTGTGAATGTGATTGAGGATGTATCCATTGTTGTACAGTCTTGATTTTTTTGCAGCTGCTGGAAACAAATTGCCCCCTAGGGGATATGAATAGACTGAACTGACCTGAACTGAACTGACCTGTGCCTTCACCTCTGACCCACTTTCCCTGAGCGGCTGCGACTGGTTATGAATGTCAGCTGCGTGGAAGCGGGCGAGTCGGCGGCGTCCAGCCTGGCGTTTGAGGCGGGACACATTTCAGTTATTTCAGTTTCCGACTCTGAGTTTCAGTCCCTTTGCCTGAGTCGAGTGAGTTTAAAGCGCATTTGCGCTCGAACCCTCGCCGGACCGTGCGCAGAGGTGGGTAGAGTAGCCAAAATCTGTACTCAAGTAAAAGTATTGTTACTTTAAAATAATAATGACTCAAGTAGAAGTAAAAGTAGTCATCCAAATAATTACTTGAGTAAGAGTAAGAAAGTATCTTGTGAAAAGACTACTCAAGTACTGAGTTACTTCATATAATCTGATTTAATGTTAAAATAAGAAGAGCAAGATGAACGTAAAAATCTAAATGTCCAAAATATAAAATTGTAAATGCTTGTCCAATAGAAATAAACCAAATATAAAATAGCCATGTGCAAATTCAAATATAGGCTAAATCATATCCCTTAAAACAATAATACAATAAAACAATACACAGGAGGTTCGTCAGAAGAGGAGGATTTTCGCTTTCTGTTGGACTCTATTAAGTCTGTATACCCCGTCAGTTTGTTGGGGTGAACCCTCCGTTGACAGAAAAAATATCAATGAGGCTACAGGGATTTATCCATTACAATAGACTCATCATCACAACAAATAGGAGCCTGCTCAAATTCAAACAGAAACTTTATATGTGGGAAACATAATGCTTTGTAGCACCATTATTGTACCTTATGAGGCACTTCTCCGCGATATTCCAAAGTCCCATGATGCCTTGCGCGGAATATGTGCAGAACTTCCGGTTTAGCGTAAACAAACGTTATGTATGCTATGCAATGTTCCAGCGCTCACGTCTTGACTGTTGCATGCTTCACAAAAACTATTACACTACTAACTAATGCTTACATTACAGTGTGAAATATCCACATTAATACCAGTAACCTATTTAAACACACTCAATTTAAAAAAATAACGTGTATAACCGAAGTATTTTGAGCAATAATAGCCTACTTACATAGCAATGATGAAATCTTATGTGTTCAGTAGATGGAGACAGAGGCCGTAAATCAACAATACAGTTCAATCCGCTTGTTTTGCTCCAGAAAACGATGTCATCTAGGTCTATCAGCAAACATACGGCTTAGCTATGCCCAGAAGTCCTCAATAATAATAGTATTTCCCAAGAAATTACGAATAATCGTTGACCACGTTCCGTGCTGCGTCTTTTACTGCTACCAAATACATAAGTGAATGCGACGATAAGAAAAATTTCGGTTACGCTGACCTAAAAAACGCTATTCCAAAAGCAAAATTAGACATGTTATACATCGTTAGAAAGCTTATACTCTCACCTACTGAATAAATGAATTGTCAATCAAGCCAGACTGTACTAAAAAGGGCGACAGCGCCGTAAACAACGCGTGTGGTATTACGCACAGCTATTTTGGAAGATACCGAGGCATCACAAATGCCCGTATATTTCACAAACGGATTGTCCAAGACAATAAATGACCACTCAGTCAAATAGTTAGCTATCCACAGCCAAAACTAACCGACAACTTACCGCCACATATTTTCTCAAGTTCGAAGTTGAGTTCTTGTAGGCTGAAATGTCCACATTTCTAGGCAGACAAAGAAGGCAGCGCATAATGTAACTACTGTTTTTGGTAGTCTGTAAGTAAAACGTAGTTTGAACGTGAGGCCAGGGGTGTTCTGCCTGCTACGAATCACCCGCCGTTGTTTCAGCCATTGTTGTCGCCCACTCATCCTTCTGTGTGCTGTGACTGGCTACGTTTGATTGGTGAAACGGAGTCATGTGGGGCTATGACAGAGCCAAAGCAAAGACCAGTCAGCCTCTTTGGCTGAAGTCTCTCTGAGAGAATGAAACGAACAGAACGTGCATTGAATAAAAAATGGGTAAAAAATAAAAGTAACGAGCGGAATGTAGCCGAATATAACGGAGTAAAAGTAACATTTTTTCTTCACAAATATACTCGAGTAAAAGTGAAAAGTATGTTGCATTAAAACTACTCTTACAAGTACAATTTATTCAAAAAGTTACTTAAGTAAATGTAACGGAGTAAATATAACGCGTTACTACCCACCTCTGACCGTGCGCTGCGTGACCGGGCGCCGGCTTCACGCTTCGGCCGTTTCCCGCGGGCTGTAGGGCGGTTGCTAAGGCGATGTGCGTTTCCTGTGTCCCCAGGGGCCCCGGACCCCACGGCGGGGGCCAGCATAGACGACGAGAACTGCTGGCACCTGGACGAGGAGCAGGTCCAGGAGCAGGTGAAGCTCTTCCTGTCACAAGGCGGTTACCATGGCTCCGGCAAGCAGCTCAACCTCCTATTCGCCAAGGTAGGCCTCCTCACGCCCCGCCCCACTGCCCAAATTAAAGGGCCGGTGTTCTTCTTTCCCGTACAGTCCTTTCATACAGCTGTGTAGCTAACGGCTTAGTGGCCAGTTAGCCACCTGCGAGGCCAGCCTGCGGCCTGTACACAGTTTGCAGGCCCCGTTCCCAAATTATTCCTCCAAGAGGTCTCACCTGCACCCACGCTGCCCCGGTGATAGGCTCCACCCACACCCAGAACTGGGCCAGACCCAGAGCTGAGACCCTTTAACTCTTTAGATGCTGGTAAAATTTGAAAAACCCTTTTCTTTATCCTGGAGAATAAAAATTAATATCATTGCTTACTTAACAGTGCAATAATATTGAAGAATGATGTTAGGAATATTAGTAAAGTAAAAATATCCATTAAAAAGTGTAATAATCTGCTGGATTTACACTGCTGTCTAGAGGGTTCTGATATTTAAAGTGACGGTTTGATCCAGGAGGGAGGGGTTCCATTCACATTTAATTCTTTTTTTCCCCCCTCAGTCCATCTTTCTCTTTGGAAAGGGCAGTTTGTCTTCGGGCTGTTTGACTGAGAAGTGTGCCGTTGTTCAATTCTTAGCGTAAACATTGTGTGCGTCACAGTGCGCATTTGGAAATTAACCCCAGGGGAAATGGGCATGTTTTAATCGACTGATTTACCAAGGTCTTGTTATGATGTACCATATTATTATTATTCAAGCTCTTTTTATGTGTTTTATATTCTCAAGGATCCATTATTTGATATTAACTGTGTTGTGTTTGTAATGGGGAGTAATACATCACTGTATAATATTCAGTCATTTAACCGGCGTTGTTGATAAAGTCGTACCTGTCCCTGTTAAAATGGCGGACGACGGAAGGGAACAGGAAGTGTGTTGCTGTTGGGGAGGTGGCACCAGCCTGTGCTGTTCACCCTCAATCCACGAGCTGACGTTTCTCTTCCTTTTACCAGAACAGTTTACTGTGTACTGTTTACATTGCTGTGAATGTATGAAATAATAATAAGGAAGTAAGCTGTTATACATTAGAATCTCACATAATACTGTAATACTGAGAGAATATTTTATGCCCGGTTTGTTCATTTTTCCTGATGGTTTTAGCTGCAGTGGCTTGGAGAGTCTGTTTGCTGTGGTGTGTAAGTTTCACACTGAACGCTGATTATTGAGTGGGACTTGAATGCATGCTGTTGGTTATTGTACAGAAGGCTGTTTACGCTCCAGACTCCCTCCTGATTGGCTGAATGAAATGCTTTTACTCAGCAGTTGCTGTCATCGGTGACTCTCCTCGCTTGTGTTTCACTCATCCTGCCTTTTCACAAGAGTTGTGTGTTCCTCGTTCGGAGGCGAATGTGACCGTGCCTGGGATGTGAACCTGCGACCGCTCGGTCCCTTACCGCTGTTGAACACAGAACTCGTTCACGCGACCGTAGGCCGACCGGGTCAGGTTCGCACGGGGACCCACATCCACTGCTGACACCTCGGGTGATTTCGGCGGAGTCCTGGAAGGTCAAAGGTGCAGCAGCGTGACTGCGCCCCCGTCTGTCCTGGGATTGGAAGCTGTTATCAGTCTGTAGACACGTCTGTGTGGAGGCTGGGGGGAGGGAGCAGGCCTGCTGTCCCTCCCTCCCTCCCTCCCTCCCCCCGTCCGTCCGTCCCCCTGTCCCCCTGTCCGCCTGACCCGGCTGCTCTTCCTCCCCCAGGTGCGGGAGATGCTGAAGATGAGGGACTCGAACGGGGCGCGCATGCTCACCCTCATCACCGAGCAGTTCATGGCCGACCCCCGCCTGTCGCTATGGAGACAGCAGGGGACCACCATGACCGACAAGTACAGGCAGCTGTGGGACGAGCTAGGTGAGTCACGCCCAGGGGTCCCGCCCGAATGTCCGAAGCCCCAGTGCCACCCTGCTACCCCACCCCCCCCCCCACCCCCCCGCAGACCTGCGCACATGTACCCACCATAACCTGCAGCAGTCCCGCATGCATGGGGAAAGGTAACAGGTGCTGTGTCTCTTCCTTTCCCACATTTTATTTATTTTTGCGTATCGCGTTCTCAGCCCCCCCCCCCACCCCGAGCGCGCGGCGGGGGGAATGATGGGTAATCGCTCTAACGGCCGCTGGCTCGCCGCCCGTCGCCCCGGAGCTGGGGACGTTTGGTCGATTTTTGGCTCTCCTCTGCCCCTCGCACTAATGTGAGTGCCAGCCCCCTCAGTGAGCTGTGCTGAGCAATGATCCTTTCATCAGAACTTACCCAGCATTCCCTGCAGCGCAGGCTCTCAGCGCTGCTGGAGGAACCGGTCTGGGGGGGCGGGCGTGGCCGTCAGCCCCCGGGGGTTCTTGGGGGGGCGGGGTTCTTGGGGGGGGGGGGGGGGTTCTTGGGGGGGGTGTTCTTGGGGGGGGGTGTCTTGGGGGGGGTTCTTGGGGGATGTGTCGTGGAAGGTTTTTGGCGTGGGTTCCCCGTGCCTTTTCGCTGAACTCTCTCAGCATGTCTGGAATTTTCCGGGCGAAGAGCTAATCTGTTTATTTTGGGAGCCGCCGATTAATGTGTAACAGGTACCAGCGCACGGGGTGAGCCACTCAGCTGGGGGGGTGACGCGGGGGGGTGCAAGTGCCTATTTGAGTCACTGAGACAGTCATCTGTTTAACAACTGGCCTCTGCAGGGGGGCTTAGTCACCCCTCACCTCTGAACCCCCTCCTCCCCCCCCCCCACGAACAAACAGTGAACCTCTTTGTTGGACACTGAGAGAAACTCTTAATGCAGCGACACACAGACTTTTATTGGGTTTGGAATGAGTTAAAGGGTTAAAGTAAAGCAGAGACAGACAGACAGACAGGCAGACAGACAGACAGACAGACAGACAGACAGACAGACAGTCAGACAGTCAGACAGTGTTTAATGCCTGATTGTGACGTATTGTTGACGTATTGAGTAACTGTGTAGCCCCCCCCTACACACTGTAGGGTAGAACCGGGGGGGGGGGGGGGGTCTCCTGCTTCAGAGGTCCCAGGAGGAGGGCACGTGGGGGGCCAGCGCCTGGTCCCTAATCGTTAGGGTCCTGGTTTGGGTTTTTATAGCCTGTTCCCCTCTCTGTCTCCGGCACAAACACATTGGCCAGCAAAGCTGCATTTCGCTCTTAATTTTGTTCCTGGGGCGAATGGCCTGGTGTTGGGATTGATGGAGACTGTGACTGGCCTTCATGGGTGAATGGGGGATTCTGGGAGGACAGCAGTGCTGCTCAGTGCTGTTCAGTGTGTGTGCTTGCTGCCTCGTCGCTGGGAGACCTCTCGGGGTGTGCGGACGTTTTGTCTGAGCGTGGAGGGGCTGTTGTCAGGGGGGTCCGGCGAGCGCACTAGTTCATGCGCTCCAGTGGGCGGGGCCTCGTTTTGCGGGCCCCTGGCTGTGATGGTGCGAAACTGCAGGAGTGCTCTTGACGGAGACGAGTGGTGTTCACGCCTGACTGACGCACGCAGCGCGCTCTGCGTCTCCCCCTCTGTGCTCTGCGTCTCCCCCTGTGCGTCTCCCCCTCTGCGCTCCCCATCTCCCCCTCTGCGCTCTGCGTCTCCCCCTGTGCGTCTCCCCCTCTGCGCTCTGCGTCTCCCCCTCTGTGCTCTGCGTCTCCCCCTCTGCGCTCTGCGTCTCCCCCTCTGCGCTCTGCGTCTCCCCCTCTGCGTTCTGCGTCTCCCCCTCTGCGCTCTGCGTCTCCCCCTCTGCGCTCTGCGTCTCCCCCTCTGCGCTCCCCATCTCCCCCTCTGCGTCTCCCCCTCTGCGCTCTGCGTCTCCCCCTCTGCGTTCTGCGTCTCCCCCTCTGTGCTCTGCGTCTCCCCCTGTGCGTCTCCCCCTCTGCGCTCTGCGTCTCCCCCTGTGCGTCTCCCCCTCTGTGCTCTGCGTCTCCCCCTGTGCGTCTCCCCCTCTGCGCTCTGCGTCTCCCCCTCTGCGTTCTGCGTCTCCCCCTCTGTGCTCTGCGTCTCCCCCTGTGCGTCTCCCCCTCTGCGCTCTGCGTCTCCCCCTCTGTGCTCTGCGTCTCCCCCTCTGCGCTCTGCGTCTCCCCCTCTGCGCTCTGCGTCTCCCCCTCTGTGCTCTGCGTCTCCCCCTGTGCGTCTCCCCCTCTGCGCTCTGCGTCTCCCCCTCTGTGCTCTGCGTCTCCCCCTCTGCGCTCTGCGTCTCCCCCTCTGCGCTCTGCGTCTCCCCCTCTGCGTTCTGCGTCTCCCCCTCTGTGCTCTGCGTCTCCCCCTGTGCGTCTCCCCCTCTGCGCTCTGCGTCTCCCCCTCTGCGCTCTGCGTCTCCCCCTCTGCGTCTCCCCCTCTGCGCTCCGGTGGCCATCTTATCTCTCAGGGAGGGGCTGCTCTCCTCCGGTAATAGAGGGAGGGGCTGGCAGCTTTGTGGAAAAGCGCCTATAGCGGGAACCATAGCATGTCCAGGACGCTTGCTCCGCCCCTTCGTCCAGCCCTGTGGCGGGATCTCAGTGAAGCTGCAAACGGCGTGTGACTCCCAGACTCGAGGGGGGGGGGGGCAGTGTGTGAGATTACTGTAACAGATTTACGTTGGGGGGGCAGAGATAGCGGCCCCTCCCTCCATGGGGCGAAATCGCCCCTTTGTGCCGAAACAAAGGAGCAGTAGTGTGAGACGGAGGTGTCCGGCCTGCATGCCCCCACTGGGGGGGTCTACCTGCAGTGCACCGTACTGTCTGTCTGCAGCCACTGTGTGCGTGTGTGTGTGTGTGTGTGTGTGAGAGTGCGTGTGTGTGTGTGTGTGTGCGTGTGCGTGTGCGTGTGCGTGTGCGTGTGCGTGTGTGTGTGTGTGTGTGTGTGTGTGAGAGAGTGCGTGTGTGTGTGTATGTGTGCATGTATGTGTGTGTGCGTGTGTGTGTGTGTGAGAGTGCGTGTGCGTGTGTGTGTGTGTGTGTGCTCGTACGTGTGTGTGTGTGTGTGTGCATGTATGTATGTGTGTGTGTGTGTGTGCATGTATGTGTGTGTGCGTGTGTGTGTGTGAGAGTGCGTGTGTGTGTGTGTGTGTGTGTGTGTGTGTGTGTGTGTGAGTGCGTGTGTGTGTGTGTGTGTGTGTGTGTGCATGTATGTGTGTGTGCATGTGTGTGTGTGCATGTGTCTGTATCCGTGAGGGGGGAGGGGGGTAGTGAGAAGGACGGTGTGTTGCCGTGACAGCGCGGTTCTGTGCTCTTGGGTCAGAGTGTGAGAGCGCTGACAGACTCAATCAGGACAGAAGCTTTAAATTAGCCTCATGAAGGAGGGGGGAAACTACAGCCGGGAGTGGGGGAGGGGTGTGTGTGTGTGTGTGTGTGTGTGTGTGAGAGAGAGAGAGAGAGAGAGAGAGACAGAGAGGGAGTGTCTGTGTGCGTGCATGTGTGTGTATGTGTGACTTGTGTGATATGAAACACAATATTGTTTTAATTGATTACAGTGGAAGTGAGTGAGGACAGTGCATTTGGAGGGGTGGGGGGTTGGGGGGTTGGGGGATGGGGTGGGGGAATGCTGGGGGGCAGTGTGCGGTTAATTACCTCGGTGTGCTGTAATCCCGTCACCGTCTGACGAGGTTTAGTGGTCAGGCGGTCTTTTCCAGGAGAGACTCACTCCGCTGGCCAGCCTATGGGACAGTCCGCTTATAAAAAAGAATTTTTTTGTATTAATATGATTGTTTTGATGATGCACCCCCCCCGCCGGTCCGTGGATTGATCTCGTAATGATTAATTGCAGCAGCTTGTGTTGTGCGTGTCCAGCGTTGGGGATGAATGAGGAGCTAGCGCTAGCGCTGCAGCTCGGGTGGATACGGCCTGTTTGCCGTCAGACGGTTGGATTCGGTCGAGGCCGCTATCGCCTCCCTTCCTTTGTTCTGTTCTGTTTGTTCTGTTTTTGAACGCTTGTGTTCTTAGGGGTTCCCCCCCCCGCCCCCCGGTCGGTTTGCTAATCTTCTGTTCCTGGTGATTGCTCATAAGCACATTGTCACGGTTATTTTATGCGTTTATTCTTTGGGTGCTTTTTTATTTTTATTTATTCTGTAATTGTGCGCGGCGGCTGCTAGCGGCGGCACGCTGGCCGATGTCTTTCAGCAGGCTGTCCTTCAGTGTCTGTCACTGCCTCTCCTCAAACAAAGACACCATGCTGAAGCCTCCCTGCCTGTCTCTCACCCTCTCCCCCCTCCTGCCCCCCCCCCCCCGCAGTCCCATCCCCTCTCACTCCCCACCTCTCCCTCACCACCTCTCTCTCCCTCCCTCACCATCTCTCTCCCTCTCTCTCTCCCTCTCTCCACCAACAATCCCTTTCTCAGTCTCCCCCACCTCTTTCACATCTTCTCTCTCCTCATATTCTTTCTCTCTCTCTCTCTCTCTGTCAGTGATCAGGCCTGTGTGAGTTGCTCAGGGAGTGATTAAACCTTCATACGCTGCACATGCAGCTCAGTGGCACTGGCAGGACTGCAGGACCGTACATGCAGCGCTGTAATACTGTACCCACAACGAGTTAAAGCCCGAATTCAGCCACGCGCCTGTCTGGGGCTCCGCCCGGGAACCAGCGGGGGATTGTGGGATACCTCGCCGCCCGCCCCCTCGGTCAGGTTCTTCCCCAGGTCTGGAGCAGAACGCACCCCGCGCCCCATATGGTTTCATTCTGCAGGTGCGGTTCTGCGGGGCTGAGGCAGGTGCTTGGCTTGCTTTACTGGGGTCTCTCTTCCAGAGCTTTCCTGAAAAAGGTCAGGGGTGTGGGTGTGAGGTGTGTGGACCCTTTCGTCTCTCGTCAGATTCGCCCAAGCATCAGCGCGTGGGGAATGCGGGAGGTCCGGTTTTCCCGTTTTGACCGTGTGAATGTTGGGATTTCTGTATCGGGCGGGGAACGCAGGGTCGGCCAGAGAAGCTCTCCCGCCCCCTCGCGCTCGGAAGGCCGCGGAGTCGGACGAGTTCCCCTCCCAGCTCTACCGCTCGCTCCCGAAAGAGCCAAACACCTCTGCGTTCAGCAGACGGTCGTGTCCGCGACGCATTTAACAGGTTTCATTGTGAAATGGGATCATTTATGGGTGGATGCACGCTGAAGCGGTGAGGGCTGAGTATCTGCTCCTAATTCGCCCTGCCCTGACGAGCACAGTTACAGGCCTGTGCTTCGCTGGGCTCTCGGGTTTTAACGGGTTTCTCTTTCATGTTGCCACTGAATTTCACCTGTGGTGGGTGGGAGGGGCCAAGCCACTTTTTACGACCCATTCAAAGACAGACGTGTCGGGTTTGATTCACAGGCAGTGTCGTTTTCCCAGACACGTGATGGTTTTTTAATTAATTAATTAATTAATTAATTAATTAATTAATTAATTTATTTATTTATTTATTTATTCATTTATTTATGTATTTGTTTATGTATTTGTTTATAGCTCTTCCACTGTGTGTAGTTGTACAGTAGGTGAGAGGGGGAAGAGGGTGCCAGAGATTGAAAGCACTCTGACTCTGCAAAAACAGGGCTCAGAGAAAGACATCTTTTCTTTTGTCCAGTTCATCCCTAAATGAGAACAAAAAATGCACTGATGTGAAACATTAAAAAAAAAAAAACGAAGATTTGATTAGCTGCTGGGTTCCTCTGGCCGGCGGATTTGCATGTTTACCCCGGTTGCTGGGCGGTAGAGTCAGGCCGGCCTCTTATTTGACGGGTAATAAACCAATGGGAAGATACTGTATGAGGTCGTTTGTCTGCATTAAAGGTGGCCGGGCTTATTGGAACCGTCAGCTGACCTATTTCTCTGTTTGTCTGTCTGAAGTAATGAAGCTGTGTGCGCTGAATGCAGCTTCTGTGGGGGCTTAATGGGGCTGCCCGTCTTTCCGCCTGTCCAAATATTGCCAACCCAAAGGTTTTTAACCCTTTAATTATCTGAGCAGGCATGTTTCCTCAGGGCCCTGGTATTTCCCTGCCCCCCCCCAGGGCCTTGGTATTTCCTTGTCCTCAGGATGAATTGGTAGACAGTCCAGGCTGGGTTCAGGGGGCCCACTGCACCCCCCCCCCCTCCATTTTGTTGCTGTCTGTATAAGGCAGGGTCCACTTTGTCCCAATCCAACTAAGTTTTACTTTCTTTTTTTTCTTCCTTCTTTCTTTTTTTAGTGTTGACTTTAAATTGAAAGTACGCCAGGAAGCTTCTTATCCTGAGATCAAACGCTGCTACTGTAAATTCGGGGGGTGGGGGAAGGGGGGGGGGGGGGGCGGGTCAGTATGGCACGGCTCTTAATGTCATGTTTACCATTCTGAGCTGATTAACCCGGGAACCAAACCATGCGGAAAAAAGGCCCCTTCTTTCCCAGGATCCAGCGGGCGTGGTCTGTGGCTGAGGTGGGGCCCCAGGGGATGGCAGGGAGCCGCCGGGGGCGGGGTGCGGGGGGGGGGGGGGGGCGATGATGCGAGCCCCCGTCAGCAGGTTCTCAGATTTTTTTAAACACAAGTCTCTACTTCTTGAACTACACCCGGGCCTCAGGGACGGGTGGGGGGGAGGTGGGGTCAATTCTGTGTCGATTCGGACAATTGATTTAAAAAAATGTCAATAATGTTCAGTGAGGGTTTTTTTAGTGAATGAACTGTGTTTCACTTCCTGTCCTGGATTGACTGAACTGGAATGGAATTGACCCCCAAACTCTGGCATCTTGGGATCATAATTTTCTGGGATTTTATCAACAGCAAGATAAATGTCCAATCAGGGTCTGTATTAATAAAGCATCTCTGAAAAAGAGTGCTGACTTAGAATCAGGTTTTCCCCGTCTGTGCATTATGAACTGAAGCTGCAACTGATCCTAGATCAGTGCTTCCGGTCTGAGGCCTCTGATGCCTTATGAATACTGGTCCAGGTCATCGTTTGGGACAGTTAAAATGGAGTAAGAGCTGAAGTGGGAGGGGCCAGACCAGACTCTCCCTAGTAAGACTGAATGGGAGGAAGATGGAGGAGAATGAGTGCCCTGTCCCCACTGAGCGAGCTTTGCTCTTAAAACCAAAAACTGCGCTTTTGATCTGCTCTTTCTATTACTGTGGTATTAATCTCAGCAAACACTCCATTCATTTTTTTTAAAGTTATAAAACACAGCTTCTGTCTGTCGTGCTAGGCAGGAAATGGTCTTCCTGATTGGGCACTGTACTACAATTCCCATCCGGCACTTCACCTGTAGCTCATAAAATTAAAGGCAGTGGCTTTTATTTGGACATGCTATTCTATCTGTTGAATGATATTGTATGTGCTTATTCCCCTCTGCTCCTCTTGACCCTCGGTGCAGTGTGTTAATCACTCCCTGCTGCTGTAGTCCGTTACATGGAGCACGCTCATTTATCTGCTGGGGCGCATGTGTCCTCCTCCGTGTGTATTGGCAAATGCAGGTGTGTGCGTGTGTGTGTGTTTGTGTGTGTGTGCGTGTGAGTGCGTGTGTGTGAGTGCGTGCATGCGTGCGTGCGTGTGTGTGTGCGTGTGAGTACGCGTGAGTGCGCCTGTGGATGTGCATAGTCTTACTGTGTGTCTCTCCCTGTCAGGGGCCCTGTGGATGTGCATAGTCTTACTGTGTTTCTCTCCCTTGCAGGGGCCCTGTGGATGTGCATAGTCTTACTGTGTTTCTCTCCCTTGCAGGGGCCCTGTGGATGTGCATAGTCTTACTGTGTCTCTCTCCCTTGCAGGGGCCCTGTGGATGTGCATAGTCTTACTGTGTTTCTCTCCCTTGCAGGGGCCCTGTGGATGTGCATAGTCTTACTGTGTTTCTCTCCCTTGCAGGGGCCCTGTGGATGTGCATAGTCTTAAACCCGCACTGCAAGCCGGAGCAGAAGCTGGCCTGGCTCAGACAGCTGAACAAGTGGAACAGCGTGGACGTGTGTCCCTGGGAGGACGGTAACCACGGAAACGAGCTGCCCAATTTAACCAACGCCTTGCCTCAGGGCGCGCACGCTAACCAAGGTGAGCCGGAGCGCGGAAAAGGCGCTCTTTTAATCAGCTCCCCTTTCCCAGGCACCCCCTCCCGCCCTCGCTTTATTAGCCTCTCTGTGACTAATGGAACCGTCCGGATAATCAGCAGCCCCGGTCCTGCAGCTACGGCCACCCCCTTCACCCCCTCCTCGCCCCTCCTCGCCCCCACGCTTTGTCCTTGGCAGGGGAAAGTTGTAACTGTGGGCACATTGCATGCGTACCTGTGAAGCACTTCAGCTTTCTGGCTTTCACATCATGGCACAGATAGACTTAAAGAAGCAGTAGTTCTGTTCTCTTTCTGTCCCTCCCCCCCCTCAATTCTAAAGGAGAATATTTGTGGCTCACCATTGCCTTTTATCAGACTGGCTGTGGGAGGGGGGAATGGACGGTGCTGTCCAGTCAGGTAACCTGTCTGGTTTTCCCAGAGCATCGCTTCAGAGATGCTGGTAAAAAAACAAGTGGAAAAAGAATAAATGGCTGGAAGAACAGAAGCAGCGGCTCTAAGTGAGATTTATACTGGGTCTGCGTTGCTGTGTCAAAGCACAGAACCCAGGGTTTGAAAGCCGTTAATAATGAAATCCTCCATCAGAAACAGACCAGCATTGAGCATCACTGCAGGCACACTGGCTGATGCCAGTGTGAGCTGATTGGCTGATGCCAGTGTGAGCTGATTGGCTGATGCCAGTGTGGGCTGATTGGCTGATGCCAGTGTGGGCTGATTGGCTGATGCCAGTGTGAGCTGATTGGCTGATGCCAGTGTGAGCTGATTGGCTGATGCCAGTGTGGGCTGATTGGCTGATGCCAGTGTGAGCTGATTGGCTGATGCCAGTGTGAGCTGATTGGCTGATGCCAGTGTGAGCTCATTGGCTGATGCCAGTGTGGGCTGATTGGCTGATGTCAGTGTGAGCTGATTGGCTGATGCCAGTGTGAGCTGATTGGCTGATGCCAGTGTGAGCTGATTGGCTGATAACAGTGTGAGCTCATTGGCTGATGCCAGTGTGGGCTTATTGGCTGATGCCAGTGCGAGCTGATTGGCTGATGCCAGTGTAGCTCACTATGTGATGCCAGTGTAGCTCACTGTGTGATGCCAGTGTGGGCTTATTGGCCGATGCCAGTGTAGCTCATTGGCCGATGCCAGTGTTGGCTGATTGGCTGATAACAGTGTGAGCTCATTGGCTGATGCCAGTGTAGCTCATTGGCCGATGCCAGTGTGGCTCATTGGCTGATGCCAGTGTTGGCTGATTGGCTGATAACAGTGTGAGCTCATTGGCTGATGCCAGTGTAGCTCATTGGCCGATGCCAGTGTGAGCTGATTGGCTGATGCCAGTGTTGGCTGATTGGCTGATAACAGTGTGAGCTCATTGGCTGATGCCAGTGTGGCTCATTGGCTGATGCCAGTGTGGCTCATTGGCTGATGCTAGTGTGGCTCATTGGCCGATGCCAGTGTGGCTCATTGGGTAATTTCGATGCTCTGATACTGTAGATATTTCTCGGAAGCTCCCAGGTTTGGACCTGCTCTCTGGAGCTCTGCATCTTACACAAGCTTCCAGGATTTCCAGCTTTTCCACTGACTTTCATGGATTAAGCTGCAAAAATTGCCAAGGGGGGGGGGGGGTGAATAATGCATTGCACCCAAAAGGAAGACAAAAAAAGCGGAGAAAGCCATGTGCTAAAAACAGTGAACGACAGTGGAAAGAGTCGAGTGCGTTCTCAGTAGCCCAGCGCAAATTTGGCCTGCTAAACGGACAGGTACTCCGGGGTGTAAAAAGGACTTTCGCCTGACAGCCGGAGGCTGACGCACCCCTGGGACTGGCTTCTGGGACCCAGCTAGACCCAGGCCCCGCTAACCCCCTCCTCTCTCTCCCCCGCCCCCCGCCCCCCGCCCCCCTCCCCTCTCCGGCAGATTTGGCCAACAGGCCCCACCGGACCGTCTTCACACGAGCCATCGAAGCGTGCGACCTGCACTGGCAGGACAGCCACCTGCAGCACATCATCAGCAGCGACCTCTACACCAACTACTGTTACCATGACAACACTGAAAACTCGCTCTTCGACTCCCGGGGACGGCCCCTGTGGCACGGTGAGCGGACCGGACCGGAAAAGACGCCCGCCTGACTCCCCTCTTTGTCCCTCCATTTCTATGCCGTTCGCCAAAGGAAAAGATGGAATGAAAGAAAGTCAAGAAAGAAAGAGACAAGGGATAAGGCTAGAGGGGTGGGGGGATCTGGGGATTGTGGGGGAGGTGGGGTGTCGTGGTCAGGCTGGGGACTTGTTTTACTGAAAGAATTTAAAGGGCTTTTGCCACGGGGAATGGTGGCCCCATTGGAGGCCAGTTGGCTGGGTCTTATTTAGTTTCGTTTTTTTGGGTTGACGGGGGAGTGGGGGGGGCGGGGAGGGGGGCGAGCGAATGGGCTCATTGTGCACTCTAACGGGGTCCTGTCCCGCTCTCCCTCGCACAGAGCACGTCCCCACGGCCTGTGCCCGGGTGGACGCCCTGCGTTCCCACGGCTACCCCCGGGAGGCGCTGTGGCTCGCCATCTCCATCGTCAACACCCTGCGGCGGCAGCAGCAGAAGCAGCTGGATCTCTTCCGCGCGCACAAGAAAGGTGGGAGAGAAATTACGCAGCTGCACGCGTTACACAGCGCACATTACACAGTGTGTTACACAGTGTGTTACACAGCACACATTACACAGTGTGTTACACAGTGCGTTACACAGCACACATTACACAGTGTGTTACACAGTGCGTTACACAGCACACATTACACAGTGTGTTACACAGTGCGTTACACAGCACACATTACACAGTGTGTTACACAGTGCATTACACAGCACACATTACACAGTGTGTTACACAGTGCGTTACACAGCACACATTACACAGTGTGTTACACAGTGCGTTACACAGCACACATTACACAGTGTGTTACACAGTGCGTTACACAGCACACATTACACAGTGTGTTACACAGTGCATTACACAGCACACATTACACAGTGTGTTACACAGTGCGTTACACAGCACACATTACACAGTGTGTTACACAGTGCGTTACACAGCACACATTACACAGTGTGTTACACAGTGCGTTACACAGCACACATTACACAGTGTGTTACACAGTGCGTTACACAGCACACATTACACAGTGTGTTACACAGTGCATTACACAGCGCACATTACACAGCGCGTTACACAGCGCACAGTACACAGCGCGTTGCACAGCC
>CM077297.1:26506353-26531353 GCA_039654925.1 Anguilla pacifica
CAGCTGCTGCCTTGAACCCAGGCGGGGGCGGAGTCAATCCCAACTTGTGAATCCCTTTCTGAATTTACGAGCGTTGTTCTTCTGTTTCAGGGTCCGGCCATAGAGCGCAGGGCTTACGCTAACAGTCTGTCAGGTGCAGGCTAACCGTTCTGCGGGTTTTGCCCACGTATCACAGGACATGAGGCTACTTATCGCTCGTCCACAGCAGCACCTGGAGGCAGAGAGTCCATTACCATTCAGCCCCATGCTGGGGGGGGTATGCGCAACCGGATCAGCGATGGCGTGATCGGGTGCGACCAAGACGGCTGATCTCGTTGCCTGTAGGCTGGGGATTAGGGCACTGATCCTCTCAGGGTCGACCCCAGAGACCCCCCCCCCCCCTAATTACGGCGCTATTATAGGATGTTAATGTCGCCAAGCGCATTTCTCCCACAAAGCCGCCATCCACCAGCCACCCTCCCGAAAAATGCTCCCGGAGTTAAAAAGGAAGACGAGTGAAACCCAGGGGAAGTTTTCAGTTGGACGAGTCATGTGTTGACGAATCAGGGCCTGCCAGCTTTAGGCTTAGCTGCAGTCCCTGGGACCCTTTTAGAGATTCTTATTAACTTTTATCCAAAAATAAATAAATAATTAATTTCTCACTCCAATTAGTCACATGTTAAGTGATAGCTGCATGATGAACTATCGATTTTTATTTTTTATTTTTTTGAGGGAGGACAGCTCAGGGGACCCCTGAAGTAATCATTTCAGACAGAGGAGAGCGCGCTCGAGGGCAGGTGTGTCTGAGTGAGTTTTGGGTTCAGTAGGAAAGGGGTGCTGAGGGGTGCTGAGGGGTACTCAGGGGTGCTCAGGGGTGCTCAGGGGTGCTGAGGGGTGCTGAGGGGTGCTCCCAGGCCCAGGCTCCTCTTGGGTTCTGACCCACGTGCCGTTCGCCGCGGCTTTGCCACTCGGCCCGTTCAGCGAATCCCGTCGTACGGCGAGGGCCCGGAAACGCAGGGAGGGGCGGGAGGTCTTACGGGTCGAGTTCAGGTCTGTCTAGAGCAGTGGCTCTCAGCTCGGGCCAGAAAGGGCCGGTGTGGGTGCAGGCTTTTGTTCCAACCAAGCAGTTACACACCTGATTCTACTAATCAAGGTCCTCAGTAAAGACTCCAAAGGTTGATTAGTAGTATCAGGTGTGTAACTGCTTGGTTGGAACAAAAGCCTGCACCCACACCGGCCCTTTCTGGCCTGAGCTGAGAACCACTGATCTAGATAATAAATAATACATTTATTATTCACAAATATGAACACTGTAACTGTTAATAAATAATGGTAATAATGGTGATGGTTAAAATCGGTGACAGTTAGTATGAGGTCACAGCTGTGTCTCTACGTGCAGAGTGGCAGAAAGGCGATGTCACACGGCGATGTCACACGGCGATATTTGTGCGTCTCTCCTCCCAGTCGTTTTACCCGTGTCCACACACCGCTTGTCGAGAAGCAGGTCAGGAGATGTGGGGGGGGAGAAGGGGTCAGCTTCAGCTCATCGTTTGTCAAAAAAGTTCCTCTTCATTCCGTTCAGGGCACCCAAGAGAAAGGTGACTCTTTAGGCGCGTTTCCACCGCAGGAACTTTACCCCGGAACTAGGAACCTTTTGAGGAACTACGTGCGTTTCCACCGCAGGAACTAGGGTCTAAATTTAGTTCCGGGGGCTTTATTTTACCTCCAAAAGGTTCCTGCTCGGGGGGTAGTACTTTCCGAAAGTACAGGAACCTTTTGGGTGGAGCTTGTAGCGCTGAACATTTCTGATTGGTCGAGTACACGCAGCATTTTTTTGTATTTATTTTCAACCGCCATGTTTGAAAATATGCAGCCGCAAACCAATTTATTTTCATAATAACTTCAAATCAAACTTGTATGTTATGCGGCGCAGTAGCCTAGTTTTAGTTATAGCCTGCCAACGTCTTGGAATTATAACGTGTGCTCTTCTGTTCTTTTCTTGCTTTAGTATTCGTTTTATAAAATGCTAAGCATTCGTGCTGGGACAGCATATTACGTACCAAAACATTCAAACGGATTAATTCGGTTGCTAAATATTTTCTTCCGGATTTTCTTTGTTAGTCCGTTGTAATTGACTCAAAACGTTTGATACAGTTATGTGAGGTATGCGGTAGTTCTGCGTAATTCACATTGTTGATACAGTAAAAGCAAACTGGAAATCACTTTCCGCACTTTTTGTCAAAGAAAAATAACAGGTTAATTCTAGTAATCGTCGCTTTAGCTTTTTCTGACTGCCGTAATTTTACTCTGCCATTCTTCAATTCCACAAAAAGACCAGGAAGACTATGGACTAATTTATGGTGCATGGTTCGCATCTGGAGGGCACACTTCGCTGCTCGGCTAGCAGTAACTTCGAAGGAAAGCAAACGGTGGCTGTACCACTGCTAATTTAAATTTTCACGCAAGTCCGAGTTTTCGTTCTATTCTTGTCATTTTGCGATTAGCCTATATGGAATTGACAATGAGAAAGTAATCAAACAGCAAATTGTTTACAACGTGTGCATGTTTTCTGCTGTTGTTGCCAGTTATATTGGAAATGTGAATGCATTCTGTCGCTTCGGATGTCAAGACATGAAAGTGAATGTTCGCATAAAAACATAATGAATGTGCTTGAGAGGATACATAAAACAGTTACAATCTGACTATTGGCCTGTTATATCCTTTTTGTTGCATAACAACGGTCCAAGTTCAACTACCAACGACAGTTTTGCTTGACAACGGTAAAATATGCCCAAACGGCTGCAGAAGAATATTTCAATTCCAGGTGATTAAATTGATTAAAAAAATAAATAAATACAAAAGTAACCATATATAGTCATTGTTGGTAACCCGTTGTATATAAGTGGAATAAACCCCTCCGGGCTGTCCCGGTTATTAGAAAATAATGTAGGCTACTTCGGTGGTAGTATGGGGTTACAGAATAAATCATAGGACAGATGGACCGACGACAACGTCGCTATTTTACACGTCAGCGAACTAATTTGCCTAATCTTCGCGGAACTTTAGACCCCGGTGGAAACGCAGGCAACCATTGTTTGAAGGAACCTTTTAGTTCCTGGAAAAGTAGTTCCTGGGACTAAAAGTTCCGGGTAATTTGGTGGAAACGCGGCTTTTGGCAACTTTGTTACTATGGCAACTTTCCAATTGTCATTTTGCTGCATTTAAACAACAACAACAATAATAATAATAACAGTAATAATATGTTTTGTGTATATAGTGTATATTGTATAGATGTAATCATGGGTAAAATAATTGTTAGGTTCACATTTTTCACTGTTTGAGATTCATATTCCTGCAGGGCATTGTGGGTCACCTTCATTTCTAAGCCGCATTCTTCCTTTTTTCTTCTCTTTTTTTGGGCGGAAGGAGAGTAAAATAGAATGTGGGAAGTCGGTCTTTGTCATTTCTGTCGCGTGGGCTGTCCTTTCAGCGAGTGGCCTTGATGTTCTAGAGCTTTCCAGGGTTTTCCTTTAATAAACGCAAGGGCCCCATTTTTCAGCTGACCAGGGGGTGGGTCTGACAGCATGCCCCCCCCCCCCCAGTGTACCAGCACGCACACCCCCCCCAGTGTACCTGCAAACACACCCCCAATGTACATGCACTCTCCCCCCCAGTGTACCAGCACACACACACACGCACCCCCCCCGCCCCAGGGTACCAGTACACACACCACCCCCAGTGTACCTGCACACACACACACACCCCCTCCAGTGTACCTGCAAACACACCCCCAATGTACATGCACTCTCCCCCCAGTGTACCTGCACACCCCGCCCCCCTCCCAGTGTACCTGCACACACCCCCCCCCCCCCCCTTCCCCAGGGTACCAGTACACACACCACCCCCAATGTACCTGCACACACCCCCACACCCCCAGTATACCTACCCACCCCGTTTCCGGAATATTCCGGCGCTGAGGAGTCACATGGGCGAGACAGTAATAATCGCGCTCTTACCCAGAGCCCACTGTGACAGGCACATTTGCACCGCGCCCCAGAGATGTGCTTTTTCACAGCCAATTAAAAGCTGGATTCCTTCATAAGCCAGAGAGAGACGCTGGAGAGATGCGGTCGCCGTGGAGACGGAGGGGGGGATATAGCTGAGGAGCAACAGAGGATGATGAGCACCACAGTCCAAAACAGAGAGCGCCCCCCCCACCCACCCAGACAGCTCGTACGCAGCTGTGGGCCTCGGTTTGGGTTTGTGACTCCCCAGCAGGGCTCTGTGACTCCCCAGCCGAGCTCTGTGACTCCCCAGCAGGGCTCTGTGACTCCCCGACAGGGCTCTGTGACTCCCCGACAGGGCTCTGTGACTCCTCAGCCGAGCTCTGTGACTCCCCAGCAGGGCTCTGTGACTCCCCAGCAGGGCTCTGTGACTCCCCAGCCCAGCTCTGTGACTCCCCAGCAGGGCTCTGTGACTCCCCAGCTGAGCTCTGTGACTCTGCCATAGAGAGAGCGCTGCATTATTGTAAAAGCTCTTGATCTGCTGGAGCGCTCTGATGTGAAAACGCTGGCAGACCCAGAGGCCCGTGTGCAGGCTTCACGTGCGGCGGCGGTGGCTGCACTCAGACACGCTCCTCCTCATCCCTTCTGTTTGGCCGGACCGCAACAGCGGGGCCAGCCCTACAAACGCGAATGTCTGTGACTGACTGAGTGACTGAGTGATGAAGGTGCACCATTGGTCGGCCGGAGAGTTCCAGCCGTATACTAGGTTTTGACCTGGTCTTGTTTTCCTGTAGCCTTTCCCTCCCCCTGCACTCGTTTGCTGTCTCTTAACCACGTTAAACTTGCAGTGTAATGCGGTGATCTGTTGGACCGGCCCACTCAGCCTGTAAGGTTCTGCAGCTCAGTCCTGAGACAGGCACAGAGTCGCTGAAAGAAGGAGTGGTTCTGACTTAGTGCTCTCTCTTCCTTCATCATCCCACCCTCTCCTCTTCCCAAACCCTTTCTACATCTGCCCCTCCCTCTCTCTCTCTCTCTCTCTCTCTCTCTCTCTCCCTCTCTTAACCTCCGTACCCCCTGCCCTTTCTCTCTCTCTCTCTCTCTCTCTCTCTCTCTCCCCCTCCCTCCCTCCCTCTCTCAGATGGGGGGGGTCCGGCCAAGTGCTCGGCCCCTCAGCCGTTCCTGGCGCAGCGGCTGCTGGAGGAGGGCGAGACGTGCCTGTCGCTGGCGGTGGAGATGGCGCTGGTGGGGCTGGGGCAGCAGAGGATCATGCCCGACGGGCTGTACGCCCAGGAGAAGGTCTGCCGCAACGAGGAGCAGCTCATCTCCAAGCTGCTGGAGGTGGACCTCAGCGACCACCTGGTCAAGATATTCCGCAAGCAAGCAGTCTTCCTGTTAGAAGGCAAGGCACGCCCACCGTCCTGCTTCCTGGCCCCTCCTCCTTTCTGGTCCCTCCTTCTTCCCGGCCCCTCCCACCCGCGATTCACACTGGCCAATTTACGCTGATAGCTATTGTCCTCCGTTATGTTCCCATTGCTCCTGTAGTATCGAGCCAAGATGGCGCGCTTTTCACGCTGCCTTTTTTCAAACGCCGCAAGCGTTTTGCAAAAACGGACCTAAAGGGAAGAACAAAATGTTTTGCGCTCACCTTGATCAAAATATTTGCGAGTCGGTGTCCTACCAGTAGGCCTTCAGTGTCATTGGCATGTGCCCAGATGCCAACTGCCAAAAACACTCAGGTGTCTGCCTTGTTTTCCAATGAAAGTGAGGGTTCTTCTTCTGGAAAAAAATAATACATTTCCAAAGCCGAGCTGGCAAATTTCCAGTCATAGCAGTGTTTTTTGGTTATTAATCTAATATCGATGACTGCTCAGGTTGATGTGTAGCTTAATTAGATTTGAAAAAGACTTACTGCTGTGTCTCTATTTGTTCAAACAGCTCAGCATCTGTAACAGGCTGAACATTTCAGAGTCATAATATCACCTTATTAAATCAATAAGTCATCATTCAGAATGAAAATGAAACAGTGGCCATGAAGTTTTTATTTTTTGTTCTGTTTGCGCATCCTTGCACATAAATACATCCTACACAGCCTTATAAACATGTCCTGCACAGCCTTATAAACACGTCCTGCACAGCCTTATAAACACATTCTGCACAGCCTTATAAACACATCCTGCACAGCCTTATAAACACATTCTGCACAGCCTTATAAACACATCATGCATAGCCTTATAAACACATTCTGCATAGCCTTATAAACACATTCTGCACAGCCTTATAAACACATCATGCATAGCCTTATAAACACATCATGCATAGCCTTATAAACACATTCTGCATAGCCTTATAAACACATTCTGCACAGCCTTATAAACACATCATGCATAGCCTTATAAACACATCATGCACAGCCTTATAAACACATTCTGCACAGCCTTATAAACACATTCTGCACAGCCTTATAAACACATTCTGCACAGCCTTATAAACACATCCTGCACAGCCTTATAAACACATCATGCACAGCCTTATAAACACATCATGCACAGCCTTATAAACACATCCTGCACAGCGTTATAAACACATTCTGCACAGCCTTATAAACACATCCTGCACAGCCCTAATGGAAAAGGTGGAATGCGTTTGCCGAAGGTCTAACTGCAAACACGCAGGATGTTGTCACACTGAGGTTCTAATTTTTCACCATGGAGGGCGTAGGATGTGGTGTGCAGTGAAGGGGGGGTGTCCGTCTGGGGAGCCACCCCCGTCTCCCCCCAAGTACCGCCCCTGCCCCTGCCCCAGGGAGGACCACCCACCTCTGGGTGAGGGAATAATAGAGCTCCCAGGCTGAGCTTGGCGAGCAGGCCCGAATGCATCCAGCGAGCGGGCGCTGTGCTCGTGATGTGGGCTGAGCCCCCCCTCGGGTGGCGGGGGTTGGGGGGGCAAGCCGTCACATATGGATTTCAGCATTGCAGTTTATAATGCGAGCAAGCAGTAAAAAAAAAACAAACTTTAAAAAACGACCCGGCTGTTTTGAAAGTGAGCCGTGGTTTCATCTGCTTGGGAAATTGGGGAGGGGGGGCTTGCCGCCCATAAGCAGATTACCGCCAGAGCCGCGATTGCCTGCCGATTGTGCTGCTTTGGGGGCGGGGTTATGGCCCTCCTGCCCTGTCAGGGTTTAGATGTGCTGCTTTGGGGGCGGGGTTATGGCCCTCCTGCCCTGTCAGGGTTTAGATGTGCTGCTTTGGGGGCGGGGTTATGGCCCTCCTGCCCTGTCAGGGTTTAGATGTGCTGCTTTGGGGGCGGGGTTATGGCCCTCCTGCCCTGTCAGGGTTTAGATGTGCTGCTTTGGGGGCGGGGTTATGGCCCTCCTGCCCTGTCAGGGTTTAGATGTGCTGCTTTGGGGGCGGGGTTATGGCCCTCCTGCCCTGTCAGGGTTTAGATGTGCTGCTTTGGGGGCGGGGTTACAGCTACAGCTGGGCGGTTTGTAATGGGGGTGTCTGTCAGTATCTGTTCCCTTTTATTTCAGTGGGGGCAGGAATTTAACCAAAATTGTCCCCTCGCCCTGTACCCCTCCCCTGCCTGCCCATAGGGTACAGAGAGGAAGTCCTACCCCAGATCAAATGCTTGAAAACCCCCCAAAGAACCCAGAACCCCCGACAAGCCAGGAGTCCCAGCACATGTGCACAGGATGTGCTTTATTTCCAGAGGAAACACATGAACCAGATATCTGCTGCACTCTGACCTACAAACACTGGCTGTGAAATGTGGCCACAAAGATGCTGAACGCCTCTCTCTCTCCCCATCCCTCCCTCCCTCCTTCCCCACCTCTCTCTCTCTCTCCTCCCTCCTTCTCCACCTCTCTCTCTCCTCCCTCCCTCCTTCTCCACCTCTCTCTCTCCTCCCTCCCTCCCTCTACACCTCTCTCTCTCTCTCACTTCCTCCCTTTTTCCCCACCTCTCTCTGTCTGTCTCTCCCTCCCTCCCTGCCTCCCTCCCTCTCTCTCTCTCTCTCTCCCTCCCTCCCTCTGCAGGTGGTCCGTATAGCGGTCTGGGCGAGCTCGTCTACAGAGAGAGCGTTCCCATGCACACCTTCGCCAAGTATCTCTTCACCTCCCTCCTACCTCACGATGCTGAACTGGCGTATAAAATTGCACTGAGAGCCATGCGGTGAGTTCCCAGCAGCACTTACACCCAACAACCCCAACACTTACAGCCAACAACCCCAACACTCACACCCGGCAACCCCAACATTCACACTCTGCGACCCCAACACTTACATCCAACAACCCCAACACTTACACCCAGCAAACCCAATACTTACAGCCAACAACCCCAACGCTCACACCCAGCAACCCCAACACTTGCACCCAGCAACCCCAGTACTTACACCCAGCAACCCCAACACTCACACTCTGCGACCCCAACATTTACACCCAGCAACGCCAACACTCATACCCAGCAACCCCAGCACTTGCACCCAGTGAGTGTGTGTGTGCGTGTGTGTGTATGCATATGTGCGTGTGTGTGTGTGTGTGTGTACGTTTGTGTGTGCGTGTGTGTGCGCGTGCATGCATGTTTCAAGGGCCTCTCTCTGTTGACACTCTTTCATTCGGTCTCTCTCTCTCTCTCTCTCTCTCTCTCTCTCTCTCTCTCGCGCCTGCATTCTGTCTCCTTGTGTTCTCTGCCCCCTCTCTCTATTCTGCCTTTACCCCCCCGGGGCAGCAGGGGCAGCGTGTTCAGGGCTGCGAGCGGGGGCAGCGGGGGGAGTGTGTTCAGGGCTGCGAGCGGGGGCAGCGGGGGGAGTGTGTTCAGGGCTGCGAGCTCCGAGCTGTGTGTTTACACTTCGCTGAGACGGATCAGCCTGCCGGCGGAGGAGGCCCTTCATTCAGCAGCGGGAGCACTTCTCCTCCGAGTTCCTCCTCCTTCTCAGGGAGCGCTCGGGCGCTGTTTAATCACAAAGCAGCCTCTGCCGGAACCTCGCTAAATAATTCATTGCCTTTTAAAATTAGTTTTAGAAAATGTGTGAATAATAAATATGTGGCGTTGGGTCTCATTTTGGCCTCGGAGGGTGTTGTGTGCCTTTTTTTCTTTCTTTCTTTCTTTCTTTTTTCTTTTTCATATTCTGGCCGCTCGGCGCTTGGCGGCGAGCGCCAGCGGCCCGCCGAGCCTGTGGAGAAACGCCGCGCTAGGGTCTCGCCACGTCTCCACGGAGACCGCCGGTAGCGCTTGTGTTTCCTCAACAGCTTTTTTTTCTCTCTCTCTTTTTTCGATGCCTGCTTCCTTCTGCCCCCGCCCCCGTTTTAAACAATGTCATTTTTTTCTTTTTTCTTTTTCTTTTGGGGGGGGGTTATGGATCTTTGAGATGCGCGTAACTTTGATCACGTGAACCGCTCAGGGAAGAGGTCCAAACAGCTGCTCGTGTGTGATGGGCTTCAGCGAGCGGGCTTATCGGGGGCTCAGTAGACGGGCACTGAAAGGGTTCACTTCTCACTCTGTCCAGCGTTGTGTGTGCTTGAGCAGCTGGCAGTTTCCTCTCCCCCCCCCTCGCAGCCCGGCTCCGGCGGGTCTGCAGCGAGAGGCCGAGCGCCACGGCGAGCGTCTGCCCCGCCGGCTGCGTTCAGCCCCGCCGGCTGTGTTCAGCCCCGCCGAGCGTCTGCCCCGCCGGCTGCGTTCAGCCCCGCCGGCTGTGTTCAGCCCCGCCGAGCGTCTGCCCCGCCGGCTGCGTTCAGCCCCGCCGGCTGTGTTCAGCCCCGCCGAGCGTCTGCCCCGCCGGCTGCGTTCAGCCCCGCCGGCTGCGTTCAGCCCCGCCGGCTGCGTTCAGCCCCGGCCATCTGCGTTCAGCCCCGCCGGCTGCGTTCAGCCCCGCCGGCTGCGTTCAGCCCCGGCCATCTGCGTTCAGCCCCGCCGGCTGCGTTCAGCCCCGCCGGCTGTGTTCAGCCCCGCCGGCTGCGTTCAGCCCCGGCCATCTGCGTTCAGCCCCGCCGGCTGCGTTCAGCCCCGCCGGCTGCGTTCAGCCCCGGCCATCTGCGTTCAGCCCCGCCGGCTGCGTTCAGCCCCGCCGGCTGTGTTCAGCCCCGGCCATCTGGTTTGAGTAAAGCCGAACCTCTGGTCCTGCGCCGCCGCCGCCGCCAGATCCCACCGGAGGAACGGCGAGGCTGCGGGACGGGGGCGCGGGACGGGGGCGCGGCACGCGAGCGGAGAAAGGGCCGGAGGTGTAGCGGCTTTTAGGATTTCGCCCCCGGGGAGAAGTTTCCAGAGCGAGCCGCCAAACTGGGCGGCGCTCCCTGCGTTCGGTTACGGGGGCGGAGCCCCGGGGGGAGCGCGCTGACGCTCGCCACGAACGCCGCGCTCTTCTCCCAGGGCTGCGTAAAGAGGCACGCCCTTCTGCGCGCCGGTCCGCGGGGAGCCCCCGCCCCCCTCGTCCCCCTCACCCCCGAGACGCGGTGCCTGCCCTCCGGCTGCGTGGTGACACCCACAGCAGGGATCATCTCGTTCGTTGCCCGGGTTACCTTAAAAAAAGAAAGAAAAGAAGGAGAATGAAACTGCGGGCTGTGATTGGGTTACAAAGCCAAGCGGAGCCGTTCGGGTTTGTCAATGGCCCCGCGGCCGTCTCAGCCGCTGCACCTGAATGAACCCGCCAAAGGGCCACTTCTTATTTATTTATATTTTCGGTGTCCATGACCGTGGGCTTGCAGACGTGAAAGCCCGCGCTGGGCGTCAGGAGGGTCTGAAGCAGCTCTGCCTCCACCTGCGGGAGCTCAGGTTTAAGAACCCATGTAAACAAACACGCTGTGGTCCTCCGCTAAGTACACAGGCTGAAACTGGGTTTGTGAGTTGATCCCTGATTTTGGAGGGCACAGTGTCTGCTGGTTTAACTCCAGTCCTGAAGGGCCGCAGTGTCTGCAGGTTTAACTCCAGTCCTGGAGGGCCGCAGTGTCAGTTGGTTTAACTCCAGTCCTGGAGGGCCGCAGCGTCTGCTGGTTTAACTCCAGTCCTGGAGGGCCACAGTGTCAGTTGGTTTAACTCCAGTCCTGAAGGGCCGCAGTGTCAGTTGGTTTAACTCCAGTCCTGGAGGGCCGCAGTGTCAGTTGGTTTAACTCCAGTCCTGGAGGGCCGCAGCGTCTGCGGGTTTAACTCCAGTCCAGGAGGGCTGCTGTGTCAACAGATTTAACTCTAGTCCTTGAGGAGGGGTGGGGGGGGGGGACCTGCTGTCCACGCCTGTGTGGATGGGAGGGTCAGGGGGCGGAGCTTGCTCTCCACGCCTGTGTGGGTGGGGAGGGTCAGGGGGCGGAGCTTGCTCTCCACACCTGTGTGGGTGGGAGGGTCAGAGGGCGGAGCCTGCTCCACAGCTGTGTTTATGGGAGGGGTAGGTGGCGGAGCCTGCTGTCCACGCCAGCTCCCTCTCACAGAACAAACCAGAATGGCTGACTGGTGCGAAAAGCAGGAAGGTCGAAACGTTGTGACAGAAACCCGCAGCAGAGCAGGGGCCTGCGTCTCACGGCCTCCTCCTGCCGTCAGTCCGTCTTCTCTGCCGCCTTGGTAACGCAGAAGAGGGGGCGGATTCCTGTCGCTGTAGCGTCTCCCAGCTACAAAACAAAACCTTTTTTGTGTCGTTCCCCTCCCCTTTTCCAGCAGCATTAGCGGACGTGCGCTAGCGGCTAGCAGGCAGTTTGCCCCGAGCAGAAAAAAAAGGGATATTGGCTTTAGCCCCTGGCCCTGGTGGAAAAGCCTCTCCTCCTCCTCCTCCTCCTCCTCCTCCTCCGGCTCCTGAGGACAGAGCCGCCGTCACATTGCAGAGGGGTGAACTCAGCACCTCGCCATCCCGCCAAAAATCTCTCCCCACTGCTGCCGCCAACACGCCCACCGCCAGAGCAGTCTGTGCGGCTCCACATCGCCTCCTCCGCCATTCCGGCTCTACCAGCTTCCACCTCTTCCTCCCTGCAAAAGCACAGTTCAGCTGCTCTTTTACTTCTCCCTGACAGTTCAGCTGCTCTTTTACTTCTCCCTGACACTACGGTTTCCACAGTTAAGCTTCCTGCTGTCAGTCAGGTATTGGCTTTGATTGACATCTCTTGAAAGCATCTGATGTAGAGCTAAAACAGGAACAAAAAACACTCAATTAAAGTACACGTACTGAAGGACAGAATCCAAACAAGTTAAGTGCAGTAACCGTGTGTATTTACGCTGTGCTTTGTTTCCACATTCACTGTCAGATATATTGGCTTTTAATAGCTGAGGGAAAAGTTGAGAGGACAGCGCAGGTCTAGTAATATATTAAAGCTAAATCTTTCAGAGTCTGCACTGGAGGGACTAGCGAAAAAAAGGTCCTGGAATTTATGTTGGCAAAACCTTTCAGGAAGTGAAGAAAAGCTGGCTTTCTCTCGCTCTGAGCGTTTTGGAGAACGCTTTCGTGAGCTAAGCCTGTGATGTATATCTGTGGGGAGGGGCTGCCTGCTGGCCCGCCGGGCCCTCCCCCCCGAGGATTCTGGGACATTGTGGCAGCCAGCCAGTCTGGAGGGTGCCAAACCGAGGAGCAGGGGTCCCGCTTGGCGGAGGGCGGTATGGGGGGGGGGGGTGCCACCCCTGGGTCCACACACACAGCTGCAAATGGGCTGTTAAACCACTCTGTTTACCTGCGGGATCCTCCATCTTTCCTCCAGTGGCGACTGTAAAAAGCTCACCGGCGGAATTCTTCCTTAGCGGCGGCGGCGGCGGCACTCTCCGGTGAAAGCCGGCCGCCGTTGGCGGACCGTGTTCGGCGGGGGCGGTTTTCGGAGGGCGTCGCCTTAGCGCCGGTCTCCGCCGCGTTTGGTGTCGTCCCCGGGTCAGCGGTGTTTGCAGCGGTGGAGCTCCCTCAGCTGCCCGGGCCTGCTGCCGCACTGCAAGCCGAGGGGCTGCGGTGCCTTTCTGCATTACAGTCGGGAGGTTAGCGGTTAGCATGCTTACATGAGTGTCCCAAAACTTACCCGCCGCGTGTATCAGATGTGTCATAAAGGGGGGGGGGGTGTTTAATAGCCGAGTGGGAGGGACCTATGGGGAGGGAGTTTGGGGAGGGGGGGTAGAGGAATGAGATTAGATGCACACACTTGTGAGTGTACTTAATGAAACGGAAGCCCTTGGGAGAGATTCCCGCTCTAATTTCGGCAGCGGGGCAGGAGGGAGGCGGGCGGGGCGGGGCGGGGCGGGGTCCCTGGCGCACGCGTGCACGCAAGCGGGGCGGACTTGGCCGGCCCCCGCCTGTGCAGCGCTCGTCACCCTCACTGGTCATCAGCACAGGGAGTGGCTGACCTTTAACCTCAGAAGGACAGGAAGCAGAGCCAACAGTGTCCAAACACGCAGCTGTCTCTCCTTTAGCGTGCGCGTAGGTTTCTAAGATTCTCTTGGCGGCTCCAAGACCCAATCAGACGTGAGCCCGGCTCCCACACACCCCCAAGACCGTGAGCTCCGCCTTCCGGGGCTTTCTGCCTCTCTGGCGGACCGTGTGACCGGCTGGAGGCACGGCCCCAGCGGGGTGGCGCTTTTAGCGGGTTTTTAATGCGTTTCAAATGAGATGCGCGAACCTGATGCCACTCTGGGATCTGGAGCGGCTCGGAGAGTTTCTCGCCAGGATTTCACAGTTCATACCTCATTACACTCAAAAGCGGCATTTTGTTTTCCTCCGGAATGTTCCCCGCTTTTCCAAACGCAGATCTGCGAGAGACCTCGACTAACACGGCGGGTCTTGTCTGTTGGTTTGATTGTTGTTGCTCGGTTAATCAGACACTTATGCTCCATGACCTGAGTCCCACGGTTGCGTGTGCTGTCTTGTGTCTTGTGTGGGTGAAAGACAGCATTTGTGATTTTTAAAAAATTAATAAAATGTATCAGTAGGAATGCACAACCCCCTGCCATATGTGGGGGAGGGGGATGTGGGGGGGGAGGGGGTCGCTGTTTTTATGTGGTACCCCCATACACCTCTTTCACAGACTCAAAGTAGATTGAAAGGAGATGTGTTGAAATCTTGCCAGATCAGTGTGTCCCCTCATCCATTCAGGTCATAACAAAGTGGCGTGTGTTCTAATTCCAGCATTTCCGTAACTTACCTCGCACTCTCTCTCTCTCTCTTCCCCCCCTCCTCCTTCCTGTTGCCAGGTTACCAGTGTTGGAATCCACGGCTCCGACAGGCGACATGTCCCGGCCTCACCACATAGTGTCAGTGGTTCCCAACCGCTACCCGCGCTGGTTCACCCTCAGCCACATCGAGTCGCAGCAGTGCGAGCTGGCCTCCACCATGCTCACGGCAGCCAAAGGTGAGGCCGCCATTCCGTGCCGAGCGCGCTAATGCTACTCTACAGATTTACTTCCGCCATTTTGTGTCAAGCGCGCTCATGGTAGTCTGCAGACTCACTGCCGCCATTCCGTGCCGAGCGCACTTGTGCTACTCTACAGACACGGTGCTGCCATTCTGTTCCACGGGCCAGCTGTTTCCTGCCAGATCGGCGTCCCCTCCACACACACACAGGCAGGGTGGGTTGTGGGCCGGAAGAGTCTCAGCACTACAACATCTTTGAACCCGAGTTCGGCCAGCAAGCGCTGCATCGTTCTCTCGTGACCAGGCTCTGGATGAGGCGGTTCGGCACCCAGTTTTACTGCGACGCACTGAATAAGACTCACAGCCCTGCTGTTGCTCCCCTTTTCCAAAACCACTGGAGTCCACGAGACTGGCTCTCCCCCCATCCAGCACGAGTGCACATCCATTAATTCCATACAGCAGCTCACAAAAACCGTACCGTCGACCCCGGAAGCCCGGGTATTCGGGGTGTGAAAAGGGGGAAGGGGGAATTTAACGGGGGTCCCGGGACGTGAGAAGCCTCCAGGTTTGGGGTTCAACGGGGACTCTGAGATAACACTCATATCACATCTTTTTCTCCTCAAGTGTTCGGGTTTTTTTGTTATTGGTCAACACAGTTTTTTCTCCCCGCATTTTCACTTTATCTGACCTTTATGTTACTACATCATGGCTCACTGAGAAGTGGTGACGGTGACTCCTGAGGCCACAGGACGTCCATCATACCCAGTACAACAGCGAGCAGCGAGAGGAGCAGCAGCCCCATACAGATCCATTTAAGCACTGTTTACAAAAGGCTGTCAGGAAGTTTTGCTTTTTTGGACGAATTTGCGGAAGCATTTCTTCTCCGTGCGGAGAGATTTAGATGTGTGGGATGGCTGCCAGTGTAATGTAGCTGAGCCAGAGACCCAGGGCAGAGATCAGGTCCAAGACTGATGCAAAGCTGGATACTCTGTAGTCTATGGGTAACTGGAGATATGATAGGGGTTGAGTGGTCTGTTCTCCTCATTATGTATTCTTATTTTCTTATATTCTAGATGGGCTGAATAGTCTTTTTCTGATGATGTATTCTTGTGTTCTCATGTTCTAGGTGGGCTGAATGGCTGGTTCTCCTCATTATGTATTCTTATTTTCTTATGTTCTAGATGGGCTGAATAGCCTGTTTTTCTGATGATGTATTCTTATTTTCTTATGTTCTAGATGGGCTGAATAGCCTGTTCTCCTCATTATGTATTCTTATTTTCTAGAATGGCTGAATGACCTGTTCTTCGCATCATGCATCATATATATTTTTGTTCTAGATGGGCTGAATGGTCTGTTTTTCTGATGATGTATTCTTGTGTTCTCATGTTCTAGGTGGGCTGAATGGCCAGTTCTCCTCATTATGGATTCTTATGTTCTAGATGGGCTGAATAGCGTGTTCTCCTCATTATGTATTCTTGTGTTCTTAAAGGGGCTAATGTATTGCTAGCATTCGCCATGTAGAATCAGTCAGAAACGAAAGACGTCTCCTTGGTTTCTTTCAGGCGACGGTCGACGGCTCGAAACAGTATTAGAGTCCATCCAAAAAAACATCCACTCCTCATCCCACATCTTCAAGCTGGCCCAGGACGCCTTCAAGATCGCCACTCTCATGGACAGCCTGCCTGACATCACTCTGCTCAAAGTCTCCCTGGAGCTGGGTCTTCAGGTAGCTGCTCACCTGGGCACTGGGAAGGGGCGTGTCCCCGAGGACCCCTGTTTCTGCAGAAATAATCTGTTAGGAATGGTTAAATGGGTGACCGCAAGTAGTTTAGCTAATGTAGGTTTCCCAAGACAACAGGGATATGCAGGGTGTTTAATTACTGCAGATTTAAATATGTCTGAAGCAGATTAAAATATGTGTGAAGCAGATTTAAACATGTGAAGCAGATTAAAATATAACTGAAGCAGTTTAAAATGGGATTGAAGCAGATTTAAATATGACTGAAGCAGAATAAAATATAACTGAAGCAGATTTAAATATGACTGAAGCAGATTAAAATATGACTGAAGCAGATTGAAATATGCCTGAAGAAGATTTAAATATGGCTGAAGCAGCTTGAAATATGGCTGAAGCAGATTTAAATATTTGTGAAGATGCCAGTCAGGGCCCATGGTCTGTTCTCACCGGTCCCCCCTCCCTCCCCCAGGTTATGAGAATGACGCTCTCCACGCTGAACTGGCGGCGGCGGGAGATGGTGAGGTGGTTAGTCACGTGTGCTACTGAAGTGGGTGAGTTACTCAGGCCTTTCACTTGTATTCATTTAAGTGTCCAGGCCTTCGTTTATAATGGTCCGTGGAATGCGGCAACTCGCTTGTGGAAAGTACGTGTTTACTTCATTACTCACAAACATGTTTTTAATAATGAAGTGAACATATTTTCTCTTGAGGTGGTGCTCTGACCTTTAATTCCTTCTTTTGTTGTTTGTGGGGGGGTGGAGATGGGGCTTCAGAGGAAAATGTCTGGAGCCGCTTCCAAATCTGTGGTTCCCTCAGCTCCAAACGCTGGGGAGCGATTGTGTCAGTTTACTCGCCGATTTCAACCAGTCGTTGTGTTGTACTATAGAGAGAGCAACATCATTTGATTGCTTCACACAAGACAAAGTTGTTTTTTTTCTTTCTTATCCTGTGCCCTTGTGCACTGCATCATTATTATTACACAGTAGTGTTTTGGTGGCCCCATGTTTTAAGTTTCTGTTTAAAATGTGTATATGTGTCCTGCTCCTGGTGACATTGTGAATTTCCCCACTTGGGGAGCAATAAAATCTATCAGTCATTCGATCCATCAGTCAATCAATCAGTGATTGACAGCTGAGCGTAGCTCCACACATTTACAGAGCTTGTGAAGGCTCGGGCTAACATCAGTAGTGCTGATATGCGATACTGCCTGCTCGACCACTCTGCTCTGCGGCAGCAGGGCGCCTTGCGCCCCCTACCATCCGGGCAAATGGTTCTCGCTCGTCCCTACCATGGGGCTTCTCCACCCTAGCTCCCCCAGTGGTGGAACGAACTCCCTGTCCCTCTACGAACCACTCCCTCATTGCCCATCTTCCACCGTGGTCTGAAGACACATCTGTACAGACTGTGCCTGGACTGACTAACTATCACCACTCTGCAGATCATTTCTATCACTTCAGTTCCCCTCTTTCATGCTACACATGTATCCCCTGTGCCACTCATGTTACATGTACCACCATCCGGCACTTATTGTGCCTTGTATCATTGTCTTGATGTTGTAGCTTATAATGCCTCCTAGTCAGACTTATCATAGGTTAGGTCAGAGTAATGTTAACCGTGTGAACTGGACTCACTGTGTTCATAGCTGTGAGTAACTGTTACAGAATGAGCATTGTGCTGACTCCTGCTCTGTGTTTGGCCTGCGGCAGGGGTGTTCGCGCTGGACAGCATCATGCAGAGCTGGTTCACGCTCTTCACGCCCACCGAGGCCACCAGCATCGTGGCCACCACGGTGATGTCCAACAGCACCATCGTGCGGCTCCACCTGGACTGCCACCAGCAGGAGAACCTGGCGGGCAGCGCGCGGACGCTGGCGCTGCAGTGCGCCATGAAGGACCCGCAGAACTGCGCCCTGTCGGCGCTGACGCTCTGCGAGAAGGACCACATCGCCTTCGAGACGGCCTACCAGATCGCGCTGGACGCCGCCGCCACCGGCATGAGCTACACGCAGCTGTTCACCATCGCCCGCTACATGGAGCACCGCGGCTACCCCATGCGCGCCTACAAGCTGGCCACGCTGGCCATGACGCACCTCAACCTCAGCTACAACCAGGACACGCACCCCGCCATCAACGACGTGCTCTGGGCCTGCGCCCTCAGCCACTCGCTGGGCAAGAACGAGCTGGCCGCCATCATCCCCCTGGTGGTCAAGAGCGTGAAGTGCGCCACCGTGCTGTCGGACATCTTGCGGCGGTGCACGCTCACCACGCCGGGCCTGGTGGCCCTGCACGGGCGGAGGAACTCTGGGAAGCTGATGTCGCTGGACAAGGCCCCGCTAAGACAGCTGCTGGACGCCACGATCGGGGCGTACATCAACACCACGCACTCGCGGCTGACCCACATCAGCCCGCGCCACTACAGCGAGTTCATCGAGTTCCTGGGCAAGGCCCGAGAGACCTTCCTCATGGCCCACGACGGACACATCCAGTTCAGACAGTTCATCGACAACCTAAAACAGATTTACAAAGGCAAGAAGAAACTGATGATGCTGGTCCGAGAAAGGTTCGGTTAACCAGTGTTTCTGCCCCCCCCCCTCTTTTTACTTGAGCCCCCCCCTGGCCTTTGTGCCCCCTTTTTAAATTAAAATGAAAAAAGAAAAAAAACGGACGAGGAAAAAAAAAAACGACAAAAAATAAAACGACAAAAAACACTAACAGAGCCACACCGGTATTATGTGTGCAGAACTATTTAGTTCGCAAAAAAAAGAGAAAATTGTCATGTTGTGAAAGTTTGTGTGTTTTTCTTTTTATTTGTATGAGTGAGAGAGAAAGAGAGAGTGTGCGTGAAAGAGAGAGAGAGAGGCAAGAGAAAAACAAAATGTTTTGGTTTACACTGAGTATATGTTGTCCAGTGGCGAAAGTCCACATAGCTCTCCTGTTACTTCTGAAAGCATTCACAGCCTCAAAAAAAATATGGCTTTAAACCAAACAAAACACCTCCATCCTAAGTGACAAGTACCTCGTATGGATCCAGCTTTACTCCTTTGTAATCCATTCTCACATTTCAGTGTAGTTTCAAAAAAAAAAAAAAAAAAAACGCAAAAGGATACAAACGAAAAAAAAATACAGATTTTACTTTGAAAAAAAGGAAAATTAAGAAACAAAAGAGAACCAGAGATCTCCAACTCCAGGCTGATCACATGGCTTTGCAGTGCTGTTTGTCAACAACCACAACAACAAGAAACAACGGAAGCGTGTCACACTGCTCATTTCGTGTGGAAACTTAGCGACTGTCAACATACATTCTCAGGGATTTCTCAAGAAAAAAAAAAAAGAGACGAAAAAGGAAGAATGAGAGCATTTATTGTACTGTATATATGATAGTATATGTCTGAATATTGGAGAAAAAAAAGTATACGTTAACTAATTTATAAAGAATATTCTATGTAATGCAAAATACTTGAAGCTGCAGTAGCTTGGTTTTAAACAGAAACATATCAGAAGGACCTTGCACCAGGGCTGGCTCAGGTGGTTCACTTATACGCTGGGCATCTATGCAGAGTCTCCTATTCAACTGCATGATCGGACTGGTATATATTTCAACACATAAATGGGGTATATTTTGTATCTGCGTACAAAATATATTTCTGCCGTACACACACACACATACATATACACACACACACACACACTTGTAAAGGGCACCGTAGATGGACGAAGCAGAGCAGTGAGCCTTAGCATAAAGATGCCAGGATGCAGGACTTGGTATTGTGATACAGGTCTTTTTGCCTCCGAGCCTAGAAATGTAGATCCAACATAAACAGGCTTAACAGAGTCAACTTTTTCTTTTTTTTTTCTTTTTGTAAAAACTAATCAACGTTAATTCGAAAACTACAGAATAAAATTGGCTTCGCCACGTTTGCGTCTGTTTTCCACAGTGAACAAAAACAAAAAAATGGTTTTTTTTTGAAAGCTCCATTTATGCACAATAACAACCACACCGATTCTGCAGACATCTTGACTTTGTGCAGGACTGAAAGTTGCTGTGTAGGTCTGACTGTTCTAATTTAATTAAATTTTTTTAAAACGCTTTTTTCCTCTTTTTTATTTTGTTTTTTTCTCTAGAATTCCTCAAACAAGAACAGCCTTCTTTCTTGCCTTGTCTTAACGCTTTAAAATAACCAAACTGGAGTTCTAACAACCAAACTTGTTCATTAAATGAAAAGCCAACCAACTTTGGTTACAACTTTAGTGTCTTTAATTTTAGCTGAATGGGTCTGTATTTTGTGCTTTAAAAAGCAGTTTCCTTATGTTTTTTGGTGCAAAACGTTGTCTAGTGTCTCTTGTTCTCTTCCTTAGAGGTATGTCTGTAGCTCTTTTTTGTTTAGAAACAAAATATCATGTTTCTCAGTTTTATTTATTATGATAGGTAAGCGATTGTTCTTCATCACCTGTGTCAACATGCTCATGAAGTTGAAATTAAGATTTGATACACCGATATCAATTTATTTATGTAACTAAATCACTGTTTTATAAACTTGTTAATGATTCAACATTTTTTTGTTTTAATTAAAATTAGTTTTTTGAGAGGTAAAAATTGTTTGCTGTTTTCCATGTTACTCCACAGTTGAATGACCTATTAATTGATATTGCTGTTACTGTAGTCTACCAGACATATCCAAAAGTGTTGTTGTTATTATTATTATTATTATTTTGCAAAATATACAAATCCCTAGTTATATGGGTTGACAGAGGGAAAATGAGGCAGATTAACTGAGTGTACGCAGTAGAACAGTGAATATCAGAAGTATCGTATGGAGTCTTCAGCAGATGATGAAGGCTGACAGGCGACAGTGCAGCATCGGAGACTCAGGGCAGAAAGGGGATAGAGCTTAATGGCGGGAGAACAAGCGGACGGAACCGAGTTCGACCGCATAAAACTGTCAGGGTAGGAGCGGAACAGAGAACTGACCCGACTGAAGGAGGAAGGAGTAGGCGAGTGATTGGCAAGAGGGCGGCAAGAAGAAGGGTTCTGAAGAGAACGCGAACGGCTTCAGAGGCGGCCGTAGATCGTACATACGCCTTAGCGCCGCTACTAACGACTGTTTGCTGACTCGGAAGGGACAGCGAGAGGTTTGGTTGGGGAAGTTCATTATGAAAGCTCATTATAAAATGCATTTCAGTTCACTTCTGTCACCTACTCGTGAGGGTGGACACTGATAAGTATCAGCTGAGTTTTTTTAAACAAAAAATGAGGAGGGAAACTTTGAGTGTCCAGTATATTGTGTTGCGTTCATGAAAACGTTCATTGTAAATAATGCTAAGAGGTGTTCCTTGGAGGTGCCAAAGTGAGCAGGGTACTGTTTTCTGAACATCCCATGCACTTTTAGAGCTGGCTGTCTGGAGGTGTGGACACTTTGATCAGGTGCCCTTGTTCATAATTATGTAATGTTGTCTCACCCTTACATTCCCTTTTAATCTACATACAGGAGCAGGAAAGGTAAGCCCTTCAGCTGATTCCTATTTTGACAGTAATGGATTTCATTTTGGTGTTTGAAGCGGTACTTCCTGGTGGTAGGACATGCGGCATTGCTTGAGATACAAGTCAGTTTGACGACAAACAAAAAAAAAAGCATGTTACGTGTTTTTCATATGGGGCAGAATGAAGGTATTTTTCTTCATATTTTCCTTTAATGTGTCTTCAAGAAATTAAGGGTTATTTGTTTTGGTTTGATTGATCATGGAGCCAAGTTCTGTTTTTCATTTCCTTCGTGACCTCTAGATGTTTTTAATAAAATGTGTGAGCGTTTTGGTACAGCTTCCCAGATCCGTTTAAGTTTGAATAATAATCAGTTTGTGGAGCAGCGCTCGTTAGCTTCTCTTTGTTCCTCATGCTACCAGCCCTTCTAGAGCCAAAACAATAAAAACGAACCGCCTTTCTCCCCCTAAATATTTTCTTTGTGAAATATGCCCAAAAAAACATTGATGCATTTTCTTTGGCTGGCTAAGTGGCATTGATTTTGTTGCCTGGAAACTGCAGTCCAGTTGTCCAGATTAACTTTTGAAAATCAAGGGTACTGGTCTTCAACCCCAACCCTGACGGTGGATCCATGTGGAGAGAAGAAGACCTGTAACGTCCTGAGATGACCTGGGACCCAGCCCCGCCAATCAGTTAAGTGTTTATAATTAAAAATTTCAACTAGGCCTTGTAGTGCGGTAGATCAGAACCAGTTTAAATGTGTGTAAGTATGTCTGTGGATGATATCATATGATCAGCAGGTCTGTCGTTGTGAGGAAGTGATGATAGCTGATGATCCAGTGGAGATGGTGCTCAGCCTGTCTTTCCTCGCTGCTGTTTGTGTTCCTCTCTCTCTGTTTTGGGGCAGATGTGTGTGATGATGTCTGACCCTGGCTGGCGTTTGAAGGTCGCGAGGTTTCCCTTGGTTTGGTCTTCCTCCTTCCTGGTCCGGGACAGCTGCTTTTGGACAGGTTTTCAGCTCTCTAACCTGCTATAGCTCTCGGTTCTGGGGAGAGAAGCCCCTGTATTGGCCCTCTCTCCGGATTGTGTGGTTCTGGGGAGAGAAGCCCCTGTATTGGCCCTCTCTCCAGATTGTGTGGTTCCGGGGAGGGAAGTCCCTGTACAGGCCCTCCCTCCAGATCGTGTGGTCCTGATCAGTCCATTAGCCTTCTGTGGTCCGATTTGTCGACCTTCACTTAAAAACTTAATTCTGTTTGCATCTACCAATGAAAAACTAATGTGAAGGCATGGCCAGCTTGATCTGAATTCCCCTGATGATGGTTTGGAATAAGGGCGGGACCTCCTTAGGCTCATGGTGGGAAGGGTCTGTCTTTGAGGTACAGCACGGCAGGGTGGGGTTGCCAGTTCCACTTCAAGTCGCACATTTCAGGAAGTGGAAAAATGGAATGGATGATTTTCTACGGGGGCATTTAAATCAATCAACTGACTGGACTGAAATGGGCCTCGCCCTGCAGTGCAGTGTGGTGTCTGATTGAGGACTGAGGTGGAATCAAACACAACGAAAAGCACAACAAAAAACAAACAGCAGACCTGTACCTGTATTCACCCCCCACCTGCGTCTCTGCTTTATTTAGACTGCAGGTGCCCTTATCCACTTCCGCTCGCACAGATTACACTCTTCTTGACACACAGTCCACTTATACAGATGGCTGTTTGCTGAAACAATTGAGGTTAAGTTCCACGGGCACAACGGCTGTGCTCCCACCTGGGATTTGAACCGGCAGCCCCGGTTGAATCACAAGCTCAGTTTAGATAAGCATTGAGCTGCACTGAGGTGATTGATCTGTTGGCTCTTAGGCATGAGCCAGCTAGGACCCCCCCTCGTGCGAGTCTGTTAGGGCCCGGGGAGCGCCAGCGCAACAGCGCCCCCTTCAGGAGATGCACAGCTGCTCGGAGAAACTGCAGCCGAGTCAATGGAAAAGAAAGCTTTACTGAATGAATCCATGGAGCTGCTGGAGGTTTATAGAGTCACAAATCATATTTCGGGAGGAAGAGAACAGATCAGGCTGGAAGCAGTGGAGGCTTACTCATTTTTTTCTGCTGTTGTTGTTTTGACAACCACCTCCCCCACCCCCCTACACCCCCCTTAACTCTAACCCCCCCCCCCCCGCTTTTGGACTCACTTCCTGTTCGGATGACAGCCCGGGGAATTTGATTTCCAGCTCCTTGCAGCAGCAGAGTCTGGGGGGGGGGGGGTCTAGAAGAGGGGTGCAGGAAGCTCCGTTTTTCAAACCCAGGAAATTCCACATGGCACCAGAAGGGGGGGGGGGGGGGGCGAGGGGGGGGGCGCGCTGGAAGAAGATAATCAATCCACTCAGAGATGTCATCTCATCTGTCTGTGGAGCTGCCGCCTGGGGAGAAATCGATGGGCCCGAGGAGAGCTTGGAACAACAGCGGCCGGCGCAGGCACAGCGCGAGGGACGAACCGCACATCCCCGAAAAATGTGAGGGGTGAGGAGGGGCGGGGGTTGGGGGGCGTGGGGGTGGGTGCAGCCTCCCCCCCCTCCCCCCCTCCTTTTTCTTGTCACGTTCAGCAGGAAGCGGTGTTCTCTAGTTTTGCAGGTGTGCTCTGTAGTTTTCCAGGCATTTCCAAAAAATGAACTGTCATAGCTGCTGTTAACTTTCTGCTTCCTTGCAGTTTGGACTTTGCCCCCCCCCCCCCAAACCGGTGTCTCCAGCGGTTTACGAGATGGCGGGATTTATGGCTACTCGGGCCTTTTCGGCACCACCGCGGTACCAACCAGCGGCGGCTGAACAATGCGCCAGCTACGCTCGGCTAAACACCGCGCCGCCAAAACAGGAACCAATTCGACTGGCCGCGGACTGAGACTGTTTATGGCCCTCCATTCGGAGGGGAGAGATAAGAGTTACCCCACGCCATAGAGGTCCCCCACCTACGTTACAGAAAATGTTAAAGTCAAAATACATTAAAATAGTTTGCACTCAGGTGCTCTTATAGTCAGTTGAGTCACATCTCAAAACTCAATCCGGCAACAGGCCGCATCCAAAGGCTACATCCTTTGAGCAGTTGTCATTTCTGATTTGTGGTTGGGGGGGGGGGGGGGTTGGGGGTTGGGGGGAAAGGGTGGGTTGGTCTTTGGTAGACGACTTTGTCAGAAAACTTTCCCCCGCGAATAATCATAAGGAATGTTTATGTAGATTTCATTTATTGGTGTGATTTATTGCCGTTTGAGGGAAACCAATTTCAGAGAAAGGGCGGAAATACCGTGCTACAATAGCTCACAGTGGCGGCTGACTGAAGCGTTCATTTCCACTGTAATCTGTACCTGGGGCCGCTTGGGGGGGGGGGGTTGTGTGTGTGTCGGGGGGGGGGGAGGGTGTCTTCATATTCTTTCAGCTCCTCATTATTCACTGAAGCGAGAACAGCCTAATCATTTAGGTTCAGTGAGAGCTCTCCTTTACATGCGGGGGGGGGGGGGGGCGGGGGCGCT
>CM077297.1:26536353-26573853 GCA_039654925.1 Anguilla pacifica
TAGTGCATGAATTGGCTCCACAGTCTGCTGTCTGTTGAGATTTTTCTAGTGCATGGATGGACCCCATGGTCTGGTACTTTTAAGGCTCTGTTCTAGTGCATGTATGGTCTGGGATGTGAATGTTTCTGTATGTACTGTATATGTATATGCATATATGTGTGTGTATATCTATGCATATGCAAGTGTATATGTATATGCATGTGTATATGTATGTGTGTGTATATATATATATATGAAAATGTATATGTATATGCGTGTGTATATGTATGTGTATATATATATATGCATATGAAAGTGTATATGTATATGCGTGTGTATATATGTATGTGTATATGTATATGCGTGTGTATATGTATGTGTATATATATATGCATATGTAAGTGTATATGTATATGCGTGTGTATATGTATGTGTATATGTATATGCGTATGTATATGCGTGTGTATATGTATGTGTATATGTATATGCGTGTGTATATGTAAGTGTATATGTATATGCGTGTGTATATGTATGTGTATATATATATATGCATATGAAAGTGTATATGTATATGTATATGTGTGTGTATATGTATGTGTATATATATATGCATATGTAAGTGTATATGTATATGCGTGTGTATATATATATGTGTATATGTATATGCGTGTGTATATGTAAGTGTATATGTATATGCATGTGTATATGTATGTGTATATGTATATGTATGTGTATATGTACATGCGTGTGTATATGTAAGTGTATATGTATATGCGTGTGTATATGTAAGTGTATATGTATATGCGTGTGTATATGTATGTGTATATATATATATATGCATATGAAAGTGTATATGTATATGTGTGTGTATATGTATGTGTATATATATATGCATATGTAAGTGTATATGTATATGTGTGTGTATATGTATGTGTATATATATATGCATATGTAAGTGTATATGTATATGCGTGTGTATATATATGTGTATATGTATATGCGTGTGTATATGTAAGTGTATATGTATATGCGTGTGTATATGTATGTGTATATGTATATGCATGTGTATATGTATGTGTATATGTACATGCGTGTGTATATGTAAGTGTATATGTATATGCGTGTGTATATGTATGTGTATATGTATATGCGTGTGTATATGTATGTGTATGGACACATATGGGGATGAAAGGAAAATTTGGGTAACATAAAAGGAGCAGTGATGTGGGAAACCCACATTCTGCCACAGAAAGAGAGGGAGGCGGAGCCTCTGTCTGATGACACGCCCTCTTTTTTAGGTCGACCCCCAGAGCCCAGCCACTGATCGGCCTGCCAGCATCGGTGATCTTCCAGGATCGGAGCGTCGCGGGATTGTGGGGATGGGCGGAGTCGGGTGAGTGAGCAGCGAGTTGCAGATGAGAGGCGTTGGGGAATCGCTGGGACTGAACTGAGCCAGCGAGGCGGGGGGAGGAGGTTATTCTTGTCTTTCTGCCCCACCAGCTATCACTTAAGGCTGGCCTTGCCCTTCTGGGCCTGACTAATCCCAGCCCTGTCTGGAGGGGGGAGGGCCATGGAATCAGCCATCAGCCCACACGCGTCTCCTCACTGCCCGCCCCCCTCCCCAGCCCCACCCCACCTTCCTTTGCTTGCCCCCCTTCATCTCCCTGCCCATCTCCCCATCTCCCCATCCCCCCCCCTTTACATGCGTCTGACCTGGAATCAGCAGGTCTGTTCCCAGTGGTCCCATGATCCTCTGCTGCATCACGCTTGGCCCCCGTCCCCCACCTAGGAAACAGAACAATGCCCCGCGACAAACACGTCCTTCCCCAAAGGAGAGGAAGTGTTCCGTCAAGCTGGTCTCTCTGTGAAGGGGGGATTATATGGGTGGATGGGAGGGATGGAAGGAGGGATGAAGAGGAATGTAGCTCTGCAGTGGTTGACTACAGCCTAAGAAGTGATAGAGACTCACCTGAAAGATGAACAGCAAGTACAAAGTGTCCTTGAGAAAGAGAGAGAGAGATATAGAGAGAGACAGCGAGAGAGAAGGAGAGAGAGCGAGAGAGAGAAGGAGGGAGAGAGAGAAAGGAAAGAGACTCCGTAATCCCCTGCTTCTCCAGAGAGGGGATTTGCTCTGAATTAGAGCTCCAGCTTAGATGCGCTGACTGCAGTCGTCCCCCTGGTGCACACTCACGGTACGCACCCCAACGCCCTCACCAGCACTGCATCTGACGTCTGCCCCATAACCTCTGACCCCCTGACCCCCTAACCCCTGACCGCTAACCCTGTGTTACTGCTGGGAGCTTCCTGACCTTCAGTTTGTAAGCTTAACCCACCAGAACAAGCTTTACAGGTCATCCATTTTACAGCAGTGTAGCTCAAACTAAGGGTTTAATTTTATGAAAGCAAGAGAAATCAGCAGACATTCTCTCACTGTCTCTCTCTCTCTTTCACTCTCGCTCTCTGTCTGTCTCTCCCTCTCTCTGTCTTGCTCACACTGTCTCTCTCTCTCCTCCACACTTGTATGGTATTGTTCTACCTCTGATAAATCAAAGAACTGATGTGCTGTCCCTTGGGAGCCGAAAGACTCTCTGACTGCCAGCTTTTGAAGTTGCGTGCAGCCATCCGATTGTCAATGTCTGAAGCAAAAAAAAAAAAGGTTTCAAAGGCGCACAACAGCGTTGTGGTTAACTTGAGGAATTAAACAAGGTCTCCGCAAACCCCTCTCACATCTTAAATATCTGTCACCATCCGCTACATGGCGCCCGGGCTTGCGTGACCTTTCTCTGGGGATGAAAGGCCCTGCTGCGGGCTTTTATCCGAATTAACAGGGCTCTGTGGAACCGGGTGTCTGTCATGTTTCTTTTGGGTCTCTGGGCAGTAGAACTAGACCAGCCCTCCATCCTCAACTTTCAAAGGGAATTCAAAATGTCAGACATGGGAGCAATCACCGCCCGTAACGTCTTCATAAATGTCACGCTCGAATAGGCAACCGCAATTACTCTATTTGGACGACTTCATCTTCAAAACCAAGCCCCCCCCCCCCCCCCCCCAATAAAAAACCTCCCCACCCAAGGCACAGCACGAGCCCAATTATAAGGGACCCCCCTCCCCTTCAAAATAGGGTGCATTTCACACCGTGGGCCATTGAATGGATGGCTTTTCATCCAAACAATCTTGGTGACTTTTTAAACGTATATCTACTGGATATCAATTGAAATTTCTCTTCCAACTGCAGGGGGGGTTATTCTAACGGTAATTATTCTCTCTTCACGGAAACTCTTGTTCAGTTTAGTTAGGTGTGCATTACACAAAAGATAACAATCGTTAGATCGTTCATTAATGAAATTACTTCTGAAAGAATTAACAGAAAACAGACAGCAAACGGCTGTCCTGCCTTGCATTAGCCGCCATAATGGATAGCGTTTTTGTATCTTCAAAAGTTACAGTTACTAGCAATTATTCCAGTTATTCATGTGACTGAATATGCTTGTAAATTTTGTCATATTTACACATCCCACGAGTACTGGAGGAACGAGCATTTCTGCATTGCCAGTAGTTGCCAAATTAGTGACATCGGTGCTAGATCTGGTGACTTTTTGAACCCTCCAATTGGCCTTTCTCCACTAAAAGCTACTGCAACAAAATTAAATGGCTCTTCTGAACTTTTAGCCTGAATAATTTTTCCACTAAATATTTTCCGAAGATACTTTTCTCGCTTAGAAAAATACTATTTTTCCTTTCTTACCGTGTTGATTTCTACCACAAGCTAACGTTAAAGTCAGTTTGCCAAATCTGAATAACTTTTCCACGTTTGCATTTCTGCTTGTTAAGGCTGTTGTTGGGTTCCTTGGCTGTCATGTCCAAAAGTTGCCACTCCAGTAATATTTGTTCTTATAAACAGTAATCTTTTCTATAATGCTAATAATCAATGGTTTACCCTTGCATTGTCACCCAAGACGAGCTTGAGTAAGAAGTGTTAAATGTCTTTTATTTTATCAAGGTGAACGCTATGTAAGCTTATATGTTGGTTGATTTTCAATGCTTCTTGCCATTGCAGATTGATTTCGAAAAGGCAAAGTGCATTGTATCTGTGACAGACTAATGCAGGGTTTTCAACATTAAGACACAGTAGATTGAATAATTTTGTGTGTTTTTTTAAGTACGGTTATGAGAGACTCAGCTATACAAGGCAATACAAAGGGCCCCATGCGCTTATGCCCTTCAATCTAATTAATAACCTCCAAACAACGCGTTTTTTTATTATACTGCCTTTTTTATAGTGGAACCTTGAGCATGTTTTTCGCCAGATACTTCCGTCAATTTTGCCAGATACAAAGACAAGAAAAAAAACATGTGCATTGCAATGCCTCAATGACTGAGCTTTTGCATAAGCAGGCTCCTGCATCCAGCGGCACCCTACACATATGTAACATGCAGTTGAACACGTGTCCTGGATTAAAAAACACCTCCCCTGTCGCGATGATTAGCGCGCGACAGAGGCGGGAGGAGACAGATGTTGCTCCTCCTCCGGAGTGTCCAATTGAGGTGACTTTTCTCCCCAGGTTGCTTAGCAACTTGGAGACCCCCCCCCTCGTTCTGCCGGATTGTGCCGCCGGACTGATTGCGTCCACCTTTTGTTCCCCGCTGAAGAGGTTACCGTGACGCTGCAGAGTTCCACGGGAGCGCCGGACTGGAGGGAGACGTACCGGAACACACACACACAGGGCCGCGGTCCCACCCCCGCGCCGTCTGAGGGGGGGGGGAGGGAGAGGGGAGAGGGGAGAGGGGAGAGAAGGAGGGGGGGGGGAGAGAAGGAGAGAGGGAGAGAGGGGGGGAGAGGGGGAGAGGGAGAGAGAGAGAGAGAGAGAGAGAGACAGGGGGGAGGAAGGGTAATCTGGACCTGGAACATTCCAACACCTACAGTAAACATGTCAGAAGATTCACCCCCCCACTTTCACCAAGAGAAATTCTGGCTTGTTAGGACTGTCAGGAACAAAACATACTCCTGTGACACATCTTTGAAATGACCGAGCACTCTCCTGGCCAAAGACAAGTGGTTTCCTGTTGCAAATTTAACAGAAGCTTAATTTGAGATTACAGGTGGGCGGGTATGGGGGGGGGGGGGGTTGAGAGGGACAGAGGATCCAAGTTAAACCTGGAGAAAGACCAGTCAGGTAACAGTCATTACATCTCCTCACATTCCACTCAGAATTCCCCAGCCCCACACTGCATGCGTTCCTGTGTGTGTGTGCGTGCGTGCGTGCGTGCCTGCGTGCCTGCGTGCCTGTGTTTGTGTGCGTGCGTGCAGTGCGTGTGTGTGGGGGCATGTGAGAGAGAAAGATAGAGGGCTTGTGCTCTTGCCTGTTTCAGGTAGAATAAAGTTTGTAATGCACTGCACAATTCTGGCTTTGTTGAATCTCTACATCAGAAGATATATTTTTACTTCAGACTGCAGAGAAATCTCCTGCTGTTTTGCCCTGCTTCAAGTAATATGTGACATGTCTTTGACTTGCAAATTTGTTTCTTTTTCTATATTATTTATCTTCATCCTTCCTTCATCTTTATTATTTGTTGTTATTACATTTTGTCTTCAAATGCAAGTTCATGTGTTATGAAAAATAAGCAGCCCAAACATGCAAAAACTGCTCCTGAATCGGACAGATATGCCTAGTAATTATTTGGTGTCTGGTGTATCCTCATGCAAACCACACCAAACGGCAGCATCATGATACTGTCATGCGACCTTGGGCTCTGCTTGCACAGTAGATCTCCACACCGTCTGCAGCAATAGAAAACCATCAAATTGTTGATTACTGTTGTGTTTGTTCTAGACTTGAACATCTCTGTGTGAGGCCAAGGAATTCCAGGAATCCATCTAAACAGCATAAACCTGGTAAGAATGTGAAATTGATGGGTGTCTTTCTTTTAACTTCTTCTGCTTTATAATTGTGATTAACAATGAAATACAAGAGGAATAATTCTCAGTACAATTTTCAAATTATTTATTTCCTCAATATTCTGTACACCCTTATCAAGTGTGAATAACACAATTTCGATATTTACATTTGACCTGTTACTTGAGGATTATTCTCTTTTGTTCTCATAGGAAAATAGCCAGTTCTGAGCTGAGGCTGTTGTTCAGTTCAGTGCCCTTGTCGAATGTGTATTCGTTGTGTATGTTATTTCATGAGACCCTTTCAGTTTAAATCTCATTTCATCTATACACATAAGGTCAAATGCAAAGGTATTGGGACAGTGACACAATGTTGTTGTTTTGACTCTGTATTCCAGCGAATAATTTCCAATTTGTTTTTGGAACTATCTTATATAGATTCATGTGGATTCTTCTTCTTTGTATTCATACATCTCTTCATTCCAGTGAATATATGACTAATATACACACATACAAACATATACACACGCACACACACACACACACGAGCAGCACATACCCACACAGCACATACCCATTGGTTAATTGCTCATTTTTTAGCCGCAGAACCGGAGGTCCCCCCCCCCCTTTTGTTCATGCAGCTGCACAGTGGATTGAGCAGTGACACCTTTACCCATCACCATGAGCTGCTACACTCCAGCACTTTAAACACATCCAAACCAGTGCAGGCCCTTAAGAAACAAAGGCCCTGTCTTCCTCGTTCATCGTAATCCTCCTCTTGCCCATCTCCGCAGCCTCCTCAGTGGATTCATCACGCCTTCCTTGGAGCAGATTATGGGTGGAGGGGGCAGGGGGGGGCTATTGGGGGGGGTTAGACAGCCTCCAGACGTCATTATGAGGTGAGTGAGACAGCAGTGGTGTGCAGGGATTCGGGGGGGTCGGGGGGGGTTGGGGGACATGCGGTAAATCGGGGACCCTGACAGCGGCCTGCTCCTGCGACAGCTTCGTTCATTAATTATTGAGGGGAAGCAGAGGATGATCTGTGTGAATCACAATGAGGCGCCACACTGCCCCGCTGAGACACTGGCATTCCCCCACCATCCCACACAGGGCCACCGAAACGCCCAGTGCCGCCTGTTTAACGCCACTGTGCTGTCCCACAGTGTACAGCTGGGCAACGTCGTTGTGTACAGCCATGCTATGTCACTCTCTGTACGGCTGTGCTACGTCACTCTATACAGCTGTGCTACGTCACTCTGTACAGCTGTGCTACGTCACTCTGTACAGCTGTGCTACGTCTCACTGCATGGCTGTGCTACGTCACTCTGTACAGCTGTGCTACATCACTCTGTACAGCTGTGCTACATCACTCTGTACGGCTGTGCTACGTCACTCTGTACGGTTGTGCTACGTCGCTCTGTACGGCTGTGCTACATCGCTCTGTACAGCTGTGCTACGTCGCTCTGTACGGCTGTGCTACGTCACTCTGTACGGCTGTGCTACGTCACTCTGTACGGTTGTGCTATGTCACTGTACGGCTGTGCTACATCACTCTGTACGGCTGTGCTACATCACTCTGTACAGCTGTGCTACGTCGCTCTGTATGGCTGTACTACGTCGCTCTGTACGGCTGTGCTACATTGATCTGTACGGCTGTGCTACATCACTTGCATGGCTGTGCTACGTCGCTCTGTACGGTTGTGCTACGTCGCTCTGTACGGCTGTGCTACGTCGCTCTGTACGGCTGTGCTACGTCACTCTGTACGGCTGTGCTACGTCGCTCTGTACGGTTGTGCTACGTCACTCTGTACGGCTGTGCTACGTCGCTCTGTACGGCTGTGCTACGTCACTCTGTACGGCTGTGCTACGTCGCTCGGTACGGTTATGCTACGTCGCTCTGTACGGTTGTGCTACGTCGCTCGGTATGGCTGTGCTACGTCACTCTGTACGGCTATGCTACGTCGCTCTGTACGGTTGTGCTACGTCGCTCGGTATGGCTGTGCTACGTCGCTCTGTACGGTTGTGCTACGTCACTCTGTACGGCTGTGCTATGTCACTCTGTACGGCTATGCTACGTCGCTCTGTATGGTTGTGCTACGTCGCTCGGTACGTCTGTGCTACGTCACTCTGTACGGCTGTGCTACGTCACTCTGTACGGCTGTGCTATGTCACCCTGTACGGTTGTGCTACGTCGCTCGGTACGGCTATGCTACGTCGCTCTGTACGGTTGTGCTACGTCGCTCGGTATGGCTGTGCTACGTCGCTCTGTACGGTTGTGCTACGTCGCTCTGCGGTTGTTCTATCTTGCTCTGTACAGCCAGAGTAAGTTGTTTTCTTTCCCACAGGACCCAAAATTTAAGGGCTGTTCAGCGATGTATGATTGCCCAATGGATATCGCTACATTTTCTCCACCAATTCCATCATTGCTCATCTTTGATGTTGAATGCTTTTGCTCATACAATGTATAGACGGATAACTGATAATAGAACGCGTAGCTGAAGTAGAGCCGTTCGCACTTAACGCTAAAGATAATTTGACTTACAGGTGATGAGAATGTTCTATAATGTTGACAACTGATCCTGCGATGGGGTCAAATTCAGTACAATTTAGTCTCAGTGATGGGCACAACTATGATTTTGTGATGACAAAATCGTCTGTCACTCTATTACAAACCGAGAGTCGTTGTGACCGACCATCAAATGTGTTAATCGCTGGTGGCAACGAGCATACATCAGTAACTGCCCTTAACCCTACGTGTGATGGAATACTTCTCCTGGAAAAACAGGCTGATATTTGTTCTCAATTACTGTAACCCCCCCCCCCCCCCAAAAAAAAGAAAGATTCTTCTTAGTTAACAAAAGGGGGCATATTGTCCAAGGATAAAGGAGAACTAAAGAAGACAACAAAAAAAAAATAGACTTATGACAGCCAACTCCCTGAGGTCCCGAGTTTCTCAGAATACATTTGTTGAAAGCAGAAAGCGCTGACATTTTGTTCTCTATTTATATATTTGTATGACACTTGAGTGAAATAATGTAACAGTTTCACATGTAACCCCCCGGAGGTCCTGCGCATGCTGAGAAACCGTGTGTGTGTGTGTGTGTGTGTGAGAGAAATATGGGGGATGCGCGAAGGAAACACAGAAAATATACATGTTTTGACATTGGCCAGAACCAGAGCTGGGAAGCCAGACCCAGAATGCCCTATTGTTCTCCAGGTGACTCCCTGCCTGGAGCTCAGTTCATGTCCTGTGTAGGAGCTTCGCCGTCGCGTGGTAGGAACAAGGTAGGAATGTGGTGGGAACGTGGTGGGAACATGGTGGGAACGTGGTGGGAACGTGGTGGGAACATGGTGGGAACATGGTGGGAACGTGGTGGGAACATGGTGGGAACGTGGTGGGAACATGGTGGGAACGTGGTGGGAACGTGGTGGGAACGTGGTGGGAACGTGGTGGGAACGCGGTAGGAACATGTCGGGAACATGGCAGGAAGGCGGTGGGAACATGGCAGGAAGGTTTGGTTGCAGCCTAGCCTGTTAGCCTCTGTCGTGTTTACCTCTCACCTGTCCCTGGGAAAAGGGAAAGTCTGGTAGTGTTTAGAGCCAGAGCAGCTGTGACTGGGACAAGGAGGTGGGGCTGTCTGGGTGTAGCACTGCTCCACCCCCATCCAACCCCCCCCAAATCCATCATAGTTCGCCCACCTGCCTGCAGCAGCACCTCTGGCAGGACTCTGATTGAGCCGAGGCTCTGACACAGACACACATGGTTGGGCCCTAATTACAGCATATTCATATTAACATGTTTCCATGAATGTGTTTTTGTAATATGACATGTTTGTAATAGCATGTTTATTTAAAGGTTTTATATTATGACATGTTTATAATAACATGTTTACATTAATGCATTTTCTAACACGTTTGTTATTGCATGCTTCCATAAATGCATTTTATATTGTGATGTTTATAACAGCACGTTTCCGTAAATGCGTTTTATATTATAACATGTTTATTATAGCATTTTCCCCCCCATAAATGCATTTTTATTTTATAACGCGCATAATGGCATACGTTTTCTGTAGAGGCGTTTTACTGTTCTCTGATCTACACCTCCACTCAGCTCAGGATTTGCGCTGCTTCCTTCAGGTCTCGCTCCCCGGCTTTTTGTGAAAATAGGTCAATACGCCTCATTCATTCCACGAGCGACCGCACTCCGCGGCGAGCGCGCGTCTTAATTTAATTTTAATGCCCTACCTCCCCCCTCCACCCCCCCCCCCCTCCACTCTGAAATGTGATGTGTGTTGTGTGTTTGTTTACTCAATTTGGTGATATTGTGAGGTGATTTCGTGTCCTGTGATTTATTTCTGCGAAAGCTCGTAGTGTGTTATGACGAATGACACGATTGTGGATGCTGTGCTACGCCAAACTGTAGATTCTGCAAGTTTAGCCTTGATAAAAAATAGTCAGTACATTGAGTTTTTTTGTTTTTTTAAACATACATTGACCACTGACGTATTATTTTTTGTAATCATTTTAATGATTTTTTTTCACTTTCTAGACCCTCAAAAACAATACCAATTCCATGAAACTGCCATTATCTAAACTGATCTTTTGTTGCATCAGCTTCTCAATATAATATTAAAAAGAAATGTGTATCTTTGAAGCATTTTGTCTTTTTTTGCCACCTGCAACTGGGTACATTTAGAGAAACATGCTATTATAAACATGTTGTTTTAAGCACAGTTGCAGAAACATGCTATTATAAATGTTATAAACCACATTTAGAGAAACACTATTTTAAACATGTTATAATATAAAAGGAAAACAAATGCATTTGTGGTGTAGGACACATTTTGCATACATTACTTAAATACATTAGGTTGCCCCTCTATAATGCCACAGTTGAACTTTTATGACAGGTTAAGAGACTCAGATGATTGTTCCAGAGAGCAATGCACCATGGGAAATATTGTCACTTGCTGTGGCTAAGGGAGAATGAACACACTTCTTTTGGGCTTCTCTTCCTTCATGTGGTGCATCTGAGAAAGTGAAGGAAAAAAAGGAAATAAATCTGAAAAGGATCAAATTTCAGGTTAGTAAAAAATCACGTGTAGAGTGGGTGCATACTTTTTTGGCGGTCTTCAGAAACCCTAGGAATCTACAAGTTAATTCACTTTTTGGTGCTCGTCTGCATATCAAGGGGTCTGTTTTGCATGCGGTCAGTATCGCAGAAGTCCAGATGGGAGAAACAGGCCCATAGCGGGGGCACGATTCGCGGGGTAGCGCCAGGCTTCAGACCCTCACCTACGAACGTCTGCTGCGATACCTGAAAAAGACCTCCATTTGGCAAGTTGCGCAAACCTCATAGACCTTAGCCCAAGGTGTCCGTCCAGCTAACACCTAGCATTTCCTCCGTTACACAGGAGTGATGTGATACTGTTTGCGGGACAGAGAAAATCATTGTGTGAAGGTGATGGCACAGATTGTGTAGACCCACTGGATACTGAGCTCCATAGTACTTCTTTTTTTTACAGAGACACTGTCACAAAGATGCTAAACACATTCTCAAAAAGGATGTGTTTATATCCAACACACGTTTTGTGTTGCTACTTTTGTGTTACCTCCAGCACATTTTATGTCAGATTTACTCTTTTTGTTTGTTATTTATATGTTACAATGGGAGACTTTTTAACAGACTGTGTTGAAAGGAACACAAAATGTTCTGTTCATAACTAGACCAGACAAAGACATAGTTCGTAACTAGAGGTGTGTTAAAAAATGGCACGTTATTTGTTGTTTATAGCACATCGGTTTTGAGAGTGTGCGGTCCTGGGCTTCAGTGCCATGGACCTCGGCTGCGCCCCTCAGCGTGCTGAAGGGGGCTGCTTCCAGCCATGTTGCACACCACTTCCTGTGTGTTCTGAAACGCTGAAACCAGGAAATATCCAAACGCACGCAACTCCTGGGATTCCGGAAATTCCGCTACTGCTGCTGCTCAAAGCACAAAATGTGGCTTATAAGTGGCATAGAAGGCCTTTATCTCGGAAGAGAAAATTTATGGTTTAATTAAATAATTTGTAATTCCCCTCCTCCTCCAAAGTCTTTGAAGGGATGTTGGCTTCAGTTCCAAAAAAATATCAGACAGACTCGCAAATAGAATTAAAGCAATTTGGTAAAGTCAAGGAATGGCAGGGTCATTGAGGCTCAGCGTGAATGGCCCGCGCTTCAGCGAAAGATCAGAAATAAAAAGCAAAAGCTCTCATTCCAAAAATACTGCCTCACATCTACTCTGTAACGTACAATGATTTTCTTTGTGGCTTGGTTTTCCATTTATTTTCACGTTGAGAGATTGTTGATCGTGCGAGCACTAGTCAGCTTACCGTGGGCCATGTCCCCGCAGTTTGGCGAACGTCTGAACAGGCCGAAGCATGGAAAAAAACGAAATGGGAATGTAAATGAAAGCCCTTTTCTTTGTTTTCCCGCCATCCAATTTTGAGAAGAAAATTGCACCTTTTTTTCATGAAAATGGCACTGCACAAAAGACACCTGCAATGAGAAGACAGGAAAATTCTAGCCCTGAAATGCACTCCTGTCCATCAATGCCTGGTACATTCAAACAACCCACACTGCGTTTGAGCATGAACTATGAAGAAATATTGAGCTGACTTGTATTTCAATTCCTAAATAGTTTTACATCTTATTCCATATAAGTACACTACATGACCAAAAGTATCTGGACACCTCTTGGTCTGGGACTTTTTTATGGTTTGAGCTAGGCCCCTTAGTTCCAGTGAAGGTAAATCTTAATGCTACAGCATACAATCATATTCTAGACAATTCTGTGCTTCCCCAACATTTTGGTGAAGGCCCTGACCTTTTTCAGCATGACAATGCCCTCGGGCACACAGTGAGGTCCATATAAAAATGGTTTTGTCGAGAATGGTGTGGAAGAACTTGACTGGTCTGCACAGAGCCCTGACCTCAACTCCATCCAACACCTTTGGGATCAGTTGGAAAGCCAACTGTGAGCTAGGCCTTATTGCCCAATCAGTGCCCGACCTCACTAATGCTCTTCTGGTTGAATGAAAGCAAATCTCAGAAGCAATGCTCCAACATCTAGTATAAAGCCTTCCCAGAGGATTGGAGGTTGTTATAGCACCAAAGGGTGGACCAAATCCATATTAATGCCCATAATTTTGGATGAGATGTTGGATGTCAGGTGTCCACATACTTTTGGCCATGTAGTGCATGGAGAAGATATCACATCACAAGATATTGTACAGTCAGAGTACAGTACCATTTGATTTAATGAATCAAGTCATGAGCTCAAAGATTATTTGGGGTAGTGTATGGTGAACATTGAACTAAAATAGAAAATGCCTGAGTATTAGGCCAAGATTCTCAAATATGATGTGCTGTGTCTGAGACCTTTTGCCTTCTGAGAGCACTCATATACCCCATCATCACCCCCCCCACAGAGAGCACTCATATACCCCACCATCACCCCCACACAGAGAGCACTCATATACCCCACCATCACCCCCCCACAGAGAGCACTCATATACCCCACCATCACCCCCACACAGAGAGCACTCATATACCCCACCATCACCCCCACACAGAGCACTCATATACCCCACCATCACCCCCACACAGAGAGCACTCATATACCCCACCATCACCCCCACACAGAGCACTCATATACCCCACCATCACCCCCCCCCCACAGAGAGCACTCATATACCCCACCATCACCCCCCCCCACAGAGAGCACTCATATACCTCACCATCACCCCCCCCCACAGAGAGCACTCATATACCCCACCATCACCCCCCACAGAAAGCGCTCATATACCCCACCATCACCCCCCACAGAGAGCACTCATATACCCCACCATCACCTCCCCACACAGAGAGCACTCATATACCCTACCTTCCCAATGATATACCCCCCCAATCCCGCCCCCCTGCAGAAAGTGCTCATATACCTGACCCCCCTCCCCCCACAGAGAGCGCTCATATACCTCACCACCCTCCCCCCCCCCCAAAGACAGTGCTCATATACCCAATGATTTGTTAACCCCAGTAAAAGCGCTTTTTCTCATCCTTTGCAAATCTGCATAAATGCCTCGTGAATATTTTCTCTATATTTTTATTTATGGACCCTAAGTTTCTAATTAAATACTAATTAATCCCGTCACTGGTAGTGCCAGCGTCTGCGTTCATGGCTCTGCTTCAGTGATTAATGACAGACCATTTATTAACTTACCTAACGAGCTCAGGCACCTCGCCACAAATCTGATTAAGACATCATTTTACAGACCTCATTACGGCGCAAAAAGAGGGTTTTAAATTTAATTTAAAAATTGCCCTCAATAACACAGGAGCGCTCACTGCAACCTGGTCACTCAGTGAAAGATTTCTCGTTAGATTTATAATAGATAATGAAGAATGGGACATCATTAATAAAACTGATAAGTTCATTTAAGCTCAGTGGTTTCTAACGGCGAGGTCCTATTATTCTTATTGCATTTAAGGGGGATATAATTAATGCGCTGGACCAGACGATTACTAAAATATCTGAGACTATTAAGAGGCATAAATAATGTTACAGTCTTGGGTTTTGGTTAATACCGTGTCATCTAATTGCTTTGTTTGGTGTTAGGGTTCAAGTATGTTGGGACACAGAATTAAAAGCTTAAGGAATGTTATTAAGTGGGAAAAATGTAGTAAATAAAGATCTTATTAAATGAGGAATATTTACTGCAGTAAGCTGCACTGTTGTCTCCACACTGTGAACCTGGTTTAGCAGACCAGATATTTTTACTGTTTTTGTTTTAGACAGAGACCGCAGAATCTCAGACAAATGGAATACGTATTCCTGTTTTATTATAATTATATTTTATGGAACGAAAATGACAGTTTAATATTACTGCACCACTGATGTAAAGCTTTACAACTTATTACTGTCGTGATTTATGTGAAATGATATAATCCTCATTTAAATGAAACCAGGTGTTGTTCATACTATAAAAGGAACTGTCATGGCGTTAATGGATTTGTTTGAAGACAAAGAGCAGGATAGGGGAACACTGGATAGACTACAGGTTCTCAAACAGCTCCTACCATTTGTGTTCCTAATTCTAGACGAAAAATGTGAGTTTGAGGTCTATGTATATTATTTGTTTTTAGTGGGCTGTTTCATCACCCACACTGTAATTGTTGCTGGAATGTGAATATTCCTTGATAAGGTCTCAGCCCAAAGGTGTCATTCACCCCTCAGAATGACAGATAAAATGTGCATATGGTGTCCGGGAGAAGCCTTACCAACCACTGTGCTCAAAGAACATTCTAGATGCAGTTTGCCAACCGTCCACCACCGTTCACCCACACACACACACACACACACGCGCACACACGTATATATATATATATATATATATATATATATATATATATATATATATATATATATATATATATGTATATATATAGTGCACTCCAGCACATGGGATTTGAAATGACGCAATGCGATTGTCAGCTTTAATGTGAGGGTATTTACATCAGAATAACTTGATCAGAGTCAAAATACACTGTTTGGTATACACTCAGAAATAAAGCTTGAGTGGAGATACTGTTTTTGCTTTTTACGAAACAGATTTCCAAAATGTACCCTACCCTGAAAGTACAATGATGTTTCTGGCACTAATAAGTACATTTTATACTTAAAAAGTACAAATTATAATTATGTATTGCTGGCCATGGGTACAGTTTATTTACCTATGGTAACCCACCCCTCTGACAAGCGTTTGTAGCCTACCTTTTGGGGCACTTTTTTCATTTTTTTTTTTTCTTCGCATTGCGAAGAAGCAAAAACACAAGCTGTGGTCAAGGGTCTCTTTGGAGATTCACTGATTTTCAATAGATTAAATATTGAGGATCATATTCGGCGCTCCATCTCAGCTGCGTGATTGCGCAAGCAGCATTCCCATCATCCTGTTTGAGCGTATCGATCGCAGCCTACAGTTCGCCCGGGCGACGGTACGGATGAGACACAGTTGTTGCAAGAACGAGAAGTGTGAAAGAGATTATTCCTTATCGGTTTTTTGTTTCTTTTCTCTTGCTTCTTTTTTTATAAATCTATTTTTTAAAATAAATTATTTTTATTTTTTTCACAGTGGCTGCCTTGTCAGTTTTCATGTTCCCGCTCAGCTGAAACAAATTGTGATCAAAGCGCGAGTGGCTGCCGGAGCTCCTGCTGTTCCGGCCCACCTGTTCCGCGGCGAGCAGCTGAGAAACGCGTCAGGGCCGCGCCGCCGCTTTCCGCGAGGCCCCCCCGGGTGGACGGTCGCCGCCTGGGGATCGGCGCTGAATGTTTACGCACAACCAACCAAACCGCTTAACATATTTATTTGATCCAGACATCCCGTTTTTTCTTTCTTTTTAAAAAATCATTTTATTTATTTTTTTTATGTGACATCACCAGAAAGTGGAAATGTGGAAGTGTAGGAGTCTGAACTTCACCATCCACTGGGTCCATACCTCGAATTAACTTGCTTATGCCTTTTTATTTTCCTTGGCAAATACGCATTTTAGTCGATTGATATGTATTGATATGCAATTTTTCGTCTTTAAATGAGTCGAATGTTGACTGGGATTTGAAAGTTGGCTTGGACATTTCACTCGTCGGTGGTCATTCAGCTCTGCTTAACGTTAACTTTTCCCCTAGTTTCGCTTCCAAAATGGATACTAGTCATTGAATTAAACTCGAAAAATGAGCGTGAACATAAGCAGTCTATATTTTCTTCTTTTTTTCCTCTTAATTCTTGTCCTCCTTTTGCGGATGCACATAATGTATTCAAAACAAGTAACAGGGGGGGGCGAGCTCTGCAGAAATTAACATTTTTGATGTTGCTTTTCTGAATGACCCCTTGAGTTCCCAGCACACATTGTAACTAACTGTCCATTTAATACTCATAAACAGCACAGCAGTTAGCAGAAGGATTCGTTACAAAAGCATGTTTAGCCTAGAAAAACAATATATAGATATTAAAAGAGAAGTAATTAGAGGAAATTAGCTGAACATCTGTTCGTGGTTTTACATTACCCTGAGATTAATTAAATAAAATAGGGAGACTCGTGTTCTAAATCAAAACATATCCTTCATGGTGATGATGAAGAAAAAATATGTGCAACATTTTTGCTGAAGCGTAAAAAATATATCGCCTCCTTAAATCCCTCTTTAGTTTAAGGAGGTGATGCGTTTTTACCCAATTTTATTCACTCTCAGTGCTGTGTGTTTATGTGTGTGTGCATGTGAGTATGTGTGTGTGTGTGTGTGTATGTGCACGCGCGTACGTGTGTGTGTCTGTGTGTGTCTGTGTGTGTGTACAAACATGCGTATCGTGTGGCGGCGGAATGCGTGCGTTGTTATGCACGTTCACTCCAGCCTGTTCTGTCTTTTCTTTTCCAATCAAAGAGAGGCGTACTGCTGAGCTGGTATAAATGCTAATTGATGTGAACCCTGAGGAAAGACCCCTACATCTCGGTATGAAGGGGATGGTGTCACACCATGCCGGTGCAAACAGAAGCACCGTGCTACGTTAGTCTGGAAGACCATTTCTGGCCGGGGGGGGCAGAAAAAAACCACGTTATGAAGCAGGTAGTCTACATCTGTTCATGGATCCTGATTGATCGCACCTAGCAGTGGTCATAGTCATGACTGGACACCGCTATCTAGCATCACTTTAATTTTAATTGATCAGTTTATCAGTTTAATTGTATCATGCCATCCAGAACTGTATAAGCATTCTAGATATGGTAAATGGACTGCATTTATATAGCGCTTTTATCCAAAGCGCTTTACAATTGATGCCTCTCATTCGCCAGAGCAGTTAGGTGTCTTGCTCAAGGACACTTCGACACGCCCAGGCTGGGGTTTGAACCGGCAACCCTCTGACTGCCAGACAACCGCACTTACCTCCTGAGCCATGTCGCCGTAGATATGGAATTATGGAAAGATTAAGAAGGGAACTGCAATAAAAAAAAAATTTTAACGATTCTTTAAAAATTCAGTCTCCTTAGCGTAATGTCAGATCTTCAAAGTGGGCTGTCCAATATTCCACCTACTGGTGTATGAAGAGGAAAACTGGTGTTAACTTCAAAACAACGGCAAGGATTCCGTGTCAATGCCAATGGAGGTTAGAAATGAAGTTCATTGCCTATTGTCCAAATAACTTCAGTTCCAGATTCACCACAAGTGCTAAGTAAATGATTTTGTCTCTCTTTTCTATAGGACTGTCTATAAGGACATCTGTGTGTGGATCTGTTAAAACCCCGAACCGTGCTGGTAATTATGATATCACATGGAGTTCTCGTTTCATATTGTCTCATTTGTACCCTTTTCTGTAGCTCAAATCTGCTTCCTCCCATCTTTCTAAAGTTCAAATGCAGCCAAGCTACAGGCCGCTTTAGGATTGGCTACCCATAAGGCAATCGCTCTCGGGTAACCTCTTCTGGATCTTCCACTGCACTGCTCCTCCAAGACTCTTCTCTTAGCTTCCCTCTTCTTCTTCTATCTCTATATCTGTCTCTTTCTCTCTATCTCCCTCTGTCTGTCTCTTTACCTCTCTGTCTCTCTCCCTATCTCTTTATCTGCCTGACTCTTTCTCTATCTCCCTCCCTCTATCTCTTTATCTTTCTGTATATCTCTTTATCTCTCTTTCTATTCATCTCCCGCGGTCTATCTCATATCTGTCTCTCTTTCTCTTTAGTTCTCTTTCTCTGCATCTCTCTCTCTCTCTCGTCTCTGTCTTTCTGCCTGTCTGTTCTTCACTTGCCTCCCCTCCCTGTTTCAAGTGTCAGTCATCGTGGCTCCGCCTTCTTCCTCTGGGACTGATTTTTCCATCTCCTGCAAGTCTGACCATCAATACGGTCTGCAGCCTTATCCCAAAAGACTGCATTAAACATGCGCATTTGCACATTGTGTACTGTTAGAAATACAGATATTTATGACCATGACTGCTTCAAAAACAAATTCATCTCATTTTGATGGATAGATTTCCCTTCAAAACAGATTCTCTCATTTATGTCAAGGTGCAGTTTCGCCATTATTTTGGCACATTTCAATTATTTTATGGAAAAAGGTTTTAAAATGGAAATGGCTGCTGTCAGATAAAATACTCCTGGAAACAGCAAAAGTGCATTAAACAGACTTTAATGTGGCTGAACATCGAATGCCTTCACCAAACAGACCGGAATGGAAGCTATGAATATAAAGGGCTTAAAATCATGGCACCGAGTCGTTGTTTAACAGGAAAAAAGACCTAAATAAATAAATGAACACATAAAACTTTATTTCAGTGCTTTTAAAAATCACTCTGGCATATGTGTTGACATTTAATCTCTTTGAAAGTTATAAGCAGATGTGTTTTTTTCCCCATAGTAAAAGATCCAATCCACTTAATTTTGAGATTTATTTATTTATTTTATTTATTTGGTGTACTGTTTAGTTTGCTGCTACTTCGAAGGCAATGCATCGGAATATCGGTTTTGCTTAAAAGATATTTCCAGATGCCACTGCAGTCTGAACTGGGCTGAACTGTGTACCTTTCGCCCCCTGCCCCCCCCCCCCCCCTTTCTCGTACCTGCCTAAAGCCGCGTTTCCACCGCAGGAACTTTACCCCGGAACTAGGAACCTTTTGAGGAACTCAGTGCGTTTCCACCGCAGGAACTAGGGTCTAAATTTAGTTCCGGGGGCTTTATTTTACCCTCAAAAAGTTCCTGCTCGGGGGGTAGTACTTTCCGAAAGTACAGGAACCTTTTGGGTGGAGCTTGCAGCGCTGAACATTTCTGATTGGTCGAGTACTCGCAGCATTTTTTTGTGTTTATTTTCAACCGCCATGTTTAAAAATATGCCGCCGCAAACCGATTTATTTTCATAATAACTTCAAATCAAACTTGTATGTTATGCGGCGCAGTAGCCTAGTTTTGGTTATAGCCTGCCAACGTCTTTGAATTATAACGTGTGCTCTTCTGTTCTTTTCTTGCTTTAGTATTCGTTTTATAAAATGCTAAGCATTAGTGCTGGGACAGCATATTACGTACCAAAACATTCAAACGGATTAATTCGGTTGCTGAATATTTTCTTCCGGATTTTCTTTGTTAGCCCGTTGTAATTGACTCAAAACGTTTGATACAGTTATGTGAGGTATGCGGTAGTTCTGCGTAATTCACATTGGTGATACAGTAAAAGCAAACTGGAAATCACCTTCCACACTTTTTGTCATGGTAAAATAACAGGTTAATTCTAGTAGTCGTCCCTTTAGCTTTTTCAGACTGCCGTGATTTTACTCTGCCATTCTTCAATTCCACAAAAAGACCAGGAAGACTATGGGCTAATTTATGGTGCATGGTTCGCATCTGGAGGGCACACTTCGCTGCTCGGCTAGCAGTAACTTCGAAGGAAAGCAAACGGTGGCTGTACCACTGCTAATTAAAATTTTCACGCAAGTCCGAGTTTTCGTTCTATTCTTGTCATTTTGCGATTAGCCTATATGGAATTGACGATGAGAAAGTCATAAAACAGCAAATTGGTGCATGTTTTCTGCTGTTGTTGCCAGTTATACTGGAAATGTGAATGCATTCTGTCGCCTCGGATGTCAAGACATGAAAGTGAATGTTCGCATAAAAACATAATGAATGTGTTTGAGAGGATATATAAAACAGTTACAATCTGACTGTCGGCCTGTTATATCCTATTTGTTGCATAACGACGGTCCAAGTTCGACTACCAACGACAGTTTTGCTTGACAACGGTAAAATATGCCCAAACGGCTGCAGAAGAATATTTCAATTCCAGGTGATTAAATCGATAAAAATCAATAAATACAAAAGTAACCATATATAGTCATTGTTGGTAACCCGTTGTATATAAGTGGAATAAACCCCTCCGGGCTGTCCCGGTTATTAGAAAATAATGTAGGCTACTTCGGTGGTAGTATGGGGTTACAGAAGAAATCATAGGACAGATGGGCCGACGACAACTTCGCTTTTTCATACGTCAGTGGGCTAATTTGCCTAATCTTCGCGGAACTTTAGACCGCGGTGGAAACGCAGGCAACCATTGTTTGAAGGAACCTTTTAGTTCCTGGAAAAGTAGTTCCTGGGACTAAAAGTTCCGGGTAATTTGGTGGAAACGCGGCTTAATTGGCTGATTCCCTTCCCCCCAGTGTGTCTGGAAACCCTGTGTTATTTTACCTGTGTTATTTTACCTTGGCAGGTGGGTTTTATCCACCTCGCCAGGATGACAATGCTTGTCTTATTGTGTAGCAGGACCCTTCATTTCTGTCCTCTGCCCTCTCCTAATGCATGAACCTGGCTCTCCTAGCCCAAGACACATACACAAAAGAGGACGTTTTTCATTTCTTTCTTTCTTTCTCTCTTTTTTTAAGGAAAGACAGTCACGATAGCGCTGTCTCAACGTGGACCACAGAGGGAGAATTTGACGAGGGAGAGGTTCCAGCATTTAATGCCATTTGAGTTGAGTAACAGAATACAGGCCTAACAATAGCAGGATAATATGATTAATGACATTTTAGTAATGCCACTGTTTTTGCCTATTGTTCCTATGATTAGAAATCACCTGGCTGAGTGATTTCAGGAAATAAAGTCCAACGTGTGAGGAATATATTTTCATAGCTTGCAATTGTTGCATATGGCGTAGGCCTAAAGTTACAGGGCATGTAAGAAAATGTAAGCTAGCACTCAACTTTTGCTCCCCTAAAATGGAGGATCTACGTATAAAAAGGGAGGTAATTCCCACACGAATCACCTGATATGGATGTAAATACCCTCAATTCAAAGCTGAAAGTCTGCACTTTAACCCCACGTTCATTGTTTTATTTTAAATCCAGTGTGCTGAAGTACAGAGCCAAACTGACCAAAACTTAGGATTTAACTCTTTAACTAACTAACTTCTATTTCACCACCACTTAGTTTTTCAGAAGGGAAAATAGTCCACCAAACCAGTCGCCATAGTGTATAGGATATAAATAATTTGTATGGTGTATCGGATATGAATAATTTCTACAGGCTTTATTAACTGTGTTCTTTGATGTTGCAAATTGCAAGATGAGGGTGGAAACAAAGCTGAAGCTGAGAAGAAAAGGCTGAAAAGTGAAGTCAAGCCTGCACCTCAACCTGTAAATATTTTCAGCTGACACTTTACTTCAAAGGGACTCTGACGGGCGCTTTGTAAGAACCTCTCCGTTTGGCTGCGCTGCATGCGCGCTAGCTGCGGTAGATAGCGCTGTTAGATACTCTGCTGAGCACGGTTTCTGTCACTGTTGAATACGCTACCTCGTTAGGCTTCAAACAGGCACTACCACCCCTTCGAGTAATAGGAGCTGGTGTCCGCGCGATGTCAGTCAGGAGGAAGCGCTCCTTACCCCTGGTCTAACCCCGCAACCCAACACATAACGCAAACGAAAAATAAAATAATCGCAATGAACCTAATGAACCGCAGGGCTAAGCGCAAAGAGGAGCCGGGATGTGCTCGTAACCGCCAGGAAGCGTTGCGAACGGGGAGCGTGGAGTAGGGGGTCCCCGGGGCTTTGTACCTCTGGTCCCGGCTAATAGGCAGGCAGGCAGGCGCGCGAGTTCCGTGGCGCGAAGCTGTCAGGCGGCGAACAGCCAGATGCACAGAGCGGCCACACGTCAGGGCGTGCGGGCGTCCCAGCGGTGCTGATAGAACTTCCTCGCACTACCTGTGACAGGTGCCTAGACGGCTGTTCTGCGGTGATTACTGGCTGACTCCTACGCAGACTCCTACTCATCCCGTCTCTTATCCTCCTGTCTCTTATCCTCCTGCTTGTACGTGCCCCGCTCTTATTTAAAAAAACAATAAAAAATTCAAATGTAGGCCTACTCCCATTCATTAAAACATAATACATCTGTCTCAATTTTTTTTAAAGATAATCGGGAAGGCTACAAATATAAATATAAAATAATAATAAGTGCATAAACTGAAGCTGTTTATATTGTATTAGCCTACATATTGTCATGTGAAAAATAATATTGCAAGCTGCAAGCCTGATTTTTGAACAATTTCATGTTTCTGTGCATTTGCTTCTTGGTAACTTGGCGAGGCTGGCAGAGATTTTTGTCATTATTTCACAGATGTGCATTGGTAGGAATAAAAGATGGCAGTTAACTTATGGACAATGTAGTCCCTCCATTTCTGCGTGGCACTGAATAAGCAGGAGAAAGAGAGAGGGAGGGAGGAGGAGGGGAGTAGAAATGGAGAGAGAGCAGGAGAGAGAGAGAGAGAGAGAGAGAGAGAGAGAGAGAGAGAGCAAATATTCATAGGGGAGAATGCCACTGCCCTGGGGGTACCAGTGGGGTGGTTGTGATCAGAGAGTGTCCGTGGGGGAGGGGGGGGGTTGGCAGTGGGGAGACCGCGGACACGGGGGGGTTATGAAACTACTGCCTGGAACAAGTCACACTTCCAGCCCCATCCAGGCCATTACCCTGATAGTGTTGGTGGAGGGTATGTAGGATAGGAGGAGATCCAAAGCCATTTAACCATGACAATAATTAAAATAATAAACTAGCAGCAAAAGCTAAGTTTTGCCAAAGAAGAGGACTGAATGGTAAGCGGAAAGTAATTCATTTTTTAAATATTTTTTACATAAAAGCATTTAGTAATTTTATTTTATAACTTCCCATTTCCCCTACCATGGGGTACATTCTCTTCAAGCCATGGGTAATGCATCAATGTGGCTTATGGGTAATGTATTCAATGTGGCGTATAGGTAATGTATCAATGTGGCTTATGGGTAATGTATTCAATGTGGCTTATGGGTAAAGCATAAATATGGGTTTAGTAAGAAAGTATTACCGGTTGAAAAGGCTTATAGTGTATTTCTCTTCGCAGGTGGCTGTGATGGAAACACCTGAGGTGCCTCTTCAACATCCTTGCCTTTGAAGACCCTGACTGCTGTTTACCTGCTCCACTTGAATTAATCCCCCCCCCCCCCCCCCCCCCCCCCCAGGTAGGTAACCACAGATAACCATGCCGAAATTTTATAAGAAGCCCTGAAAGGCCATCCCTGAAGGAAGCAGAGTCGGTTTGAAGCTCTCTCTCTCACTTAGTCCTAAGTTTTGACCTGCGGGTTTTCAGGCAGGAACGTATTGCTCTCAGTTCCAGGGATCTGGAAGGCTACGGCCTTGATTTGTTTTCGCCGTCTCACCGGCACGGCCATTTTGTAAAAGATGTATTTCCACACTTAGGGAAAAATATGGGCTGTTTTCTCCACCCCCTATATGCAAATGAGGACCTAGAAACTGACCCTATGCATTGATAGACCCATTTCATTAGATACAGTTGATGATGTCACAGGTTTCCAATATGTATGCAATACAAAGACATTTCCCCCAATTTATTACTTGGTTGCTCAGCCTGAAAGCCGTGTTTCATTTCCACAGCACTGTGCATATTGTTAATGTCAGACAGTTTCATCGAGTGGCGTAAAGGAAGTCACGGCATGATAAAATGCTCAGATGCACGCGACGGGCTGTATTCCCCGACAATAACTAACTTCAATAATTAATCTTGCGGTGTCACTATACGCCTTAGTGAGCGCAACGCATGTGGTTAATATCTGAAGCAGTTAAAGTGAAATTAAAAGCAGAACGCCAGGTTCTTTGTGGCATACTGTCACTTAAATCATCGGATATTATCTGCAGGTGATGTTGGGACATTTCAGTGACGACTCGAGCGCTGTTAAGAAGTGCGGTGATAAGTCACCCTGCTTTCTTAATTACCCCCACAAATGTGTCAGCTGTAAAGTTAATGAAAGCAAAGTCTGTTTGATGTGCGCACTGTTGCTGTCGGACAGTTTACTTGTTTTCTTTATTGAACATTCCCAACAGGAAGCAGGGACTTTGGCGATTTTGATTATAGACAGAGTCGACCCGCTGTGATTGGCCGAACTCTGTCACGCTGGCGAACATTAGTCTCAAGTAAACATTAGTCTTCCGCAAAGCCTTGGTTTGGTTTGACTTGGCAATGAAGGCGCAAAAATGTTCATATTTGACTAATATTGCTTTTAAAATTTGAAAGTGTGAAACGACCACAGCAGTCGAAAAATTCCCATTTCGGCCTGATATTTGACACATATTATGCTAATTTTACACATATTATGATTTCCATATATCAGAGCATGGCAGTTAATTTGTGTTACATTCCGATGGCATTCCGGATGAATTTGAACATTTCGGGCGGAATTTTCACATTCGCAAATGGGTTTCGAAATGTGGCCGTTAACCCGGTTTGCTGCGTCCCTTGCACTCAAGCATAATGTGCGGAGGGAAGGTTTGAAAATCTGCCGTCGTTACGGCAACGTGCCACCTCGCCTGCTCACTTAACCGCAGTTTAATGAATAAAATGTATGAAGAGCAGCAGCACCCGGACTGACTGAGAAGCAGCACCAGCTGCGAGCATTCTGGCCAATGCCAGCCACTGGCGTACCACAGTTTCACAGCTCCAATATCTAGCTCTCTGACTGGATGTAGCAGTGACCTAACCTGTTTGAGGCTGATGGCCAAGTAAGCGAGGAGGGGCGGGCTGCAGCTCAGTAATAGGCCAGTTACACAAGTTGAAATGATACCTACACGTGTCGACTCTGACAACACAAACACTTGACTTGCTACAGGTGTACATTTTTTCAGGAGGTAGGTGGGCAAGCCCCTAGAGCCCCCTAGCGGACAACCCCCCCCCCCCCCCCCCCCATGCCTAAAGGGGGCTGCGGGGACATGTGGCACACCATGTGTACTATGTGTTGAAATTCAGTTTTTTTCAGCTGAAGAGTGGTTTGTTCGTAGCCCACATTTTCATGTCATAAACTACAGGTGAACGCCCCGATCGATTACATCTCTAGTGAGTACTGACTCACAACAACAACACACGCTTCCCATTTTCATTATTAAATTTTCATAATGGAAGAGCTGCACCACTGCAAACCATCCCCTGGCGTCACCCAGTTGATACTGACAGAGGGGGCCATAGAAACCCTCAGCCTCTGACCCAGCTTTCTTTTCAGTTCACTTCTGCTTTGTGCCACAAAAGATAACCCCTGCCACACGCCCAGTAATCTGAATCCTGTGCTATTTTGAAGATAAAAATGCTGAACTTTTTACTTCCCAAACAATGGAGCACTGCGTGAAAATAAACCAAGCTTACTATTTATTAATATGAAATGTGAAATACTTCATTAAAAATACCTCTTCATTATCTTCTGAATTGGGCCCACAACCAAAATAACCCAAAACCCAGAGATTTTGGGTGGAGATGGGGCTCCAGTGCCCATTCTGGAGAATGGAAGCAGCCGTTGTCCTCAGAGGTGCATGCTGGGACATGCCACATCCTGGTGTCAGATGGCGGATTCCGCAGGTGAGGCGTGACTGGTGTGGGTGTGCAATGAGTTAAGCAGCTGGAGGATACAGCCAACAGGTCCCCCCCCCCCCAGTCTGCACCTCAGGGGGTTTGGCTAGATCTACCCTCCACGCCTTCTCTGCCTCTTTCCCGAAACTCAGCCGTCTTGCTCTGACCTGCACGGACATCTTGGCTCCACGCTGATGACTCCTGGTTTTTCTGGTTCCGTATAGTCAAGGGCTGGATCCAGGCAAATTCCTGACTGACAAGGTGTCAAACTTCCCAACAAAGAGCAGAAAAACAAAAACACGTTTCTATTAACTGAACTCAACGCACACACAAAAAAAGAAAATCATGGAACAATAAATCATAAAATGAATTTATGAACTATAAAACTGATTCTATTCAGCTGGTACATGTTTATTGTTGTACTGGAGGTGCTGCATTTATTTTGCAAGAGCCCCTGGGTTTGGTACAAACTGTGATGCTGTGCTTCACTCAATAGCTGGCATCTGCATGCTAGTAAATACAGTAAGAAACTGGCAGTAAGAAAACAGAACTGAAACAATCCCTCTGGAGTGGCTCTCTTTCGCTCTATCCCTCTCTCTCTATATCCTTCTCTCTCCCTCTCTCTCTCTCACTCCCTTTCTTCTTCTCTCTTTCCCTCCACCCCGCCCCCTCTCTCTCTCGCTCTCTCAATTTCAATTTTAAGGTGCCTTATTGGCATGACATACACAGCGGTGCCAAAGGAAGAGTTACCAAGAACAACAGTAATAACAAAAATAAACTAATATACACAGATTATACTATAACCCTAACCCTAATACTCTCTGCCCCTCTCTCTCTCTCTGCCCTCCCTCTCCTCCCCCCTCTCTCTCCCTCTTTCCCTCTCTCTCTCTTACACTCTGCTGCAGCAGTCTTTTCATGTGAGGAGAACAGCTGAAGAGTGGGAGTATTTTTCTGGGAGTGACTTCTCCAGTAAGGATGCTCTCCAGGAGCCATCAGACAGTGGCGGGGGGGGGGGGGGGGGTTGAGAGGGCGTGGCAGCTGAAGCATCATTTCCACAGGCAGCTGTTTTTAAGATGCTTGTGTAGGAAACAATTACAGCAAAAACGTACCGTCAGCTGCCAGCATGGCCCTGTTGACAAAGCAGGCAGAAAATGTCCCTCTTTTATGTGGGTTGGGCCTTTCTGTGCAGAGTATGTTCTCCCCGTGTCCACGTGGGTTTCCTCCGGGTACTCTGGTTTCCTCCCACAGTCCAGAGACATGTAGGTTAGGCTAACTGGAGATTCTAAATTGCAAGTGTGTGAGTGAATGGTGATTGAATGGTTTGCGATAGATTGGCGGTCTGTCCAGGGTGTAGTCCTGCCTCTTGCCCAATACACGCTGGGATAGGCTCCAGCACCCTCCGTGACCTAGCCTGGATAAGTGGGTATAGATAATGGATGGATGGCCAGAAAAGTGTGTGTGAAAAGTGGGGGGGGGGGGTCTACAGCACTGGTGAGGTGAGATATTTTACACTAATCTTATTTTAGACCTGCTTGTTCAGTTTTAGCCTCAATGCCAAACACTGTTACACTGTTTGTTTTCCCACTACATTACATTAGTCATTTAGCAGAGGGACAGTGTTGGAGAAACAGAAGTGAGTTCCTATTGAACATATTGCACAGAGCTTACCTGATCAATATGAACAGTGCCAGACCTGCAAACAACATTCACAAACCAGAGAGAGCCAGATGCAGCATCACTAACATACCAGTGCAACTTAACCATGCTAATCAAAAACCAAAATACAGATCCTGAATACATACAGATTGCATCCAAGTTTTCCCATCCCTATCCCTTTTTTTCAGCTTGCAGTGTTTGCACGGAGAGTTTCTTTATGGAGGAGCTGGATCTGGTCCCAGGGCATGAGAAGCTTTTGGCCATGATGCACAGCCAGGGGAATCCGGGTGCTTGGTGACCCCATTCAGGTAATCTCATTCATGTAATCAGGTAGAGTGGCCGACTTTGGTTAGGTGGTTGGGGCGAGGTTTATTGAGGGTGGGGGTGTGGAGGGGAGGGGGGGCAGGTATGTGGTTGTGACCAGGGAAAAGCAGTGTGGGGGGGGGGGGGTTGTCAATGAGAGGTAGCCAACTGACAGTCTCTATGTAAATAATCTGAGTTTGCCATGCTGAAAAAAAATGTAATTTGTCCCGCAAGCTGATAGATGTTCAGTCAGGAAGCAGTTTTGTTTTCAGTTGGAGCCTTTTTATTTGGCGTGAGCTGTGATTGGGTAGCCTGAGAGCATGAGACAGAGCCCGAAAGCGTTTGTCTCACTCCAAAAGCGTGAGAGTTGCTTGAAGGGTCAAAGTTAGGCCACTCTCGAGTTAGCGTCACACAATTTTCCTTTCAGATTGTCGGTAATCTGTCTTCATTCGCAGATGGGAAAACGGCCATTTTATATTCAGCGATGGAATTGTTTTATGATGAATACAGAGCCCTGAATGCATCTATCTTTTGTCAGTGTCTGTGACTGTGGGCCAGGCAGACAATAAGAAATGTTCACTGCTTTTCCATCTTCAGAGGGAAGTTAACCAACAGTCACTCTGGAGAGTGACATTGGTGCTTTTTATAGTTTGTTTGTTGTACTTTTTGTAGATTTTCAACAAAATGCTCCTTCAGGACCTTAAAAACGAGACAACATGATAAATCACGGTGGAGTCTGACGATAACATTTAATACTGGCACAAAAGGGCTCTGTCTGCCCTGAATGGTTTGTGAGTGTATATAGCAAAACATTCAGTGTTAAATCAACACTGATAGAGTACATTTGGACATTAATATTAACACCGTTGTAGCCGAATTAACTCTGAACATTGTACAAGTCTTCAAGTACATTGAAACAACATTGAAATGTGGATCAGTACTTGGGTACTCATGGGTTCCATCTGGATAATGGCTGTCCCGTGTTGTGATGATGTCCAGTTTCACACATTTTGGGTTCGAATCCTACCCAGGCCTCCTGCGTCACCACACATTCTGGGATCAAATCCTAACTGAATCTCCTGCAGTACCGCACATTCTGGGATTGAATCCTAGCCGGGCCTCCTCCAGTACCACACATTCTGGGATTGGATCGTAACCGAAGCCTAATCCAGCCTCCTTGGACTGTGGCTGCAGGTTTGACCAGACCGCACATGCCTGGACCCATCGTGTTAGCGGATGATAGCGCCCCCTGCTGCCCGCGTGCAGCGTTTTTTGTGTGACAGTCTGTTCCAGGAACCGCCTGGCTACGCGGAGGAGGGTCAGCCGTCCGCGCACGTTTTGGAGAATGTTCCGGCAAATGCGCACTCCAGAACGGACAGAAGATTGCTGCTGCTGTGATGAGACAGCTTTTACCATCCCAATTCTCAGCCCAAATTACAGACAACAAAAACAGGTGTCACTTGTTTGTAAGAATCACTTATTTAAATACAACAAAAAAACTATCAGCATTCTCAACACTAAGGTCTCCCCATCTGACCGTGATTTTGTTGTAATAGTTCAAAATTGAAATTGAGTTCAGTTTTCCAACAGTATTTTCTCTGTTTAGTATCGAGCAAAATTTCTATGCTGGCCCTTAAAATGTATACGACTGAAAAACAAGAGGAGCAGGAAACAAAGAGAATGATGTCTCATCATCAACGCGCAGAACCATGTTCAAGGGGGCTGTATCATACTCACAATTTGACTATGGTTTTATTTATTTACATGAAATTAGCATGTTTTAATTAATTCATTTAATGTTCTTCTTTTGCCTTTTGAGCCAAAGAAGTTGGCTCAATAGTTGGCACATAAATCTTCTCTTGAAATAAATCTTTTTTTTTTTTATTTGTTTTTTTGTTAGTTTGAATTTGAATTTGAAGGCCAAAATGCAACTGGAGGCTCATCTGTTTTCTCAAACAGGTCCTTTCTTATGTTTGGGGGCTGTATGGCCATTGATGCAGTTGAATGAGGCCGCGTGAATCCGCGATGTAAAAGCCTGTTCTGCCTTTGAGTGGGCACAGTCTCTGCCGTGTCTCTAGTCCTGGCACTCTGCATCGCTTCGAGAAATTGTTTGCTGGCCTCGTTCAGATAGGGTTTGCCATTCGCTTGTTTATGTGTCCTGTATTCATATGCGTATGGCAGTTGGTTTCCTGTTCGAAAAACAGGGGACTGAGCTTTTCTGTGAATGCCCACACGCTTATCTTAGCACTCACAGATGCATACAATCGGTCCAATTTAAACCACGATATCACCCTAAACTGTGGACTTCAAATTCAGGGACTGGAGAATGACTTCCTTACCTTCAGGGCTCCATCCTGGAGACATGATGGAGCTAATACAATCACGTTAGTTTTTATTTGGCAGGATTGTTTGTCTGATTCTGATTAGGAAAATGTGATTTCAGTGCTAGTTTGTACTTGGCAGGATTGTTTGTTTGCTGAACAGGTTACTCTACAGGGTTGGAGTCCTGATCTATGTGGTCACATCTGGCACTACAATCTTTACTTCACTCTAGTGTGTTTCTTTTGCACCTCTGCACCTTGAACTAATGCACTTGTTGTACGTCGCTCTGGATAAGAGCGTCTGCTAAATGCCTGTAATGTAATGTAATGTACATGATATTTCACAGCTTTATAGCAAGATTTATCGGTGGATGCGGCTGTATGTAGTCGTATTTTATTTATTAAATGTACGAAACACATATTTGTGCGCATGTTTCTGCACTATTTCGCTGTTGTTGTATTAGAATTGTCATTTATTTTGTCCAAACTTTAAATTTTTATTATAGTTTTGTAACTATAGTAAAGTACAGTAACATATCAGTAGCATGCTCAAAGCACACTGAAATAAATATACAGTTATTATGCATCATTAGTGCTTTGCATTAGGTCCCCTGCCAGATGCCCAGCCAAAAACAACAAACTGAAAAGCTTTTTTTCCTTTTAATCACTAAAAAAGTAAATCCATAAAATATACAAACAGTCCACACAGTAACCTTTTTTTTGTCTTCACACTGAATGCACAAAGTTTTCTGCCTGTTCACGTGTAGAAGACAGTGGTTTGACTGGCAGAGACATAAAAGACTTCTATTCTGCATGTGCATCACTGGAAGAAAAGAGGCCATCTTTCAGGCACAGGAGATAGACAGGATCATCAGTGATTCATAAGGAAGGGCCATCACCAAACGGGGAAGGGGGGGTTGTTTGGTGATGGTGGGGGGGGGGGTCGGTCCTCGCTGGGGGAAACTTTCAGAGTCGGCACTTCAGCAGACTCAAGGTCACCACCAAGAGCGACGGACCTTCGGATCGAGCTTCTGTTGCTGGGGTCGTATTTATCCTTCCTCTGTGGTGTCGCCGTGGTGACACGTTTTCATTGTGTCGGAGCTAAAATGGCTTCCGAGGATATTAATTTTCCCCTGCAAGCGCTACTGCAGAGAGGCTCGGTGGAATTCAATAAGCGCCCCACCCCCCCACCCCCCCTGCCCATTCTCTTCCAGCCCACCCCCCCCCCCCCTTTGTGTGGCGGCCTGGTGCTCCTGCTCTTCCCAGTTTATTACTTTGAAACGCTTGTGACCCCGGCCATAATCCCTTTCTATTTCAAGGGGGGAGTTAATAATAAGCAGAAATCTAGAGACTGGAATGAAGTCGGATGGGGGTCCCAGATCTTGAATGTCAGCAGCGTGTGCAAACAGAACAGGGAGGGGGGGGGAGGGGGGGGGGGGAGAGATAGAGGGAAGGACAGAGAGAGAGAGGGAAAGACAGAGAGACAGAGAGAGAGAGAGGGAGGGAGAGAGAGAGCAGCGCTACACAGGTTCTCTTCCTGGCTCCGTGTGTTTACGGCTGTCGGAACACGGACTAGCTTCCTGACACATGAGCCATGACTTGAAAGGAGTTCAGGCTCCAGCACATTTTGCATTAAGCTTCAATGTGGCCTCTGGGATTGAATTAGGGCAAATCTATTATACAGTTGCCATGGAGACCCTGGCACAAACTACTGATAAAGTGTGTGATGTTTGGTAGGGCCCCTGCAGCAGACCACATACCACATTTAAACAGGAAGAGAGGGAGACTGTGTGTGTGTGTGTGCATGAGTGTGTGTGTGTGCGTGTGTGTGTGTGTATGTGTGCATGTGCGTTTATATGTGCGTGTGCGTGTGTGTGTGTGTGTGTGTGCGCGTGCGTGTAGGTGTGTGTGTGCGTGTGTGTACAGTATGTGTGTGTGTGTATGTGAAAATGACACAGATACTGGTCTCCGATCCACAAAAATATGATGAAAACCATAGAAGGCTTTCACCCCTTTAGTAAGGATTCCCCAAAAAAAGTAGTTTATTATCATTTTTAATATGAAACATTAGCATTAGCAGTCATGATGTCTGTGTCTGTTGCAAAATAATGAAAAAAAGTATCTGTGAAGAGTGATCTGTGATGAGTGCTCTGAAGGATCTTTGTTTTATATCACGATTTTTTTAAAATACAGGAAAAGAACGATGTTAAAGGACATAGCACGGGCCTGGGCTCAGCTCAGATGTCTTTCAGTGAGTTCCTGCCCTATTGTGAGAGGGGAAAGAAAGAAAGAAGGACTAAATGGAAGAAAAAGAAAAAAGTCAGACAGACAAGAAGCAGAAGGAGGTTTTGGCATCCTGGGCCTCTTCTGCCTCCATCTCCAGAGACCACTGGATACCACCCCTCCCCCTCCCCCTAACCCCCCCACCCCCTTCCCAAAGCTCATGACAGGGACTAGAATATGAATCTTTAATTTTCCATCAAAGAAACAGCCACTTCTGAGATCTATCAAAGCGACGGACGGCGAAAACACAGTAATTACCAGCCAGTGTTTGGAGTCCAGCTCAGTGCCCGATTATTAATCATCTCCTTGGACTTTCTGCCACCAGAGGCTGATCCAGGATCAGCTTGGAAAAACGCCAGGCCCAACCCCAGCCAGGAAATGGAGAAACCTAAACTGATTTGGGGTCAGTGCTCTGAGGCTAAGTATATTCATACTGGTTATGTTCAGTACTCTGACGCTAGATGTATTCACACTGGTTGTGTTCAGTGCTCTGGGACTAAATGTACTCACACTGATTGTGTTCAGTGCTCTGGGACTAAATGTACTCACACTGATTGTGTTCAGTGCTCTGAAGGCCCAGTGAAACCACTGCCGACTACCTCCATAAGGAACCAGCTACGGGGGGCCAAATGTGCCAGAAAACGCAGTCATTTCAAAGCAAATATTTAATTACAGCGAAAGGGGGAAGGTAACTTAATACTACATAAACAAACCGATACTTACACCCACTCTAACAAATATACAAGCCCATTGTGGGATAAAGGGACTTGGGGTACAAGTCTGTACAGTCCTGGACTGCAATAAATTTAACTCATCCAATACGCAAAGCTCTGTTAGTGAGTGGTGTCTTTAAATGCACAGTTTGGGTATTTATAAGATTGTAACTATAACAGCTGCCCTATAGCAGCTTAAATATCATACAGATTATGCTGTGCTGACTTTACAGCAGCAGGTAGTCTGCTCACCTGCAGATCTCTGCAGGCCTGTTTCACGCCGCTGATGACTCGTGTGATGTTTCGGCGGTGGGCGGGGGGGTGCAGATGATGGAATGCTGGGGCTGGACGGTAAAGATCGGACAGGCATCCAGGGACGTCGTCCGTGACTCGCAAAGGAAGGCGGAAAAGTTTTGAAGTGAGTTCGGAATGATATTACATGACAGTGCTAAACCTAGATGTGCTCACTCACTCAAACTGTTGAAATAAATCAATATGTTGTCCTTAACTTGGACTGGAAAAAAAAATTTTAAGAGAGAATTTTCTTTTCTTAGCAAAAACACAGTTTGGCAAGCTGAGCGGTCGCTAAAACAAACTTCCCCAACTGAACCGCAGAAGAGTTCTCTTGCTTTTCATACAGTGACAGTCTCTCCCTTCCTCTGTTAGATACCAGGCGCTATGCTAAGCTCATTCATGCCTTAGACACGTTTCTGAAAAATTAAAACGTAAATTCAGAAAAACTGAGTGTTCTGATGAATGTTGTGCTTTGAGCAGCCCTGTGTCAAGAGCCCTTGATTAACATTTGTCCTTGACTTTGGCTTTGACCTTGAGACAGTTTGAGTCCAATGCGATAGATTGGCAACCTGTCCAGGGGTGTATTCCTGCCTTTAACCCAAATGCATGCTGGGATAGGCTCCAGTACCCCCCTCCTGCGACCCTGGCCAGGAATAAGCGAGTATAGATAATGGATGTACAGATGAATTTGTCAAAATGTGATTGTGGATTTTAAAAATGAACACTTGCTTTTTTTTGTCAGTTAGCATGGAAGATGAATGCAGCTGGCCACTGTTCACTGTGAGATTACAGCAGAAAAAACATCCCTCCTGGTTCCGCGGCCTCTCGTCTCAAACACATCACACGACAAGTATGCTGGGAGTTTTCACGCTGGTTTTGTAGCCTCACAGGTGTGGGTTATTAGTTGAAGATCTCCACCATTTTCTCACCTGTGACCCCTTATAATTGTGTTCTTTTACAGGCCAACCTCCACCACTTATAATTCCTCCATGAAATAATTAATTTGAGGACTAAATCAAAGCTTAGGGTTCGTTCCATGTCAGACAGTATCCACGCTTGGAGGAACCCAGAAACACTTTTTCACACATGAAGATAAGATAATTACGGCTCTTTTTAAACACAGAAGGCCATTCCATGTTCTTTAACAGTGTGATTTATTCATATTGCTATAGCTAATGATCTATGTGATCACACCGTTAAAATGGAGTCCACATGACCTTTTTCTGCTTAGGTAATACTGTATGCGCCTCCACCACAATGTTCAAGTCCCACGTACACTGCCACCCTGCCTCCATTTTGTGCGGAAAAGTTCAATTTTAGCTCCCTATTAGGCTCTTTTATTTTTCCTCTCTTTTGGAGAGGGAGCGTGGAACTCTAGCGGCAGTCACATCATCTGTAATGTACGATACGCAAGTTTGCCGCCGATTGCTTTCATCTCGCGCAAATGGCTGCGGTGAGACAGCGGGGCGGGGGGGGTGTTGGGTGGGGGGTTGGGTGGGGGGGGGATGCTGCCGTGGCAACCTTCCGCCGCGTCGGCGAAGAATCCAATTTACAGAAGCAATGAGGGATATGACATATAATGTATACTAATTTCAAACCTGCAAATGTGGCTTCAAACATGCTTTATGTATATTACATGCATCTATAAATACCTCCTTTATCTTGTTGTTCTTGAGACAAAGAAAGATGTCAACTCACTCTAATCTGCATCGCGGGGACGGGCGAGTCGGCCAATCAGAAAACAGGACCTGATTCGGCCCGCCCCTCTTTTGCTACAGCACAAGGGCGATCGAGACCATTTTTCATGACCGCGACTGTGAAGCGCCCAACTGTGAAAGAGACGCTCGCTGACATTTTAGTCGCACGGGGATTTGAACCAACTTTATTAGTTGAGTTATGAGACATTTACAGCACACAGAGCAGGATGAGGCCTCTCAACCAAAAAAAAGACAAAAAAAATGGGTGTAAATGGCATTTTGCACAAAAACTGTACAATTCCAATGGCTGTTTCAGACCATTTGGAATTATATAGCAGTGAGGAGGCCCAATACCATTTGAGAAATGCTTTAAATTGCACGATGAACAACATAAAGCATTCTGAAGCAGCCTGCAGCGCGTCTCTCTTGTCTGGTCGGCGTCGGAAACCGGTTGATCCCTTTAAGTGTCCAGAATCACAGAAAGAAGCACACAAATGGCCGTAAATCCTGCTCACGGGGTTTCCTTTTAGGACAAATGGCGAATCCTGTCGCTATTTCCATCTCACACATTTATGGAATTCATTTGATGGATTCAACATGCAGCCTATTTGCCCATAAACACTGATTCCAGGCATGAAAGAAACAGCACTGGCCTGACTAAGTAATCAACTTTGTTCTCAGCTTCCAGCATGGGTCCATGGTAAGACACAAAATGGCAGCCAAAGAGGCTTCTAACGGTGCAGTTACCTCATCAAGCAAACATTTCTTTAGCCATTTTTGGAGGACAAATTCTAGTTTTGTGAATTTTGTGCAGTTTCTCTGTTATTATTCTGAGGCATTTGAAGCATGCCCCTGGTACCACACGTTTGTACGCAAGAGTCTGTCAGCCATCTTGTCTTGATGACATCTGTGTTCCTGCAATGTTAATCGCCTGATGGTGGGATGGGGGGGGGGGGTGTTTTCTCTTTTCTCCAAATTTGGAATGGTCAATTGGATTCCATCACACTGTGGAATGGGACAGGGACGGTCCTGATGACTAAAACCCTTCGTACCAGGTTACAGCCAATCACAGCCCTGCTGGTTATCGCAACGATACACTGTGACACTGTGGAGCACATGACTGCAGTAAAGAGGTGCATTTTGTCAGAATGAGCCAAATGGGAGTGTGTGTGTGTGCACGTGTGTGTACTAGCATGAGAGTGTGCGTGTGCTCGCGCGCACTTGCATATATGTGTATATGTGCGTGCACACATGCGGATGTACATGTGAGGTAGTGTGTGAGTTTTCGTGTGTGTGTTAGAATGTGTGTGCGTGTGCATGCATATGTGTGAGACTGTGTGTGTGTGCACGCTTGCATGTGTGGGCATAAGTGCATGCATGCATGTATATGTGCATGGGAGATAATGTGTGTGTTTGTGTGTGTGTGTGTGTGTGTGTGTATGCGTATGTGTGAGAGTGTGTGTGTGTGCATGTGTGCGCGTGAGAGATGAATGTGACCATTTGAGTGAGTGAGAGTGTGCAATCTGTGAGAGAGGTATCCTGATCAAAGTAGCATTCCATAACCGTAATTGTAACTGTAAAATGTTGCTGATTTGAATGCATGATGTTTATTGGCTGAAATGTACTCTCCACAGTCTTCATAATGATGAATTGTTTCATTTTTGCCCATTTACATTCAGTCACAGCTGCGTAAGTCTAAACTGTCTAAATGTGAGGACTATTCCCAAAGTTATTTGTTCAAACTCACTGAATTTCTAATACTTTATTGCGGAGAAAATTAGTCATTTTAGAAAACGAAGCATTTTAACTGGCACTAGTTCATTCTGAATCGCATGCAGGGAACGATCTAATTCGTATGTAACCCCTGGGTGACTCATCCTGTTAAGGCCCTGTTCCAGTGGATGGGCCCCATGGTCTGGTGTTG
>CM077297.1:26578853-26598853 GCA_039654925.1 Anguilla pacifica
CTCTGGGGTAGCTTTGGTTCAGTGGTGCTCGTCACTCCTGTTATTTTTGCTCTTATTGCCCACAAGGACCGATGTCACTGACAGGTCTACAGAGAAGGAGGTATAAAGAAAGCCTTTCCCCTTACTGAGGCTCCTGCTCCAGAGCTGGAAATAAGGGCCCAGCATTGTTCTGGGAAAAACCTTAACCACCTCCACCCCCCCCTCCCTCCCCCTCAGCTGAACTCAAAACCCCAGCCCTCCATCTCACCATCTTTTTCTTTTTTTCCCACTATGCCTCTCTCTCACTCATTCACTCAACATCTCTCCCTCAATCCCCCTCACACTCTTTCACTCTCTCTTTATCGCCGTCCCTCTCTCTCTCTCACTCATTCACTCAACATCTCTCGATCTCCCTTTGTCTCTCATGCTCTCTCTCCATTTCTTTCTCCTGTTCTCTTCATCTCTCCCTCTCTCTCTCTCTCTCTCTCTTTCTCTTTCTCTTTCTAGCTTGTGCAGGTCAGTGTTTTCTGCACACACGCATTTGCGTCAATAGTGTATGCTGTTTACATGAAAAGGAAACGCACATGTCTCCTCTAGAACATTCTGGAATGTATCTTCCCTTCCTAGTGGTAGCGACTCTTTATTAATGGGCTGGTACAGTCAGTGCAGGCTTACATACACTCACGCATTTGGGGGGGGGGGGGGGCGATGCCTCTCACCGTCGCTCTTCCTCCATGTTCGCCTAGTCTCCCTCAACCTTGCTCGAGCGCAGGACGTTGTCACGGCGAGCACCTGTTCAGAGAGAGTGCGCGCCATGATTTATGCCTTTTAATATTAACACATTACTCATTCCCGCGGCCGGGTTGGATACGCAGTCCTGATGAAGGATGTGAGGTAATCAAGGGTCTAATGCGCTGAAATACTGGGGTCCGAATGAGTAATGGCGCTGACGGCGATTCCAAACGGCGTCGGATCATACATACATAATACAGTAAACATTAACGGTGACATTCACGCGCTCCGCAGTGTCCCTGGTAAGGTCCTCTGCAGGAAGTCATCCCGCCGGCCTTCTCTCTGCTAACGCTCCCGCTTCCTGCGCGCGGCTAGCGGCTAGCGTTCCTGACGGGGTGCGTCATCTGTCCGACGCGACTTCTTAACCGCGCTGCGAACACGTTAGCTAAGCGGTACCGTCGCGCAGACGAGAGGCGGGGCAAAATGGCCGCCTTTTCTCCTGACCGCACGCGCCCGTCATCGGTAGACTGGGCCTTCGGATTTCAGCAAGGTCAGAACTGTGAGAGGAACTCTGGGTAATCCATCACCGCATACTGTTAATAATCTTCCACCGGCACATTCATTTCTGTGAGTTATACGCTGTGGAATAGCGACGCGTAACTACAATATGGCTTCCCTAACCACACCAAATTGTTTCAGCCAGCAAAACACCTCAAAAAAAACAAAATGGCCTCTTTTTTTTCCTCTCCGCCTCTGACCATTCTTTTCCCTCTTGCCCCTTATTTACCCCCATGAAACAGTTGAAAGGTTGCAGTTAAACAAAGTGCAAGAAACAATATTCCTCATATAAACTGGATTGTGTGATTTTTTTTTTTTTTTACTATCTACCTGTGAAAGGTTTTAATGAGGGGAGTGCTTTGTGCAAGCATGTGCAGTAAAAGTGTATAATAAGGAGTGTGTGAGATTGTGCTGTGCTGGGTGTATCCGTGAACTGTTCTACACCGGTCCTCTGAGACTGTGCATTGACAAACCTACAAACAGTAATAGGACCATTATGAGTCCCTGTGTTCCTATTGATTTTTTCTTTTTTCTTTTTTTAGGCCCTGTCGAATAATCACAGTCTAGACGACGGGGACCTCATCAGGGGGTGTTGGGGGGGGGGGGGGGGGGAGGTACTCGCCTTCTCAGCTGATCTGAGCCCGGTCCTAAAATGGTGGAGCTCATTACACCAGAACGTATTTATTTAGGACTGGTCATTTATCCTGTTTAAAAACTGGCTGCCCTAAAAAAAGAAAACTGAAAACAAAAGTAAAAAGTAGTTGGTGAATTAAAGAACTGCTGGATAAGTGGAATTGTCTGTATCCCTATAGGTTCATTTATAATAATAATAATAATAATAATAATATGTGATAAGTGTGAGGAAAGAGCTTTCACAAGCTCATGCACTGAATCTTCTCTGTGATCAAAGGGTGGAAGGGTACCTGGATACCAGTTTAATCCCACCAAAACAAGACCACTGACCCCTGCAAAACAAGTTAAAACTTAATAAATAGCATGCCCATTTGTACAGAATAATTTCATTTTCTATAAACATCTCAATTCAGCCAATTGTGTATGATTGATTGATTGATTGATTGTTGTATTTATAATCATACGTGTCATGCACCTTATGGTGTCCAGCCCCAGAAGGCCTACAGGACACTAAGCAAAACATTCAATAAGCTTCACATTCAATGTGCACATTACATATTAGCCCATAGCCTAATGTGTAAATGCAAAATAAGTTAGGGGAAGAATCAGTTCAGAATGTTGGAAAGTAGGAGCGGGGGAAAAGAGGGAGAGCAGAGGAGAAGAGGAGGTGCAGAGGAGGAGATGGGGAGCAGAGGAGAAGAGGAGGTGCAGAGAAAAAGAGGAACAGAGAAGATGGGGAGCAGAGGAAAAGAGGAGGTGCAGAGGAGGAGAAGAGATGCAGAGAAAAAGAGGAACAGAGAAGATGGGGAGCAGAGGAAAAGAGGAGGTGCAGAGGAGGAGAAGAGATGCAGAGAAAAAGAGGAACAGAGGAGGAGATGGGGAGCAGCAGAGGAGAGGAGGTGCAGAGAAGAAGGTGGGGAGCAGAGGAAAAGAGGAGGTGCAGAGGAGGAGCTGGGTAGCAGAGGAAAAGAGGAGGAGCAGAGGATGAGAGGAGGTGCAGAGGATGAGAGGAGGTGCAGAGGAGGAGATGGAGAGCAGAAGAGAGGAGGTGCAGAGGAAAAGAAGAACAGAGGAGGTGCAGAGGAAAATAGGGGGAGCAGAGCAGGAGCAGGTGCAGAAGAGAAGAGGAGGAGCAGAGATGGGGGTTGTATTCAGAGAGGAAGTGAGAGGGGGTGTCAGGAGAGAGAGAGAGACTGGGAGGGGGGGTGTGTGATTATGGGGGAAATCTCCAGCGATCCCTGTTAAAGCATTAGTGTATGGCACAGACTCATACGGGATGACAGCGCCTGTCCTACGACACCCCCACTGTGAGCAGTGTGAGTTTGGGGAGTGGGGGGGGGGCTGATAATGCTGTCAGACGCATAATCTTCAACACACATGGCTCAACCGCCCCGATACCCCAGCCAATAGCATCGCCACGGGAACAGGAGTAGAGACAGCGACTGCGCTTCCATGGCAACCGGCCTGCCCTGCTACGGCTTTCGGACAGGGGATCTGCACCCCCGCTCCGCCCCCCCGACCCGCCCACCCACGTGAATGATATCAGCAAACACACCCCAGACAGGCTCTCCTGGCAGACTGTGTTTACCTGCCCACAGAAAGGCTGTGGGTTTGCAGTGGGAAGGCATCTTTTTTGCATTTCTTTCTGTGCTCTTTATTCCTATCTTCCGTTCTGCGGGGAGGAGACACAGTTTGTTTTCCTTCCTCTCCATCGTCCAATGGCTGACACATCCGAAGCTGTCACGCGTCAAAACCCTGAGCACCTGTCTGGACGTTCTCCACACCCTGGAATTTGTTAGCGTTAGCATTAGCGTTAGCCAGAACTCCCGCATTATAAAGAATATTTAATCTTTGAAATTTCAGTATTTGAGCCAGTTGGCTCCTTCACTGTTTTGCAATGAACAATGTTCTCTCTGAAGATCTATTACATAAAGTTGACTTATACTTATTACGCGATATTCACACATCCGTATATTATAAAGACATGAAACGTTGATACATAATTCATACACAATTATATATGGAACATGTAATGTATTGCTGTGCAATTAGGGTTGCCATGGTACCACATGAAATATAGTACATAGACCAAGTGCATATTTTTATTAATGTGACTCATTAAAGTGGGGGGAAAGGGACCAAATAAAATGGTGCTGATGTATGTATCAGTTGAGCACAGTGCATTGTGGGAGAAATCTTGTTCATTCAGGTCTGGCTGTTCTTAGAACTGCCGGGAATCAAATGGTGGGAAGGATTTAAATTTCCGGAAGATTTTGTGGACATTTCCCTCATGGTGATCTACAGAAAGATCCTCAGACTGTCTGTCTGGCACAGTAGGGATCTTGGGTATGGCGTACTCCAGGAGAAACTGGTCTGTGTGCAGGGTCTTTATTTAATGGATGTGATCAGATACACAGAGAAACCTGCTTCTGGGTCAGGGGTGGGGAACCGAAGGGCTGGTGTTCATTCAGGCTTTTGTTTCTACTAATTACCCTGATTCATTTAGCTAATTAGCTGTACGCGCAGTTCAATTGCAGTTTAGACCACAGTAAAATGTCTTATGTAAGTATGGAAGGATAGTGTTCAGCTGTTGTTCATGAGCCCTCCCGGGCTGGAGTTAAACCTGCAGTCACAGCGCCCTCTCCAGGGCTGGAGTTAAACCTGCAGTCACAGTGCCCCCTCCAGGGCTGGAGGTAAACCTGCAGTCACAGCGCCCCCTCCAGGGCTGGAGGTAAACCTGCAGACACTGCGGCTCTCAAGTACTGCAGTTAAACTTGCAGACACTGCGGCCCTCCATAACTGGAGTTAAACTCGCATTCTGCATGTAAGTGCACATACCAATGACATAACACCTTTTTTTTGTAAAATTACAAAGCATGACTTTATATATTTAATACATTGTAATAAATATTAGGGGTGCACCGATCGATCGGCCATGGATTGGAAACCGGCTGGTTTTTGCTGCATGACACATGATTGGTGACCAGCAGGTTTATTCTGATTTTTGGCCGATCTGTGTGCTGCTTTAATGGCGTAAGGAACGTGAGCAGAGTCCATGCGCAAGCTGCATTGGAACGCTGCTGCTATATCTTTCCCAAAATGTCAGCCGTCTGAAAACAACACAAAGTGTGCGAAGTGGACATTAAAGAGACATTTTTTTTAAACCTGGGTCTTTTTGTAATATTTTTCATCAATCCTAGGGGCTCTGATTAAACGTAACTGCGTCAATGTCAAGTTTTGGCTTTTTTTTCCCAGGGAGAAACATTTTTCTAAATGAATGACCTCAAACATATTATTAAGCATTTGTATTATTGAATTCATGATCTTGACTTTGTTTTTCATCAATTATAAATGAGTAATCAGATATTTCCAAAGGTACCTATGGTTTCAATTAGGTTTTAGGGATCAAATTAGGGTTCAGGTAGGGTTAGGGTTACGGAAATGGTAAGTCTGGAGGTTGAGGCAAGTTTACAGTTGTGTTCAGCAGCTTAAAGAAAGGTTAGGGCATGGGTTTGTTTTTGTTTTTGGATGAGCCATAATTTTTCACATGGCCTTATAGAGGCTTATGGCCTTGTATTGATTGTTTTGTAAAGAGCATACTTTTTTCAGGGAAAAACATTTTTCAAAAATGACCTCAAACATATTATTTTAGATTTTTTATTGAATTCATGATCTTGACTTTGTTTTTAATCAATTTTAAATGAGTAATCAGGAGTTTGGCTTCAATTAGGTTTTAGGGCTCAAATTAGGGTTCACCTAGGTTTAGGGTTTGCCTAGAGAGACGTTAGTTAGGGTTAGATCAGGGTTTGGACATTAGCCCAGAGAGAGAGAGATGATAGTTAGGGTTAGGCCAGGGTTAGGATTAGCCTAGAGAGAGAGAGAGATGTTAGTTAGGGTTAGATCAGGGTTTGGTCATTAGCCCAGTGAGAGAGATGATAGCTAGGCTTAGGCCAGGTTTAGGGTTAGTATTAGCCTAGAGAGAGAGAGAGAGATGTTAGTTAGTACTCAGAGTACATGGGAGCTTTGTTACTTGTCAAAAATGAGACCCTCACAGGTAGGTCAGCCAATGAAAGTCCAAGCTCAGTTTGACATTCCAAGGAACCCAAAAGATGTAAGCGACACGGTTCAGGTACGAATCGGAAAACAACAGGTGCGTTGTGCTCGTCCGGCAAATTTTTGTTTACATTAGTCGGTCAGACATGATTTTATAAAATATCCAGCTTAACTATTTGCCCCCAGATGATAATCAATCATTCCCAAGCTGTCATTTTTCTCCTTCATGCAAAGTGACCACTGTCGTGTGCACAACACAGCGCTCTGAACGCATTGGAACAGCCACCATGTGACTGCAGTCTTGTAACTGCCGAATATTTTTGAATTTCTTTGTGTTGCATCTCAAGCCTATCTGCTCAATGCCAGTTCTGTCTTTCTTCAGGAAATGTCTTTGTTTGCCGATGATGGGAGTATAACAAAGAGCACAACAGGCTTTCCGCTCACCCAGCCAGCCTGATCTGCTTTAGAAATGAAATCGCAAGCGTCTTTTCTTCCACAAGAGCAGCGGTGTAACATGGCGGTTGAAAAGGTACTTAACCTGAATTGCCTCAGTAAATATCTATCCGTATAAATAGACCATATGTAAAATTTAAATAAAAAATAAAAAACATTAAATGAACAAAATAAAAGATGTAATCTGTGCAAATCATTCTGGATAAAATCGTGTCCTAAATGTAGGAATGTAATGTAAATGAGTCTCAAATAAAAAGTGGTTGCTTATAATTAATATTGCTTTTAATATTCATTCGATTTAATTTTAAATCTAATATTAATTTGTTATACTTCTTCTTGTGCTTTGTATGTTCTCTGGATCAAAATATTTCCTAGGGGAGATCGCGGAATGGGGATGGCGGTGTAGTTACTGACCGCGTACCGAGGCGGGGGGCGGGGGGTGCAGTGGGGTTAGTATAGCAGACAAGGAGGGGATTTCGCTGACCTTTACCGACGCAACGCGTTCCATTTCTGCATTTATTTTTCCCTTTGTTTGACCCCCCGATAAATAATTGCCCCTGCAAAACAGATGGCAACCTGGGTGTTACCGCCAAAATCGCCTACGCCTGGAACGCCTGGCCCTGGGTATCATTTAGATAGCTAGCTAACGTGGGATGAAGGGTCAGGTTCGAGGCTTTGAGGGAGGTCCTTTTCACACATACCCAGGTGTCCCCCAGTGCCTGCCCAGACATCGGCCTTTTACGGTGGCCATTTTATAATCGGAATCACCGTTGTCGAACAAGTCCGGGCACTTGCGAACTTCCTCAATAGGTCTCTCGTTCACACCTGATGCCATGCGGTAGCTGAGTAATGTGTGCGGGATCATGGGATTTTTGTCATGGAATGAAACTTAGTGAAAGCTAAGGCACAAGAATTTTTCACTTTAGAACTCTCTTTTGATTGGCTGGAGGTGCCTGCATTAAAAATAAGATTGCTCTGGGAGCGATGCAAATTTATATTTATCGTTATAGTTATTGTTATGGCTGCATTAATAGATATCATTATAGTGTGCACATATGCATTCTGTTTGTCTGAGACAAAATTATAGTTTTTATCATGATCGTTGCTCTTATACTTACTGTTTTATTTATCAATGAGTCACTATTTATGCTGCATAATTTTTGTTGTCATGATGAATTACAACATTGACGTGCTGCAAAGTTTACCTATGACCTTTTTTTTATAGAAATTACCAGTATCGTTAAAAAAATCGTTGTTTTTATTCCAGTTTTAATGCACATTGAAAGCTCTCGTCCAGGTCTACGTACTCTCAATGTTTCATAACTGAAACACGAACCAAATAAAGTTGGTTCAAACCGCATGACTAAACCACAACCACAGACCATAATTCTGCAGTAGTTGTGAGAAAAAAGGCAGTATTTTTCTCTTGCTGAATATTCCATTTTTTGAAGATGAGAGGTTTTTCACAACACTGAAAGTTTTTTGGATTTTTTAAAATATTGGTGAATATTGTTATAGGTAGTCTTGTTACTAGAATGAACAGTTTTTTGATGTCACTTCATTTCATCATTTGAAATATATGAAGTATATCCAGGAGCTATTTCTTTCTGAGTTGTGGAAGCTTTTTTGGTTCAAAATTATCAGCAGGAAAAATGCATATTATTACAATTCATAAGTAATTCCTCTTTTTTTTGTAGGCCTATTGTTATTGTGTCGATTTCCACTCGTACATACAGCAGGCCACGTACATTTAAAAAAATAATAATTAATAAACGGTTCATGCTCAGGTTCAGTCCATTCACACTGTATGTCTCCCCAGAGGTTAGTTTGTCTTTCTGATTTACTAACTGCATTAGGGGCTCTTAGGGCTTGCTGTTCTATATTAGGAGAAACTGTGAATGTTGGGGGAAACTGCATTTTCAGGAATATTCATGACTGAATTATTTAGTGTTATATGCCATGCTCACCACTGGCCTAAGCATAATAGCCTATAAGTAGTATGATTAGAAAGCTTATTCTCCAGTCTTGCTATTGCTCATAAATGCACTGTGCTGTTGAAGAAGACTCACAGCCCCACACCATGAATGCCAATACAACCGCTCATCATCATTCAGGCTACTGTAATTGGAGCTTAAAATGTCCATTTTTTTTGGATTAAAAACAAATATGATTCCATATTTGTTCATCTGAAAAACCCCAGGGAACATGTTTGTAATTTGGGATATCACACATAAACTGAGTAAAATTAGAGTGTTTTTTTTCAGTATGAAGGTAGCATCGGTATAATTTAATTTTTTTTAACAGCACCCAAGGTGCTGTTTAAGTCGAGCATTTTCGCTGAAAATTAAATGCAGCGCTTCTTCAAGAACATGCAGAATCTTTTATTTTCCTTTTAATATGGCATAACAGAGGAGAGCGGAATCATTTATTTCCCCGACTTTATCTGTGACAAACAAACGCTTCTGATGGCTAAGTGAGCTGTCGCGGCAGGTTCGCCTGTGGAGTCGGCTCACAGGTGACACTGTACCGATGCTTGGCTCGTACATCCTTTGTTCCTGACAACCTGGCTCGGTTGACGGGCGGCAGACGCACCATCGCCACGGCAACGTTCCACCTAAAAGCACTAATCAGAGAGAGGCCCCTTCTGAGCTGCTCAGGAAAAGAAGGGCCAGTGTTAAATCAACTCTGGCCAAGTACATCTGGCTCTTTTTGGGAGCCATGGGCTCTTTCAGTCCGCAAGGCAACCTGAGTCACATCAGGGGGTAGTGTTGTAGGGCGGCTGTGTAGTATAATGAGTACAAGGAGCTGGTCTTGTAACCTAAATCTCACAGGTTCGATTCCCGGGTAGGACGCTGTCGTTGTACCCTTGAGCAAGGTACCTAACCTGCATTGCCTCAGTATATATTCAGCTATGTAAATAGATGCAATGTAAATGCTATATAGGTATGGGGCATACTGCCCCACCAAGCCACAACTTGGCGGGAATGTAAAAGTTGTGTAAGTCGCTTTGGATAAGAGCGTCTGCTAAATGATTGTAATGTAGGGACAGACACAGTTTTGGCCAGACCCTGAGAAATGCCCAGCAATCAACAAAAAATTTTTGAGAAAGCGGGTGCTGAAGGTGTGTCTGTGGCCAGGCCTTCATGCCGGTGCAGTGGCACGCGGGGATCTTCTCCTGCGGAGGCCAGTCTGCGCTTGTGGAGCACCGGGCTTTAGCGGGAGGCGGCTAACATGCGAATGCTAACAAAGGCTTGAGATGGACATCTCTTTCTCTTCCCAGCATCCTCTCTTCTGGCCCGTCACTGTTCCCCTTCGTATTCCCGAGAGGGGAAAGATGATTTTGAGCCACGATTTAAATTAGTTGAACTCCTTGGTACATTAGCCGAGGTCGTTTTTGGCACACGCCACCAAAATCAGCCATTAGGAACAAATGGGGAGGATGGTGGGGGCTTCTGGTTATCCCTTTTATTATGATGCAGGTCAATTTGACCCATTTCCGGTTTTCATGTACCTGAAATGCTGAATAACTTCTCTTTTTTTTTGGTGAGATTTTCTGATGCCTTTGGGGTCATGAACTTGTATGGACTGCTTTCACCTACAGCTGTGTTCTAGGTAAATTCGGGTCGAGAGGGTTTTATGGTCACCACAAAACAACAATAAAAATATTGAACACAAAAAAATGGCTACATCGAGTTGGAAGAACGGTTTGCTATAGAGTCACTTGCTGTATCTGGGTTGTTCGTTGTGTGGGGCCAGATTACACAAATTATTTGACTGTGTTGAATAGATTTACACTCTGCAGATCATAATGGAGGTGGCTGTGGCCATTTTTCAGCATAGTACGAGGGTTATCCACAGAGATAGGACTTGCTCCTGAAGCTCAGCAAGCAATCATTCCCAAGCAAAAAAAAACTGAATAACACAGAGCAAGAATCTGCCAGCAAAAACAGTCTAAATTACCCTCCAGAGTTCCAAAACTAACCACCATATATGTGTACAGTGAGGTCAATGTAGTTTTCTTTCTCCACAAACAAACACAGTCTGGCACAGTTCTGGTTTCTACCCTGAATGCAACAAATTGTGTTCATTATGTGAAAAAAAACTTGCATTTATTTGTAACCCAAAGTTACGGGAAAATATTGATAAAATCCAAGTCTCTGCTACCACATGAATGTATTTTAAACACTGACGATAGTGTTGTGTTGTGTTCTCTGTATATTTAAAAATTCTGAAACTTTCACTCAAAATTCACATATGGTAGTTCGGGTCACATAAACATAAAATGCATATAACCTGAATTTCTGGTCATTGGTCCATATTGGCCACTAATTTGCCTTCAGTTTCCATAGAAATTGAAATTAGGATGCCACATGAGGATCGAAATTAGATTAGGGGTTCAAATGTGGGTTTTTTTTCTGTCTTTGGTATCATTGAAATTCCCCCTGGTGGGAAGGCCTGACCCCCCCTCGCCGCGGCTCACAGGAAGAGCTGAGTGTCACAGATGCGCGTGTGCGCCTGTGCTTCCTGTCCTCTGAGACAGTCCGAGGGGGGAGAGGAGTTTGGCGCAGGAGATAGATGGCGCTCATTTGAGATGCTCCGCGCATATTCAGGACCATAATAAAATCAGAGAGGTTGGGGGATGGGGGGGGGGGGGTCAGTGGCTGCTCCAGCTCTTCACCACCCCCCCCCCCCCTCCCCAGCGGCAGGGATCTCAGGGAAGCTGATGATCTCAGAGTGTGGCTCCCACCCTCCAATCTGCATGCAGCGTCACTGACACACATATTTATGTGAGCTATAATCAGGGAAGAAAATGGGACCCAATTTCACGGAGTCTTTCCTGGAAAGGGCAGGAAGAGAGGGAAGGGGGAGGAAGGGGGGGGGGTACTGTAGGGGAGAAGAAAAAGAGAAAGACAGGGGGGAAGAGAAGGTGAGGACAGAGAGAGGGTGGAAGAGACCGGGTGAGGTAGAGGGAGGTGTGAAAAAGAGAGAGAGAGAGAGAGAGAGAGAGAGAGAGAGAGAAGGAAGTGTGAAAGAGAGAGAAAAAAAGAGCATGTGCCTGATTGCACATCCCACACCCATGGCCTCTAGGTGCTCAGTGCAGCCACACGCACACACAGGATGAGGCCAACGTTCCGGAATTGTTATGCTGACCACACCCACCTTACACTCCTGTGCGGAAACAGTAACGTCAGACGGAACATCAAGCACACCTGACAGACACAGGAGACACTATCAGGAGCACATAGGTGCTGTGATGTCATAACACATGAAGCGAGGCTGTTACGTGTTAGCTCTACAAACCTCACGCACTCAAACAGACGGCAGTACCATGACAAATGACTCCTAATAGATGCAGCACTTTTGCACTGTGCAGATCAGTTAGACGTACAATTGTTTTCTATCAAATACCACCATCCACTGCAAACCTCCAGTTTGAATACCAAAACTTTGTTTTCAAAGGTGCTCTCCTGTGTACAGTGAATTATAATGTGAATGTGTATTTAAAGGACCGGGCCAGATTCTTCTAATGGCACAGGGCCTGTGCTGAATACTAAATGCAGGAAAATAGCAAATTAACAAAAAAAATTCTGCATAAAAAAGGTCCAGACCAACATTTAGTCAGCAGTTTGCAGAACTGGCAAACTTGGCAAAGCGGTCCCTGTCAATATGCAAAGACCTCTCTCGAGGGAGAGAGCAGACTACCAGAAACGAAACAGTCAACTCTGCCCCCGTCAGGCCACAGACGGTAACTGCACCTCCTCCGAGTTTGCCGATCACTCCAAATGGCCGCAGTGTGCTTGTAACGGGCTGTTTGTTTCTCTGCATGCGCACAAATTGCAGTTATCTTACGATAATCAACGCTGATGTTATGACTGTAGCTGTCGCCGCATTCCTCCCTGTGCCGCACCTGCATTCTGGGCCTGCAGCTGTCCTCCGCGCGGGGTCTCTGTCGGAGTTAATGCGGCGATCTGGGGACTGAGGTGGGGTGATCTTGAGTCCTCCCTCCCTGGAATTTTTTTTTTTTTTTTGCTTAATATGCAGAAAGGTCTCGGGTTTTAATTACCGTGCCAGATTCCTGTTCGGTCCTGGACTGAATGATTAATAGGGCTCCTTCAGCGCTACTGCCATCTTTAAAATTGCCGGACAAAGAAAAAAAGTTCAGTATTGATGGCCTTTCGATGTATTTATATTTCGTTTTAAAATTATCCTCTGAAAATGTAATGTGCCCATCATTAGTGGTTGATATAGCTACATTTTAAAATGTATCATAATTCATTGTTCCCTTTATATGCTATAAGGATCTTTTACTACAGCACTAATTTGGATATTTTAATGAACTGAGGGTTCGCTTTTTGTTTGCAATATTCACAAATATTTTAAAACTCCAGGCAAGCCAAGGCGGGCAGCTGTTCAACCGCAAATTCTTGCAAGAATTGAGTGGCTCAGATTTGATTAACACTTCAAAGCTTCGCCTCAGAAGTTTCTCTGATACGGCACTGCTCACATAATGCCTGCAAATTACGGGCACAGGAACAGCCTAACAGGAAACTACGGCAGGGGCGCTATATTTTCCACCACTGACATCATGCGTCTTTAAAGAGAGATACTGCTTTTGTGCCTCTGCAACAGCTCTGTAAAATGATATATTACCCAAGTATCAAGGAGCCGGGTGGAGATTCTCATTCTTCTCAAGGTGTATAGACCCGTGTTCAACAACAGAGGCGAATTTGAAAAGCTTATTACCGAAAGCCATTAAAGTTTACTGTTAGCAAGCACTGTTTTAGTCTTCACTTTGAAGGCCACCTGCTCACAAACAAATCGGTTAAGTCAAGCCAATCAGTTCAGAAGGGACTTGATTGGGAGATTGGCTGACCCGGATTGTGACTTGATTTGTATGGATAAAAAAGGAGACCTAACCACCAAATGGAAAATGGCCCCAGTCTTTTTTTCTTTTTTACTGGAACGGCAGTGGTAGGTTCACAACCACTCCTCACCTAACTTGTGACGTTCTCGAAATGTTACAGTGAGGTTTTGGCAACCCGGTTGCAGGGTGAAAATACTCCACTAAGGCTGTGAGAATGTTATCCATCCATTATTTATACCCGCTTATCCTGTGCAGGGTCACAAAGGTGCTGGAGCCTATCCCAGTGTGCATTGGGCGAGAGGCAGGAATACACCCTGGACAGGCCGCCAATTTATCGCAGGGCACACACACCATTCACTCACACACTCATATCTGTGGGCAATTTCTCCAATTAGCCTTTGTCTTTGGACTGTGGGAGGAAACCGGAAACCCATGGCACACGGGGAGAACATGCAAACTCCACACAGAAAGGCCCAAGCCGAGATTCGAACCTATGACCTTCTTGCTGTCATATCCAATATACATATGAAATGTATATTTGCATCTGTGCTTTTCATATATGACATCGATTCCTTGCCTGTTGTTCTTGTGCGTGATTTATACCTCACGCAAAGCTGCCAACACACCTCCACCATTTTGAATGTAATCTAGATGCTTTTATTTTGGGAGGATGCATTTTGAAATAATATCTCTGTTCACACGTTTTTACTCTTCCTTGCCTGCCTGTGACATCCACCCCAATCCTCAATCATTTGTTTTAAACTTTTCTTCTTGCCGCGTGTTCATGTGTCATTTTTGATCCTGTTTTCTCATTTTCATTTTCACTTACTTGCGCTTCAGCGGTGGCCGTATTCCAATAGGTTCTGAATGCAAATCTGCGTGCGCAGGACTTGAATCGCGTGGCATTTGTTAAATATAAATTTTCAAATAAAAACTGACAAAAAAATTAAATCTTGGCTGAGAGGATGGATTCAACAAAGTCACGGCGGAAAATTAATTGCTGCTCAGGCGATGCCCGCGTGTGACAGGTTTTGAATTGCGCGGATAATGGCTTTATCATCAAAGCATGAAGAGACATATTAAAAGAAACGACAGCCAGCAGATTGGCAATGAAAAACAATGGACGAAAACAAAGAACAGATTGGCTCTCCAAATCGATTTAAATCACGATTTAGAAAAGAAAAAAATTAACAAAAAATGACAAAATGTCAGATTCTGACAGTAACTAACCTCTGTTTTCCAGAACTTTCAATGGCTAGTCAAGGTCAATCCCCCAGATTCAGAATCGGCCTTTTAAGGCGTACACGGATCATGCCATTCCCGGGAAGCAGCCGGATAACAGCGAATATATTCCAGTGTATTGGATTTCCGCGCTATCTCTGGCTTTAATGCATCTCATTAGAGCTTGTTTAGTTTGATTCCCTCGTTTGTCATGTGACATCACAGGCAGAGGAGAGAGCAAAGAAAGACAGATTACATGCGGAATTCGCATGCGGCGCAAATGCGGTTCCACAGTGAATCCATTTTTCTCTGTTCTCTTTTCCTGTATTGAGAAAGTCCAATAGCACAATAATCTTCTGGTTTCTGCATAGTCCTCTGGGTTATATATATATATACAGTCCCCTCCAAAAGTATTGGAACAGCAAGGCCAATTCCTTTTTTTGTTTTTGCAATACATTCAGTACATTTGGGGTTGAGATAAAAAGATGAACATGTGACAAGAGTTCAGAATTTCAGCTTTCATGTCCTGGTATTTACACCTAGATGTGTTAAAGTACTTAGAACATAGCACCTTTTGGTATCAGACCACCAAATTTTTAGGTGAGCAAAAGTATTGGAACAGAGAGTATTTAAGTAAATTAAAGTAAATAACACTTAATATTTGGTAGCATATCCCTTGCTTGCAATAACTACATCAAGCCTGACCCATTGACATCACCAAACTGTTGCATTCTTCTTTTGTGATGCTTTTCCAGGCTTTTACTGCAGCCTCTTTCAGTTGTTGTTTGTTTTGGGGGGTTTTCCCCTTCAATCTCTTCTTCAGGAGGTGAAATGCATGCTCAATTGGGTTAAGGTCTGGTGATTGACTTGGCCAGTCTAAAACCTTCCACTTTTTCTCAATAATGAAGTCCTTTGTTGTGTTGGCAGTATGTTTTGGGTCATTGTCTTGCTGCATGATGAAGTTCCTCCCAATTAGTTTGGACGCATTTCTCCGTAAATTGGCAGGCAGAATGTTTTTGTAGACTTCTGAATTCATCCTGCTGCTACCATCATGAGTTACATCATCAATAAACATTAGTGAGCCCACTCCAGAAGCAGCCATGCAAGCCCAAGCCATGCCACTTCCTCCACGTGCTTCACAGATGAGCTCGTATGTTTTGGATCATGAGCAGATTCCTTCTTTCTGCACACTTTGGCCTTTCCATCACTTTGGTAGAGGTTAATCTTGGTCTCATCAGTCCGTAAAACTTTGTTCCAGAACTTTTGTGGCTCATTTCTGTACTTCTTTGCAAATTGTAATCTAGCCTTCCGATTCTTACTACTGATGAGTGGTTTGCATCTTGTGGTATAGCCTCTGTATTGCTGCTCTCTAAGACTTCTTCGAACGGTTGATTGAGATACCTTCACTTCTGCCCTGTGGAGATTGTTTGTGATGTCACTGACTGATGTTTTGGGGTTTTTCTTCACAGCTCTCACAATGTTTCTGTCATCAACTGCTGTTGTTTTCCTTGGTCAACCTGTTCAATGTCTGTTGCTCAGTACGCCAGCGGTTTCTTTCTTTTTCAGGACATTCCAAGTTGTTGTACAAGCTATCCCCAATGCTTGTGCAATGGCTCTGGCCGATTTCCCCTCTTTTCTAAGTTTCAAAATGGCTTGCTTTTCTCCCAAAGACAGCTCTCTGGTCTTCATGTTAGTTTATCTTTTATAACACAAATGCAGTCTTCACAGGCAAAACCCAAGGCTAAAACCAAGAGTAGACATTCAGAACTATTTATTGTTTAACCAATCAATCTAACAGGACACATCTGGACAACAAGAAACACCTGTCAGTCACATGTTCCAATAATTTTGCTCACCTAAAAATTGGGTTGTCTGATACAAAAGGTGATATGTTCTAAGTTGTTTAATAAATTTAGATAAAAATACCAGGAAATAAAAGCTGAAATTCGGATCTGTCATCTCATGTACATCTTTTAACCCCAAACTCAATTGTCTTCAGTGTATAGCAAAAACAAAGGAATTGACCTTGCTGTTGAAATGACAGCACATTATATACATAGTCCCCCATTTTTGACACAAATGGTGTCACAGGTGCTTCAGATTAGTCAGGTGTGTTAACTTGCTTCCTTAGTGCAGGTATAAGAGAACTTTCAGTATCTAGTCTTGATTCTAGGCTTTTGTTTGCCTTTGGTGTCTGTTATTGGCATTTGTCGACATTAGGGCCAGAGCTGTGCCAATAAAAGTCAAGGAAGCCATTATGAGCCTGAAAAATAAGAAAGAAAGAAAGAAAAAAAGAAAGAAAGAAAGAAAGAAAGAGAAACTGTCAGAGACATACAGTAGGCCAAACGCTAGGCTTACCAAAATTAACTGTTTGGAACATCATTAAGAAGAAAGAGAGTGCTGGTGAGCTCAGTAATCACAAAGGGCCTGGTAGCCCAAGGAAGACCTCTACTGTTAATGACCAAAGAATTCTCACTATAATGTAGAAAAACCCTCCAACACCTGTCTGACAGATCAGAAACACTGTTCAGGCGGCAGACATTGATGTGTCTATGATGACTATCCACAGAAGACATTACAAACAGAACTACAAAGGCTACACTGCAAGATGCAAACCAATAGTTAGCCACAAATACAGGACGACCAGGTTACAGTTTGCTATAAAGTACCTAAAAGCGCCTGCAGAGTTCTGGAGAAAGGTCTTGTGGACAGATGAGACCAAGATTCATTTCCCTTGTATCCGAGTGAAGGCAAGAGTAAAGTGTGTAGGCCAAAAGGAACTGCCCAGGATGTAACCCCCCCCCACACACACACACACACACACATCAGTGAAACATGGGGCTGTTATGCTACAGAAGTGTACAGAAACATCTGAACATTTTACTGTGTTAAAACAAATACAGTTCTCGTTTTCAAGCATTTTTATAGATGGATCCTTTAGTGACCTGATCAGAACTGTCCTGTTACCTCATATATCAACATTTGCAAATATATTAAAACAAAGCCTGCAGAATGGGTAGCAAGACATTATTTTCAAACATCTCTACACAGCAGTATTTCTTACCCACGATTCTATTCTCTAATGGTTCTGCATATCAGTGTCTGATTGCTTTAAATACGCAACATTTATTCTGTACACACCGACCGCAGTTCTCTCAATTGGCTGGAGTGGAACTTCACTTATTGAGTAAGTCTTTCCATGGTCAGAATACACCCTTTTCTCCATGGTCAGTACATACCCTTTCCCAACCCAGGAGCAGTCATACCGTCTGAACACAGGCAAATAGTGCCTCAACACTCTAGTTCTCCAACGTCAGTCCTCAACTTACAACTGTGCAGTGATGATCAAGGGCGAATTTTAGCAGACGTTCAATTATTAATTTGTCACTTTATCATTCATTTAGAAGCTTGTTTTTCGCTGTCTTGCTGTGTAAATGATCGAGCATGACCCGTGTACGCAGTGATCTGATAAGCAATTAAGGAAATAAGGATGATATGTATGATCAATGAAAACAAGTCCGTTAGCACTCATGCAGACCAGAGTAAGTCAATCCACTTGACAAGAGGCTTGCAGTCTTCTTGACTTAATTGAAATTTGTTTACCATTTCAGTTAGACGATTCACGAAACAGAAGTGTCTGTTCTGCCATATTTGAAAACTTCTTTGTCAAAACTTAATAAATGTGCTTTACTCGCATGCTAATGGTTTGTAATCAAGTAATTTACTTGTGGCCACATTTCCATTTTTGATATTAGGCCTTTTTTTTTAGGCTACTGTAGGCCCAATATTAAAAGTTATGACATGACTAAAAACAACCTATCTGTTTTTCGGTTTAGACAATTAAGATGTTCCATAATTAAGAATAATTCTGAACTATTACATTTACCAACTAAAACAACTGGCAAATACAGTGTGAGTTATTATATGTTTACTTAGTTTATATGAAAATGGTACATTAATAAGCGTCTCCCGTGTATTTGCTTTTTGAAAAAGAACCGCAGGTGCTGGAAGCTGCGCGGGTGAGGCATTTTTCTGCTATGAATTCTCCTCTGTTTATGAAAGTATATCAAAGAAACAATCCCCGGACGCCCAAGGTAATTACCCGGCAGTAAACTGCACCGCGAACTGACTCAGTGAAAGGCAGAAGCACATAATCTCGCCTATAACTCCACTTCAGTGTACAGTGCACTGTCGCGCAATAATCTACGCTAACAACAGCTATTTAAATATGTTTGTTTTGTTAGGTTTCCTCAATTCTGCCGGTAGACAGCAAAGAGGAATTTTCTTCGTTGAGAGCGAATTCCTGTCGTTGCTTCACGTGACGTTGTTTCAAGGTACTGTCGCAAATGATTATTTCGATTGTTCTGATGTCATGGCAACATGTGCTGTCGCATCGCATGTAATTATTTTAATCAGTGAAATAATTTCCGTGGTATTAGTGGTACTATACATTAAATATAGGGTGCACTGGGAGAGTAGAGTACCACTAAAATATATTTAATACAACAAGGCTGTCTCTCTAAATTCCTCTGTCACTCAGGCCCCACATTAGATAATTTATTTAATTTTATATATATGTATATTTCTATTTTGATTATTTCTCATCTTATTTTACAGGTTCAGTATGAACAGGAAGCTCTATATGTGCGGAAACCAGTGACTGCAGCAGGAAACTGAAATCTGTTAATCTGAGTGTAAGAGAGAAAGCTGATTGGCTGAGGCTGCCAAAAGAAAAATGACTGTGTTCTGGAGTCCTGTCTACATCATGGTCCAATATCGATGAAGGGCCCGGGCTCGTACTTAATGGACACAGCAGATCATCTTTTCAAAATTGATTTTCTGGCCTGAGTCAGACTCCTCCGATTCACCCACTTGCTGTGTCTCCCCCTTCATGGCAGTGCTATCTATCTGGTGAGCTTGACAGGAGGCTAAGGGAGATTAAAGTCAAATTTTGGGCCTTTAAAATCCCCTTCTGTTTCTCATTCACCAGTCAAGGGGTAACTCCCTGTCAAAGGCTTGATTCACCAGCAATCCAAATTATTTTGAGTCCATCTTTAAAAGCTGTTATCATTATTACTGGAGTAACTAATCCAACCTTTTTATAATTACCTGTCAGATAGAGGCATGTACATAAAGGGCTGCATTCCCACTGTTTCATCCTTTTTAAACAGGAAGTGGGAGGAGGTGTTGTGAACCTCCAATTAGCTGCTTTGGTTCTTGTATTTCCTGTTACAGTTATTGCACCTACAAACAACAAAGGCTTTGATTGATTGATTGATTAGCCTTTTTTAACTTGACCTTTTGTATTGAGTGTATAGGTTACCAGTTGGCTACCCTACATGACAGACAGGCAAATTGCACCACACGGTATCCCCGCACCTGCAGCATGGTTACCTCTTGCCTCGCCCTTCCCTTAGCCACCTGTACGCATAGGCTTCCCAGAAGCCTTTGCAGTGGCTTCCCTTCATCACCTGGGCTTTGTCCGATTCAGCCTCATAATTGCTGT
>CM077297.1:26601353-26713853 GCA_039654925.1 Anguilla pacifica
CTCTGAGAACAGGTCAGCCTGGCAGCCAGCCTGCCAAACATCATTACCCACAAATCTGTTCCACTCAACCTGGCCACTTTGTCCACAGAAAAGCAGGAAACTGCAGACCTGCCCTAGATTTTTTTTTTTTTTGTATCCATGAAAATGTTAATTGGAATTGGGATGTTTGCCATCACGCTTGGGAGAATTGGCAGTTGGTCATTTCTAAACCCGCGGATCTGCTGACCCCGGCCCCAGAGTTAGCGTGGAATGCCTTTGTTCTGGCCGTATTGAAATGCTCTCTGTGGAAATTAATCAATCTGTACTACAGCTGGGATGCATTCACTTAAGCATGCTGTGTGTGTGTGTGTGTGTGTGTGTGTGTGGGAGGGGGGGGGGGTGTTTGTGTGTGTGCGCACGCAAGCATGTGTGTTTGTGCGCGTGTGTGCGCGTATGTGCACGCAAGCATGTGTGTGTGTTTGTGTGCATGTTTGTGTGCGTGTGTTTGTGTGCTCGTGTGTGTGAGTACGCGTGTGTGCGCGACCGTGTGTGAGTATGTGTGTGTGCGCGCGCACACGCACAAGCAGTTTAACCTGTGTCTCTCTGCAGAGATGCGACCCGTCACTTTGACACGTTCCTGTGCAGCGCGTGCTTCGTGCCCATGGACGTGACTTTGAACCGAATTGTCAGCGAGTCTTTTGAATTATTCTGACATTGCTTTGCACCCAACAGGACTGAAGCCCCCTTTTTATTTTTTTATTTTTTTGTTCCATCTCTCTTTGCTCCGATGAAAGCAGCAATTACAGAGACCGGTATTTAAAGAAATGAATGATAGTTTAATTGCGTTTTCTCGGAGGGAAAGGATGAAAGGGCACAGACCGATGGCGCACGATGCACGCAGTTCAAATTTGGCAGCTGCGCCTCAAGACCCGGTGCATTCTGGGCTTCCTGAATTCCTGCCTTTTGTTGCTGTTGTCAGTCTCGTGGCGTTGTTTCCTCGCAGGTTATTGCTCGCCATGGCAACCGGTTATATCATTTCAGCGGTCCGATGGAGAGAAACGGCGAAGGTCCGGTTCCCAACAGCATGCAGAGAAAGCACGCAGTGTTGTGGACACTCAAACCGCTCAACGAAGGACAGCCAACGTACGGACGTGCCACAAGATCTTATAGGTCTGGGGAGGCCCCATGTGAGCTCTCCAGTAGTGTTTATTGTCACATAATAAATAAGCCAGACTACTTCTGTAATAGCTCAGTTTGGAAATGACAGCGCTATCTATCTAACAAAGCTATATTTTCCGTTTCTAGGTGTCTTGGGCTTCATATGATAGTCCTAGCATTTAGCTGTTTTAGTTAGGCCTATGTCAATGTTCTGGTTATGCCACCTTTTTTTACAAGAGGGCACTATTCTTAGGAGACAACACTTTTCCATGTCTTGTAAACAGATTGCGCAACGACTATGCTGTTTAATATACTACAGGGTTAACAAACATGATATCAAATATATCAATTGCTTCAAATCAAATGTATAATTAAGTTGGTGAAAATGATTTATGAAATGGTTTAATAATTCACGATTGAAAATTAGTAATCCATCCTTCCCCTGGCGCGTGTGTGCGCATTTTCCCTCCGTGAAATAGTAACGTTTCTTGCGGGACCTGGCAGAAACCCCAACCCCCCATCTTTCCCCTGGAAACAAAGACAAACAGACAACCGAAAAGCCCTCCATCATACCCTGACAAGGGTTCGGTTGCTGAGGAAACGGATGGCGAGAGCGAGGCGGCAGACAGCGAGGGAAAGAATAGGTGCTCTGAAGTGACGGGAAGACGGGGCAGCTTCATCCGTCTCCTTGATTCATCGTTACGGCGAGGAGTGACAGTTCAGAGCCGAGCTTGGCAGGGTAAGAACGTGCCAGGTAGACGAGTGGTTTTATAAGAAAAGTGTGGGGTTGTAGCTAAATTCATAAATATATCCCGAGAATGCCCCTCTATGCAATGTAGCCAACATAATAAACGATTTATATCATCAACAAAAGAGGCTGTGGACACTAGCAAGCCTACCGTGGCTTTGTAGTGTAGTCACCCTTTATTATTTGACAGCACAGTGTCACTTTCTCTTTTACCTCAGTTATTGCTACTAACTGTAGGCCTACCGGTGCAATTTATCATACACCTTTAGCCTATATGTCGCATGAAGCACTCACCTCATTGTAAGTTGAAGTACGGAATTAAAAGTACGAGGAATATATTTTTCTACACGTACAATATGGCATATGCTCCATACATATATATATATGCTTTTTTTTGGACGGTCACTTGTCATGTGGTGTTTGTTTGAGCCAGCGTATGTGCGTTTTGTGCATCACGGAGGAAATACTTGGATTTACGACGACACCGAGACAGTTTATTGAGTGTTTTAATGCCCGTGCTAACCTCTTCCGTTTTTTCAGTTTATGTCGGGTCCGACAACTTGTAAGGCATCTTTAATCAGCACACCTCGTTTGTCATCTAGTTAGCTGTGCGCATTTCAAGCCATCTTAAATTCAAAAGGCGTGTTCAGTTCTCTGAGGTAGTAATGGAGGGGCCATTTTGGATCCCGTGTTGTGAAATGCAAAAAGAAACCTCCTCATATACGAAATGCGAAAGAAAACGGTTCGCTGGCTCTGATAGTGTATTTTGGTCACGCTTGTTTTTTATGTTTATTTTTTCTTTTAAAGTCGCTCCATATTCATTAGTCATGTCATGTTCATTAGTCACAGTGCGTAAGCCTCTTACCTAGGCCCGTCAAGCAATATCTTTAACCTGACATTTACAAGGGGCGTGCTCAAAGGACGAGTGGCAGGTAAGGCCATCTCTCTGTGACAGTCGGATGCGGGCGCTAAGTGTATGTTAAATAGGGACCCGTAACCAGTCTGTGGAGCTCCGCCATCGTTAGGCTTAAACATTTTCTTCAAGAAACCTGGTGCAGGAAAAAAAGTCTAATCGACATAATCAGGTGGCAGATGATGAAATACACAATGAATAAAATAAAATAAAAATTAATACAAATGTATATATATATATATATATAGGCCTGCATGTATATCAAACCCTCTTGACAGGAACATCAAAAAAAAAAAAAACCCATTGAAAAATTAAGCTGCAGTTGCAGACTGATAAAGGGTGAATCTTGCCACTTCAATTTCAACCAGGCGCATTGTAGTTTGAATGAGTAGACGCTATATGTACTTCCTTTTGGCTTTACAGTGCCGTGAAAAACTATTTACCCTGATTTCCACTATTATCCTCTATTGCTGTATTAGCCTCTGCTCTATTTATCACACTGAATGGTTTCAGATCTATAGACAGAAAGTAATATTATACAAAGAAAACTGACTAAACACATTTTTGAACTTATTTCATTTATTTGATGAAAAAAGTTGTCAAACACCGATATCGCCCATGTGAAAAAGCAATTGCCCCCTTAGTTGCTCAATAAACCAATGTAACAAATTTAGTTGATTAAGCTGATTAAACATAGCCAGGCTTGATTGCAGCCAGCCCTGCTGAATCAAAACCTCACTCATATTGAACCTTACCATCAGGGTGAAGTAGTCTCCTCAAAGTTTCTATGAGCACACTATGCCACGAACCAAAGGAAATTGCGAAACAGTTGGCTGGGCAAAATGTCTCCAAGTGCGCAATGACAACCCATCCAGGAAGTCACAAAAGATTACAGAAGAACATCAAAGAACTGCAGGCCTCTCTAGCCTCAGCTAAGGTCTGTGTCCATGACTCCACAATAAGAAAGAGAGAATCGGAGCATAGCAAGAAAGGAAACCACTGCTAATACAGCAAATGCAGCATTTCACTGTAAGAACATCATACTAACAGACAAACATGGTGGTGGTAGTGTGATGGTGTAGGGATGCTTTGCTGCCTCAGGACCAGGACGACTTGTCATTGTTGAAAGAACCATAAATTCTGCTCTGTATGAAAAAATTCTTAAAGAGAATTATCAATCATCTGTCTGTGAGCTGAAGCGCAATTGGGTTATACAGCAAGACAATGACCCAAAACACAAAAGCAAGGAGTCCTGGAAGAACTTTAGCAAGGTGTGTTCCCTCTTACCCAATCATTTATTAAATTAAGTGCTTAAGTCTTGAAACACCCTGAAAACCAGCAGACCAGCGCTGGAGTCTGACACCACTGTGTTACAGTGACTTTATTTTCCCTGAGTTATAGTTCTCACTGTTTTTACTTTTTCTGTGTGTGTTTTTCTCTGTCTGTGCAAAAGCAGGTGTGCTGTGTACTCTGGGATGCCAGTCCAATTGGCTGATGGATCTCTGAATGCTCCAACTTCTGTTCCAACTTGCAGAAAATTTTATGGAACTAAACTTTTCCCACTTGCATCTATGTCAGCATATTTCAGTCATGATCAAGCCTTTTGGAGTCTTTTTCCTTTCTCCCCAGTTTCCTGTGAAACTAAAAGAAACATTTTAAAACAAGAACGTACACACTTTTAAAACAGGAACGTGCACCCTTTTAAAACAGGAACATGCACCCTTTTAAAACAGAAACTTACATTAAGAACTGGAACATACATGCTTTTGAAACAGGAACATATACACATTTAAAACTTGAAAATGCACACACTTTTAAAACAGTAACATACATGCTTTTAATACAGGAATGTACGCACTTTTAAAACAGGCACATACACAATTTTAAAACAGGAACATAAACACTTTTAAAAGAGGAACTTACAAGATTTTAAAACAGGATGGTGCATGATTTTGAACATACCTGCTTTCAAAACAGGACCATACACACTTTTAAAAAGCAGTGTATACACATTGGATTAAATCACCAAAAGGTTTGTAACTGAATGTCTGACAACTTTGAGGTTGGGCCAAGAGTGCCGGAGGCAAATGTGTTTAATGATGACTAGGTGGGCATAAAATAAAATAACAGACTCATTATGGAAATTAAATGATGCACATCGAGAAGCAACAGTCAATATTACTTTAGTGGATTTTTCTTTGGCTGGAACATGGACACATTGTAAAACCTTGATTTGCAGTCTGTACACATCTTTGGTCCGTGCCTAATGAAGGTAGCAGAACTGAATCTGTGAGATGGAAAAGGGCTTTTGGTGAGTAGCTGAGGAGGTGTTAAAAATGTGTTGCAACCATAGACATGCTGTTAGGAAAAATATGTTAATTTATGAACTATGACCAGCAAGTGGCCAAGTCTGACTGTCAGTGGGCGATGGTGTGAACTCGCGCAGGCTTCTCATGGTATCCTTGTGAAGAGCAGGAAACTGAACTATCGTTAAAGTTTATATTCAGTTCCCATGCTCACGCCAAAATCTTATTCTGAAAAACTGACAAATGTCATTATGTAAAACCATGTGAAATCTGAACGCTGTTTCGGCTTCATATTGTTCATGATGGCAGTTAAAAATGTGTGTGTTATCATACCCTACATAATTCAACCGCTGTAAGCTTCGCTACGCGTGCTCGTAAGCAGAGCGTGGACCGGACGGTTGCCGAAAACACGCAGAAGAGCTCGCGGCTCATCAAAATAAAAGGCATCCAGCACCGATCTGTTCCCCTGGTGCTGCGGGTATTATGTCCCGTTTGATGGCTATCGATGTCTGTGAGCAGCGTTTGAGGGAGGTCATCCCCACGGGGTTCTAAGTGCTGCATCAATATTTTCCCTTGGCGGTGTCTTGCCTTGCTGACCTTATCCAGAGTGTTACCGGTACACTTTTTTCCCCTCTCCGTGCCATTCCTGTCTTCCTTCTCTCTCTCTCTCTCTCTCTCTCTCTCTCTTACAATCCCACCATACCCAGGATCCTGCTCTTTCTCTGGCCACTGTCCTTCTCAGCCAGTGCTTCCCCAGGGGTGTGGGGGGGGGGGGGGGCTGTCCCCTAGGGGGGCCGCAGAGAGACAATGGGGCTGGGGGGGTTCAGGGTAAAGGTTGATGAAAAAAAAGCACAGTACAGGGTGAGTATGTCTGTATGTGGGGCGGGGTGCTTTTTAAAAATTTCCTATTACCAAACGGGGGGAGCTGACTGAAAAAGTCTGCGAACCACTGGACTGAGCTACCCTTCATAGCCCCTCCTCCTTGGCCCCGTTACCTAGAGAACATGCCCTGTAACCAAGGAGACAATAACAAAGTTGAACTGTCCCACATGATCCCCCGACAGCAACACAGTTGGTCAGAAATTTTAGTGATTGTATTGACAGACCTGTATCTAGTGCATCTGTACCTTTAAGAGGGATATTGGAGGTCCTACCATTACTCAGAGGTCCTTTGCTGCCACCAAGTGGTAATTTGTGAGATGTGCAGCAAAACTTTGATGGATCCAGTTCAGCTCTCTATGCCTGTTTGAATATTTTTGGCTGGACCGCAACAGTGGGGCCAGCCCTACACACGCGAATGTCTGTGACTGACTGAGTGACTGAGTGATGAAGTTACACCATTGGTCGGCCAGAGAGGTCCAGCCATATACTAGGTTTTGACATGGTCTTGTTTATATCCCTGTTGGTCGTTTATGTAGGTCTTATTTGTCATGTAGTCAACTTTACCTGTGCATTAGGTACTTTATCAGTATTGTGTAGTCATGAATACAAACACCTTGTGTTTATTTGAACTGTGGGTTAGAATATGTTAACCAGCTGTCAAATTGCTGTTATGATTAAGCTCACAGAACATGAAAACCTGATTTAATGAGAGGATCATCCTGTACGTAATAACAGGCATAGCATTTGAGCAGGTGACTGTGGGTTGGAGAATCGGTTTGTTGTGGCATTTGTGCAGGTGACTGTGGGTTGGAGAATCGGTTTGTTGTGGCATTTGAGCAGGTGACTGTGGGTTGGAGAATCGGTTTGTTGTGGCATTTGAGCAGGTGACTGTGGGTTGGAGATTCGGTTTGTTGTGGCATTTGAGCAGGTGACTGGGTTGGAGAATCGGTTTGTTGTGGCATTTGAGCAGGTGACTGTGGGTTGGAGAATCGGTTTGTTGTGGCATTTGAGCAGGTGACTGTGGGTTGGAGATTTGGTTTGTTGTGGCATTTGAGCAGGTGACTGTGGGTTGGAGATTCGGTTTGTTGTGGCATTTGAGCAGATGACTGTGGGTTGGAGATTCGGTTTGTTCTGTTTACCCCTTTGGCTTAGGCCTTTTTGCTGGGGCCTGCATCCTGAAGCATGACTGAATTAGCTGGATAACAGTACTGAGCAAAACCCAGAACCCTCTCAAATCTGGAACATGGACTGCAGTAAAAAGAGCGGTTGCCGGTTTTACTCAGTATAGTTCTCCAGCTAACTCAGTAGTCCTGCTGTGTGATGCAGGCTCAGTAATCCTGCTGCGTGATGTTTATAGTGTCTCATAGCCTCTCACGCGTCCTGTCTCATCACTGCTACAGCGATGACGCGCAAGTCTTCCTCTCCTCTCCTCCCTCTCGTACACTGGTCCCAGCGTGCATCTCCGCTCCCCTGCATTTCCAGCTGAAAGGCAAACTCAGCCGGGCTAAAACTGAGGGCTGTGCTTGTTTCCAGATGCCCCCGTACTCTCCGTGGCCACTGAGCTCATTGCCGCGGTATTCAATATTACAGACATGCAGATACCTTTTCTTGTGCAACATGCAGATGATCCACCCCTTTCTCACCACCAACTCTGCCCATCCCATAGGCCAGACACTGACCACCTCCTGTCTAGACTACTGCAACTCATTAAATTTCATGACTGTAACAACCTGACATTACAGTATCAGATGCTCTTATTCAGAGTGGCACACAATTTGACCTCTTTTTTTTTGCATCCTGTCCATTTACACAAAGGGCGGCATGGTGGTGCAGTGGATTACACTGTCACCTTACGGCATGAAGGTCCTGGGCTCAAATCCCAGTGAAATCCCAGCCTTTCAGTTTGCATGTTCTCCCCGTGCCTGCATGGGTTTCCTCCAGGTAACCCAGTTTCCTCCCACACCCCAAAAACATTAGGCCAATTGGAGGGTCCAAATTGCCCGTAGGTATGAGTGTGACCTTTCAATTGTGTGTGTGCCCTGCCCAGAGTGTATTCCTGCCTCTCACCCAGGGCATGCTGGGATAGGCTCCAGCCCCCCTGCAACCCAGACCAGGAATAAGCGGGTTTGATAATGGATGGATCCATTTTTACATCTGGACATACACTGAAGCAAATCGGGCAAAGTACCTTCTCAAGGGCGGAACGGCAGTGTCCTACCTGGGAATCAAAACATCAACCTTTTGGGTTACAAACCCAGTTTTCTAACCACTGTACTACACTGTCACCTGCAGCTCGCTCCCTGCTGATCTCCCTGCCACCACCATCAGACCCCTGCAGCTTCTCCAGAACGCTGCTGCTCTTCTGATCCACAGCTTCCCCAGAGACTCAGCCAGCAGGCCCCTGCAGCCCCTCTGGGAATGCTGCGGGTCATCTGATCTACAGCCTCCCCAGACTCAGCCATGTCACTCCCATTCTCATTCCACCTCCCTCCGCTGGCCACCTATATCAGTCATCTCACATCAGATTCAAAACCTTGGTGTCTTGGTGTTAGCCTATCAGTTAGCCGCTGTGTTATATCTGCAAAAAACTCATCAGCTGCTGTACACCAGCCAGACCTCTCCAGCCTCACGGGCGCTTGCAGTTCTGAAACGTGTATCGTCTTGCTAGCCATTAGGACTGCTCCTATATGCCCACTTAATGCAGTCATGTGAGATTATGGAGATTATAGCTGCATTACTGCGGTGGCCTATATACAGGAAACAGAGGAGGAGGAGAGCTTGCTGTTAGCCCTGATAATGAGCCTGAACCTGTTTCTGACTGTTTCGTAATCATCAAGCCTGCACCAGTCATTCGCTGAGGAAGCTATTTTAATTACAGCAGGATCAGGTTTGATTCAGTTACTTTGGATCATAACTAAGAAATAAGACATCGGTTTCATTATTGGATTTAAAGGTAATGTCATGAATAGCGTTCCAGACCAAATAAAAAATCAGCAGCGTGTGAGTGGCCCCCGTTTATACTGGTGGGCTTATTACTTATACGAATCAAGTAAAAACAAGTTCAGGATGGTTATCATCTTCTTCAGCATCCACCTTGCTCAGTAGGTACCGCTGAAATATTCACACCACAGTTAAATATCACATCACAGGGTGCATGCAATTCCTTGATTCACAGAAATGGCATCAAGAAGAAAATAGGATGGCCCTTGTGTATGTAAAAAGTGGTCCATTGACATTCCTGCATGCAAGTTGCTGGCAATATACAGTGCTAGTGCCATCTCTTCAATTTAAACAAAAGTAAGTACAATTATCTGTCCTGTTCTCTACCGGCTTATTAGTCTATTCATGGTGCCCCTTCTACCTGCTATTTGGGAAAAAAACATACAGTTGCCGTCTAGTGTTATACATAGATAACCTTTAGCATTTGTGCATGTTAGTGTTCCGTGTCATGCTCTAGTAATATGGTGAAACGGTCAGAAATTCAACTGCTAAGTGCATTTGGTTGACAATAATGACTACTAGCTACAATCATTTAATATTTGTGTCCCACTGATTGATTTAGGGACAGTATTTGGCAGTAGCCTCCGTGCAATCACCGGGACAGGCTTCGAGCTCATTTAGGGTCAGTATTTGGCAATGGGGTGCACCCATTGGGACAGCCGTGAGAGCTGCGCGCATGCGCTTTCCTGTGACATTCTCCTGGCTGGCTACTCCTCCCGGTTTCTCCTGCACCAAACCAAACAAGTTGGTCCTTTCAAATAAAAACAAATAGATTGTTTTATATTTCACCGATGAAGTATGGCATTTAATTTCGGAAAGATCATCATCGGCATTTACGTGGAAATTAAACGAAGCGATGGTAAGCGCCTTCTTATCTTACAATTTTTTTCCAGGATTGAGATGCATTTTCCAGGAGATAGGAGTAGCCGGAGTATCTTTGTTGCTGAGTAGCGAACGGCAACCGCTGACGCTCGGGGCCGTTGCTCGCTAGCTGTGGATAAGTGTATCAGCATTACTTGTTTTTATCATTAAGCGTAATGTGATATTTCGCAGTGAACACCTGCTATTTGCAAGGTTAGCCAGGACATTGCTGTAGCTGGCTATGCTTATCCCAGTAGTTTCGCCACCAACATATCAGCTTTATTCCAAGCTTACGATGGCTATCATTTCTAGCGTCATCCAGTATAGGTTGGCGTCATTGGGCTAGCGTTAGCTGTCCTGGCACCGGCAATCCTGCACCTTGCATGCAGCATATCAGCACAGATAGCAAACATTATCATGCGAGTTTTCATGCATAAATATTTACTCGCGTTTACTGAACTCGTTTGCTATCTGTTACTCTAATCGGCAGACGTTAGCTGCAACAGTATGGGAAATATGCTTCCCTGTCGGAGCAAGCGTATTGCTAACGGTAGCCACCTACAAGCCGGTTCATCAGCTAGCTACCGTTATGTGCTGTACTTTAGCTGGTCAATATCCATTCGCTTATTATTTTATTTTATTTTTTTTAGAATATACGGCTATTAAATCAGCTATTGCATAGAGTTTTCTGACATGCAGTTTGCTAGGTATGTGCTTCAGAAGGAACATACTCAAAAAATGAGCAGCTAATTATACCCAGCGTGGTGATAACTTACTAGAAAGCGTTTGTGCAATCCATTTTTAAGATGCGCAGAAGATATTATACTGGTCAGTTTCTAACGAAGTTGGTGGCTGATGTTAGCTAGTGGTGGGAATGAAATGCATTTTGTATAGGGTGTGAAATGGCTCTAATATTAGGTGGTGAACTTGTGAGCACTGTCGGTGCTATAATGAAATGTTAGGTACCCCTATTTCACGGTAACACTGACTAATTTTTTAATGTTATAATGCACATAGTACACATCATTCCAAAGGTGTGTGGACACCTGGACATCACACCCGTATGTACTTGCTGAACATCTCATTCCAAAACCAAACATTAATATGAAGTTGGACACCCAACGGTAATTGCGAAGGCTGCGGGGATTCACTTCCGTTCAGCCACAGGAGCATTAATGAGGTTGGGCACTAAGGTTGGGCGTAAGTCCTGGCTTGCAGTCAGCATTCCATTTCATACCAAAGGTGTTTGATGGGGTTGAGGTCAGGGCTCTGTGCAGGCCAATGAAGTTCTTCCCCTCCAAACCATTTCTTTGCTTTGTGCACAGGGGCATTGTCATGCTGAAACAGGAAAGGGCCTCCCCCGAACTGTTGCTGCAAAGTTGGAAGCGCACAATTAGACTGTCATTGTATTCCGTAGCATTAAGATTTCCTGTCACTGGAACTAAGGGGCCTAGAGCAAACAATGAAAAACAGCCCCAGATCATTATTCCTCCTCCACCAAACTTTGCAGTTGGCACTATTCGGGCCAGTACATTTGGCACTATGCATTTTGCCAAACCCAGATTCGTCTGTATGACAGCCAGATAGTGAAGCGTGATTCATCAGTCCTGAGAACACGTTTCCTCTACTCCAGAGTGCAATGGCTTTACACCACTCCGGCCAACGCTTGACATTGCGCATGGTGTACAGCAGCCTGGCTATGGAAACCCATTTCATGAACCTCTTGACGAACAGTCCTGGTGCTGACATTGTTTCTAGAGGTAGTCTGGAAATCTGTAATGAGTGTTGCAACCAAGGACAGATGATTTTTACGTGCTATACGCTTCAGTACTCGGCAGTCCCGTTTTGTGATCTTGTGTGGCCTACCACTTCGTGGCTGAGCTGTTGTTGCTCCAGTATGTTTCCACTTACAGTTGACCGAGGCAGCTCTAGCTGGGCAGAAATTTGACAAATTGATTTGTTGGAAAGGTGGCATCCTATGACAGTACAACGTTGAAAGTCATTGAGCTCTTCAGTACAACCCATTCTACTGCCAATGTTTCTCAATGGATATTGCATGGCTATATGTTTGATTTTATGCACCGGTTAGCAGTGGGTGTGGCTGAAATAGCCAAGACCACTAATTAGAAGGAGTGCCCACATACGTTTGGAAATGTAGTGTAGTTTTAATGGAATAAAGGAAATCGTGCAACATTGGCCCCCACCAAGGCCGGACCCACCACACTAGAGTGTCAGCCATTGTATTTTCGTTTTATCATTTGTTAGGCTGTTTTGTAACTTGAACGTTCTCTGAAGACACTGAGTCCCAACTGCTGAATTTATTAGCCTAAATAATAAGTAAGAGGTAGGCCTAAAGCTTGAAGGCCATTCATGTAGTGTTTTTACTTAACGCACTCTTAAGCATTATCATGTAAAATAAGTGCTCTTTCAAGCCTTCTCAAGGGTGTTGTCCCAGAAACATCACTGAAGGAACCATATTTTATATCATTTCTCAACTTCCTGTTCCCACCTGACTCAAATGTAGTGCAGTGAAGTTATTTAAAACATGTTTCTTGTTTTGTTTTTTTCCTGACTGCCAGTGGTTAATAGAAACTTGGACTAGTTGAATGGTCTGATCCAGAGTGGATTTTTCAAAGAATTTCTTTTCATTAAGTGAACTTAGATGTGAGGCAGTGTCCCGTTTGCCCAAAAGTAGCAGCATAAGTAATGTAATTCAGTGAGCAGTATTGTAATAGAAACTATACAATTCCTGCAGAAATTGTGAAGTGTGGTTGCCGCCAATGCAAAGTCGACTTTGTGCTGAACAGAGTGAACAGTGTCTGTAGTATGAGCAGAGGCAGAGTATTGTGTATGTGCTATAACATCACGTCAACGAGTTGATTTGCGACACATATATACAGACCTAAATTAACTCTTCATCAAAACTTGATATCTCTCTGTTTTACTCACGGTATGCAGTTGCTAGGGTGTTCTAGGTGGTTGCTAGGGTGTTGCCAGGTGGTTGCTATGGAGGTCTAGATGGAGGTCTATGGTGTTCTATGAGGTTGCTATGGTATTCTAGGTGGTTGCTACAGCTAGGGTTAGGGTTACAGCTAGGGTCTGGGTTAAAGCTAGGGTTAGGTTTACAGCTAGGGTTAGGGTTATGGCTAGGGTTCGGGGTTAGAGGTAGTGTTACAGCTAGTGTTAGGGTAAGGTTTATAGCTTGAGTTATAGTTACTGCTAGAGTTGTGTGTGTGTATTTATGCACGTGTGTGTGTGTGCCTGTGTGTGTGTGTGTGCGTGCGTGGGTGTGTGTGTGTATATATGCACGTGTGTGTGTGCATACGTGTGTGTGCGCGTCTGTGTGATGTATTGGTGAGGTTCTTGGAAATGGCTAAGTTACTCACCCATAGTTGGACAAATTGCTGACTGCTGCTCTGATAATCCCGAGCAAAGCCACTCGATGTGGAACATATGAGATGGAGGGGACATGTCATTATGATTAAAGCCTGCTCTCTCAGTCTGTGCTTTCTTGCAACCCACTCATTTGACTCCAGCTTGGAGGAGCATCTCTTGCCAGTATTTCGCCACCAATTTGCTGGCAGTGCTGGGATGTGAATGGTTCCTCCCCCATTAACCTACATCCTCAGCATGTCTGAGAGTAGGGAGGCCACTGTTCAGTGTTGAATAGAGCTTAAATATTTAAAAACCATAATGAATGTGGATGTGATGATCAATTCTTGCAGTTTTTTTTTGTCATTTAAAAAAAAAAAAAAAAAAATCAGAATGTTAAAAGATGGTGCTTCATGCAGTGGGTAAAATCGGGTTTGGAAGGTGTTGGCATATTTCCTGGTAATTTGTCTGATGAAAGACCTAAGATCACCAAGCCTCTGCATTGGTGGGGGTTTTATGAAACGAGGGCAGTTGTTAGGCATTTACACTCATTTTTACTCTTAAAATTGCCTGAATTTGATATATGGAACTTTCACTGAAGGAGTAAAAAAACGAAATAAGCCGTTCCTTACCCTGTAATTCAGTCCGTATTCTTGTTCAATAGCAAGGACGTTAGATTTGGCAAAGGAAAATCTCCATTTCCTGCCATTTACCTCCGCGCTTTGATGTTGGAGGGTGACGTGCTCCCTGTCTCATGCACGTCAGGAGCCTTGAACGGGCAATTGGTTTAAAGCTGCTGGCAAGCACGTCCCATTTTAAAGTAATTTAAGCTCTTCGTTATTCATCAAAGTGAGTCATGAAATCAGAGTTGAAGCTGAATGCGGTTGTAGCATGTGTAGGCCTCCAGTCCCAGTGCGAAGCTAGCTGTGTTCCTTCTGACTTATGGTGCCAGACAGGGTTTGTAATTTCAGATTCCACAGAAACACAAACCAGCGCAACCTATTAAGAGTAGAAGAATGCAGCTTTATAAAGTGTTATAGTCTGTGTTTAATAAGTGATCAAGAACCTTTATTAATGAAGGAACAAAATCACAAGCTGCAAATGTGATTTAACACAGTCCACAGAGAGAAGGACGTGTGTTCGGAGCAAAGCATTCTGGGTTTTGTGCCAGAAGAAGGTTATGTAACCACAAAATGATTAGAACTTGACTGAGGTTCTTAGTTATTTATACAAACGAGGAGCATTTTAAATATGAAAACCTTCCATAAATAATGTACCATGACCAGTATTCAGACATTTTTGGTGGCTGCTAGGCCAAGCTCTTAACTTTCTGTGCAGAAAACTTTTTTTGCAGAAAAATCTCAATACAACCAAGGCATGGAGACTACAGAGTTATATTTAGGCTACATTAGAGTGGGAAATCTGCTTGTTCCGTGTCTGGAACATACAGGGTGTAGCTATATGCGTGGGAAGCTGTACAGTGGCTACCCGTCTTACTCCATGTAGCAGGTCAGATGAGTCTTCTTGTGTCCAAAACACTGTCACTCTGCCAGTCCTTTTTTTTTTGCGGATTGTGAAATATGTAACGCCGAAGTCCCGTGTGGTGTTGGGTTCCGTCTGCCAAGCTGACGAGAGGCGCTGGCAACCCCGAGTGAAAAAAGGCTCTTCCAAAACGTGCTCCCAGCAGCTTGCCTGTTGTAAGAACTGGTGAGATGAACACAGACGGCGAAATAAAGAATGAACCTAAAAAGCAGCCGGGCAACTTTGTCAAAATTTGACTCCAGAAATCGCGTTCTGTATTCTCAAGAAGCCAGGCAGAATTAGCAAATTTGTTAAAAATGCAACTTGTAAAATTTCTGGGTGTTAAGGCTTCCCAATCGGCTGTAGGAATTTTAACTTGTGAGAAACAACCACGTTCAGTCGCCTCCAATATTCCTTACGGTAGTCAACTGCTGTAGTGTCACAGGGACACTAACTTTCTTTTCCTGTTTTTCTTTCTGATGAGCATGTTATTTTTTTGGTTGGGTTGGCGCTCTCATGTGAGATGAGTTAGGCTAGCTCACAAACTACAACTTCGTTTTCCACTTTGTGTCGGGGCCACGAATGCAATGAGGATGGCCTACTAACTAAATCTGTGGTGTGTATACTGTCTTCTGTCATAGTCAACATCTCGGTCAATTAAAGTTGTTTAAAGCCTGTCTAATATCTAATATAATTATATATAATTCATTTATATATAAATTATATGTAAGACAACACAATATCTAACATTATTTTGTACTTTTCTTAATTTCTGTGTTATGCAGGTTTGGCTCATTGCAATTTTCTCCTTCAAGTCACGCTTCATGTTTCACAAACTGTTTGACCAGGTGACCACACTTACGACCACTTGGACCACAGTGGTGTCATCTGTTCATGTCATTAAACTAGGTAAAAATGTAGCCTCTTTCTAAAGGAAGCTTTTCTCATACCACGCATTACAGAAAACGAAAGCCTGAGTTGATCTGATCGATTGAAAATCCTGCGATGTGAATGTGAAATATTTATTCTTCCTGGCATGGGTGGCTATTTCTGGCATAATGAGACCTTAAGACTGCAAATCATCCTTCAGTAGACAAAAGGCATGAAATTAAGAACAATTAACTGCTCATTACTATTCAGAGGTTGAAAGTGATGTAGGAAAGAAATCCAGCATACTCAGGATTGACTTTGAAAACCCCTGTGGCAGATTAATATAGGCTAAGCTTTATAAGTTATACTTTATGTATTTTGATAAATACTTGTGAATGTACTGGGAAAACCTCATTGATATGTGGGCATCCACAGGTTATTGTGTGTCAAATATTAAGACCAGAGATGTTCCTCTACAAGACATTTGAATGAGAAATGAATTGGCAGTAAGTGGTTAAATGACACAGACTGGGCTGTTTTCATTGGTCAAGTAAGAACTAGCGTTCCTACTTTGATGGGAGGCAGACAGATTTTGAGTCTTGCCTCTTTTTGGCTGTTTTTTCAAACCGGTGCTTGGATGGAGAGTTTCACCCAGCATGTGTGGTGCGTTCCTGCAGAGGTGCGGTACGGCAGGGGCCACACATGCAGCGAGTTCGCGGATGGGAAGCCGGTGAGGGAATGAGTCCTGATCGTTGCATTAGCGACTCCTACTGTTTGGTCGGGGAGCCTGTTCAGCAGGGAGGGGATCTGGGGGAGATAGCGTGAACCTCCGCATGCGTTACGCTCTCCCAGTGAAACTCCTCGCTGTCAGGTGAAAAGAAGCAGCTGGCGACTCCACATTTTTCGGAGGAGACATGTGGAAGTCTACACCCTCCCCAGACCGACAGAGGATAGTGCATCGACCAGGACTGTGATACACACGGGGAATTGGTATAATGACTAAGTTGGGGGAGAAAATTTGAGAAAAATGGAAAAAAATGTTAGCTTAAGTTTTTTATAAAACTTCAGGGTTTGTGTTATTATGGTGCTCAATCTATCCTACCTGCGACAAAAGGTAAAGTTAGAAGCAGATATGTTTGAGATAAATGTACCTGTACACTGCTTTTCAGAATTTGTTCGTAATATCCTGTAGCGGATGTTAAAGTCTAATAACGCTGAATGATAAATTAAAAATGTAGGCAAATATAGACGACAGCTTAGACACGAGATTAAATTAATTTTAATAGAATATCATGCTTTTTCTCCCTCCCCCTGGGAAAATGGAATTTCTTGTTCTAGTGAGGTGGACGTCATGTGACTGAGTGTTCATAAGCAGTGTGGTCTGAGACTGCTGTCACCAGCCAGTCTATTCTGGAAAAAAAAAATATTTTTTTGTGAAGACCTCTTCTGGAGGAGGGCAAACGGGGTGCTTTGCTTAAAGACCAGCGTGAAATGCTGCAGGAAGTGCTGAGCTCTGCTGTCTGTTTGGCCATTCTCAGAGAGGAAATGACATCGCTGTCATTTGAGGAATTTTCTGGTTTCATGGCCTTGCAGCTGAGTACAAACCAGCAGTGAGCTGACCTCATCTCTGTGGATGGCGGGAAAAAAATCAGACGCATTTAAAAGATCCATTTTGAGGTGGTGCTGTCGTGGATACTGTTACCATGGTGAACATTTGAACATTTAGCCTTGCGGTGACTGTTTCCCCTCCACTGCAGATTCCTGAGGTAAAATGTGACATCACCAACTGTTATTCAGGATCAAAGCACCTCATGGAATTTGAAACCCCTCTTTATGTGCTTTTGATTTGAGAGAAATTTTGTAAATTGTGCACAAAGCACGGATAGCTCTCATTTTGTGCCACTGTCCTTAAAGTTGTCTTGATCAACAATGTCTTTTGCAGGAATCACTGCATTTCTCAGCTGATGACTTCAGTATCATGCAGTGGGTTAGGCTAATTTACATCACTCTCTGTGTTATATGGTTGGTTATGCTAAATCCATCACTCAGTGTTATATGGTGGGTTAGGCTAATTTACATCACTCCCTCAGTGTTATACAACAGGTTAGGCTAATTAACAGCACTCTCTCTGTGTTATATAACATAACATAACATAACGTAAGACGAGAACAGGCCATTCAGCCCAACTCTGCTCATCTATGGTGGGTTAGGCTAACTTAGGTTAGGCTGATTAACATCACTCTCTCAGTGTTGTGCAATCGGTTAGGCTAACTCACATCACTCTGTTGGTGTTCTTTTTACTTTAACAGAACTCACAGGAGAGGACTAACAGCAAACAACCTCTTTTACCTTGAACAATGGATTGCAGTCCTTTTCTCTATGTATGTGAATAAAGACTTCAGCTGTTAATGCTTAACTCCTTAACTGTCCATTCCTCAAACTCCTTGGCCTGCATTCATAAAGCACTAGTGCACTAGTTTGGCCTTTTAGCTCATAATGGATTAGGTCAGGATGTGGGCATGCTAATGTCCAGGCAAATGTATTGTACCTATCAGTTTGGGACTTTGTAAGGTTAAAATATGTTCATGTTGCATCAAGTTCCAAAGCAGATCATCCAAGAAGAACCACAAAGCCACGGGCGACTGAGACAGTCATCAGAGCAAAGTTTAATATCAGAGTTTAATATCAGGAGAGTTGGTGTTCACTTCCACAGTAATGACAGCGAACACATGGTGTTTTGAGTGAGCTTCGCTTGGCTTAATTTCTAATCCGTGCTAAAATGGCGGCACTTCCTCTGTTGCAGGACGAATACACCAAGCGATGGTCACGTCCCTGAATGAGGACAACGAGAGCGTCACCGTGGAGTGGATCGAGAACGGGGACACCAAGGGGAAGGAGGTCACCCGACTTTTTAAAACAAATTTTTTTTTTTTTTTTAAGTTTAATCGTTATGATCTTCATTTTTCTGCATGTCTCATTGGCGGACAACTTCAAAATGAACTTTGAAATGGATTTCGTGTATAATTCAGATATATACCAGTTGTGTATATTAAAATGTTAAAATGGACACCTTGCATAGAAAACAAATGATATTGTGTGTGATTTTTAAGTCGTATTCAGATTGAATAAAATTTTCTTTTCTGTTTAAAGCCAGGGTACGACATTCTGTGACCTATCTAAGAGGTGCACAAAGCCTTTATTAGTGCTGAAATGTGTAAATAATTTTAAAGCCTCCCAGCTACGTGTAAAAGCAAATGTACAATTTGCAAATGACTTAACCCTCATCTTGGGATTATTCTCTTGTTCTGATTATTGAAGTCGTCATTACTAATCTCTAAGTCGAGAAACCATCTATTCCTTACACAGCAGTAAGCAATGTTGTTTGAACTGTGCAACACAGCATAGCTGCTGTATTCAGCCCTTCACTAGTTATTAAGGCTCATGAATCGAGGCTCTATTATATGCATCCAGCAAAGAACACTTGTGGAAAGCGTTCGCATGAAAAATTCAGCAGGCATGTAGAGATGGAAGAACTCGCCTCTTTTTGGATTAAACAGATAAAATGGCTCAGTACTTAATGCTGAAGCCATACGGTACTCATCAGCAGAAACGTGTGTTCAGATGTGTCAGGAGGAGAGTATAGTGTGGCGCATTGAGGGAGATTAATGCTAAAGCAGCTTTGGCTTTAAATACCACTGATGTTTCACTCAAGTGAGAAGGGAAACATTGTACTTTTTTAAAATTTTGTATGTGATATTTGTTTTTACTGTACACACAGAAGGTTTGTTGTATTAAAAAACAAGCCTAAAGCCTAACTCTGGTGGTTGAATTAACGCAAGATGCTGCATAGTCACTTGTCGGTTAAACTGAGAAGATTATGTCAATGTATTCATTTTTATTTGGAGTATTTGTTTTTGTAAAGTGCACTAATTTTGTTTTAGATCGACCTGGAGAGTATATTTTCACTGAATCCAGATTTAGCCGCAGAGGAGGAGACTGCTCCCAGCCCAGAAACCCCTCCACCACCCGCCCAGAGTTCAGTGAAAGTTAGTAAGGTACCCAAGGTACGTACGGAGCGCGCTCGTACTGCAGGCCTTCTCTGTGTTTGCTGTAGGTGGGATTATGCTGTGCAGGTGATGGAATTAATCAATGTGCACACTACACAGCACAGCTGCGATAAGCAGTGTGTTATAAAAAATCTTTTTTGTCTTTTATTCTGTTTCAGTGCATTTGAGAGGGGTGGCTTGGGTTGGTCCCTGTGAAGGCTATTAATAACATACCTTACTTTTTATATACACAAGTTTTTTTATGTTGTTTTTTTTATTATGTGAAGGAGTAAAGTATATGGCTAGTGGAGAGTATTTCTCACCTTGCATGTGTACTGTAGTTATAGCCAGCCTTTGCATAGCTGTTTGATAAATGCTTTCATCTTCAACCAAAGTCTCTGTTTATTTTGGACTAAAACTTCAGGTTGTTTTCTTGATGCCCCCTGTCAAGGAATTCTTGGTAGCAGCCATTTTAGATGCCACAGGATTCTCAAGCGGGGGACAAATTTAATGCTGGAAGTAATTGTCAGTAATCTAATGGTTACAGTGTCAGTGTGGAACTTCTTTGAGAGGCATTCATTAGAGAATGCCTGTTGCATCAATACAAATTAAAGGAAACCTGTCAAGTAATTTATCCCCGACAACAGTGCCTGTGCCTGCTTCCCACAATGGAGGACTCCAGTCCTGGAGGGCCAGTGTGTGCTTGCTGGTCTTTGTTCTGTCCAATTATTCTGATTTAATTTTCTAAATGCCTGTATACAGTGCCACAGCGTGCACACTCAGTCCCATATCACACCAAGGGTATGTAGCCTACAGCTGTAGCTCATGGTTTTTTATTAAAAGTCGCTTCAATCAAATGATTGGCTAATTAAATTATTGAGATTAAAGCTAGCGACTAAGTCCTGACACAAATAGGCCCTTGTGCACCCCTGGCTTAGACCGTGGTGAACACAGGTGTGATGCTGGGAGGACAGTCTTGAACGCTCCTCTGTCTTAAAGGAAAATGAAGGACGATTGGGGACACTTCCCCAAACCGCCTTGAGTTTGGAGCGTGGAGAACCGATCACCAGAATACTCATCAACACGACAACTTTGTCCTTGTGTTCACAGAATAAGAGGAACACGTCACTCACTTTGTGAATTAGTTCAGGAGCACTTTACATTTCAACCCAGTGTTCCTCTAAGTGCCATAAACTGAGTGCAATTCTAGAAAATAGCAGATTTTTTTATCATGAGTCGGGATAGATGAGGTGCATTAAGAGTGGCCCAAGACTGGGACTAAAAATATTAGATATAGAGAAAATGCATGAATAATATTTTATATTGAACACATTCCACCTCAAAAGAACCACGGACAACTGTTTGGTCTGTCCATCAAAACATTTTCACCCTGTGATTAATTTCAAAATGATTATTGCATTTTAATGTAATTCATAAAATAATCTCTAGTTGACCTTTAAAGAGAAACCCTTGTGAATGCTGATACCTGTGCGGACTTTTTCCAAGTGCAGTAATTATGGAGTTTGATGTGAAAGATTGCTGCTTCTGTCTTGGAACCGTCCGTGGAGTGTTCGTTAACACTGCTCGCTAGTCCAGCTTGGTGTAAACTCAAGACCGTTGAGGCTGCGTTATTGTAGCGAATCTTCTCAAATATCATATCCTTAAATCATACACTCCCCCTGTTCTCTCCGCCCGTCCCCGTCTTCTTCCGAAAAGCTTTTAGAGTCATGACTGCGTGATTACTCTTTCCCGTGCGTAATGGGTGGTGATTCACGCTGGATCGTTCTGTCGCAAACATTTGCATCACTGTTATAGCCCTCAGTGTATATTGCGTAGCAGTGTCAACAGGACGCATTGCTGAGCGAGATTTAGCACACTGCGAACCACTGAATAAAAAAATAAAAAAGCAACAAAACAAAAAAAAGTTTCCATCTCATTTACTCCACACTGATGAAAAATTAGCTGAGCGCGCTAATGTTATTCTGGCTGTGCGCTGCCAACGGAAACTACAGGACGCTAATGAGAAAACCCAGCCAGCCGAATCCGTTGCAACTTTCCAGTCTTCCCATGAAGAACCGAGTTCAGTAAATCATCGCGGCTACTTTTTATGCGTGCGGCATCTCCCGGTCCATAACGTAGCCCTTCATCGGGTCGTTTGTGTGCTTGAACCTGTCTGATCTTTTTCATTTCTCTGCGTTTCGCAGAATCAGAACCGACGAACGATAGCGCCACCTAAGAATGAAATTCCTAAAGACAACCGAGGTATGTCTTGTAGCGGATTTTTATTTTTTAAGGAAACTGCTCACAGTGTATTTCCTGTATGAAAATACATGTAACAAGTTCATTAATAATTTTCTTTAATGTGAATTAAAAAATGCTTGGCTGCAGTTCTGATCAAATGATGAATTTGATTAGAAGCGTAATGTGCTGTTTGGCGTTAGCGTTGGCCTACAGCTGCTCAGATCGGGACTATTTTAGTGCAGTTCTGATGTTCATCAGGGATGTTATTTAATATGACAACAACTCCTCGTGGTTGCACAGCTCCGAAAACATACTTTTAAGTAGCCTTTCTTTTCTATCTGATTCCAACACTGACACAGGAAATACTTGCCTCGAATATACAATGGATGCTCTATGTGTGTGTATAAAGGTTAATTGGTATCTAATTTTAGGGACATAAATTGAAGTTATAGTTATCCATTCATTGTAAGGTGCAGTTATACATGTATTTCTTGGTATTTTCCAACCATTTCAGTTTTTTCTTGTACTCTCAGTATATATGAATTTTAATGACTATATTTTGTCTCCGAGGAAATGATGCGACACTGTGGATTGTAGGTGTACTTAACAGACAGTAATCAAAACAAACCTTGATACTTTCGGTGCTTTTGAGCAGTACTGGCTGATGTGATGTGTAATTCAAATAAAAGATCTTACACCTATGAAATGTTTAAACCGTGGCTTTGGCGGGTAACGGCTCTCTCTGCTTTTTTGTTCCCGCAGTGGGGATGACCCGCGCCCGGCCAAACCAGCCCCAGGAACCAGCACCCCCACCCCCAGCGATGCCCCCCACACAGCAGCAGACCCTGCAGCAGCAGCAGAACGGTACCGTCAAACCCCCCACCCACCCCCAGCTGTGTTTAAATCTGATCATCATTAAGCTGAATGAGCAATTAAGAGTAAATGGGATGGGATCTGCCATTGGCTTCACTTCACAGAAATGACTTTAATAAACATTAAAATTCATTCACATTGACATTAAACTTGCGTAACAAGTAAAGAGTTAAGTCAGTTTGACAAGGGAGACAGGGACTCATTTTTCCAAGAGTTTCTTTCCAAAATAATTTGGAAATTTTTCCTGATAAATATTATTGAAATAAAAGGTATTTTTGAACAGCACGCCTAGCTGCCCCCAGTGTGGGGCGCCAAGATCCGAATTCCTCCCAGATTTCGGCAAGAGCAGACATCTCTCTGAGCGCGCTCAGTCTCTTTACAGTCCGGGACGTTTATGTTTCTGTGTTCCTCCTCTTTTCCAGCCCGCAGGAAATCCAACTGTGTGAAGGAGGTGGAGAAGCTGCAGGAGAAGAGGGAGAGGAGGCGTCTACAGCAGCAGGAGCTGAGGGAGAAGAGAGCGCAGGTGAGTGGGTCATGTCTCGCTGCACCTGCCCATACCTCCCCACACCTCCTCGTACCTCCCTATACCTCCCTGCACCTCTCCGCATCTCCTCATTCTGCCCTGCACCTCCCTGTACCTATCTGTGCCTCCCCACCTCGTCCTGAACTGATTAGATGGACTGAAAATGGAACTGGCCCTCTATGCCCCTATGGGCACACTCTGAGCTGGCCAGAGAGGACACCCCCCCCGCCACCATTTAGTCAAATTCCTCCCAAGCCCATCCAGGGAGTTTCTCCTTGCTCCTGTCACCACTTGCTCTGTGGGGCTTTAGGCTGGCTTATACTGTGCTGTGTACTGTGACAGATTCCTACATAGATAGTGCCATTTAGGCTACATTCCCAGGTTGAACACTGTCGTTGTACCCGCGAGCAAGGTACTTAACCCTGTAGAAATGGATGCAATGTAAATGCTATATAATGAGTTGTGTCACTCTGGATAAGAGAGTATGCTAAATGCCTGTAATTTAGTTTTTAATTTAAATTTAATTTAAATAAAATTTGATTGGCACTAGCCACTTATGTTTTTATCTTTATTTTTCAAAGGACGTGGACGCCACAAACCCCAACTCTGAAATTATGTACATGATCCGAGACTTCAGAGCAAGCCTCGACTACCGGCCTCTGACAACTGCTGATCTGGTGAGTGAGTATCATTAACTGATGATTAAAATGGAGCCTGCCAGACTGTCATTGACACCAGGTACTTGTGGTCATATAATTGGGTAGAAGCTTTGCTTTTTCAGCATTACTGTCCGTGTTACTGTCCGTATTTTGTGCAGGTGTTGATTTGCTTAATATAGATTACTGAATGGGTTGCCTTGCAATTAAATCACGTTTCCTAACATAAATAAGGCAGATGTGTTTTCATGTTATTTTGCTTTTAATTAAATTTGCAGATCGAAGAGCACAGAATATGCGTTTGTGTCAGGAAACGTCCGCTGAATAAAAAAGGTAAGAGCACCTGAACGACACACAAGGGCCAGTTCTACAGCTCCTGCCATTAAACTGTCCTGCGCAATCGGCCGCCATTTTGCACACCCTTTTATACTTCCCAGTCTCGTGTCTGCATCACGAGTTCTGATGCACTACCTGGAGCTCCACTACCGGGAGCCATAACCGTATTATTGGGGGATGCTAATCGTATGGCTCAATGGAATATACCAGGTGTAGATATGCTGTGCAGAATCCGTTGCACGGTGGGTGTGGTGGTCAGGATTTGTGATTTGGACAGACCCAGGGTACAGGGCTCTAACCCCTTAGCTACAGGGGGCTGAGTACCAGCTGGAGGCCCACGTTCAGCTGCGGCCTGGGTTCGATAGACTGAATCACTCTGGAGGCTGAGTACCAGCTGGAGGCCCACGTTCAGCTGCAGCAGCCCGGGTTCGATAGGCTGAATCCAGGGTATGAGCTGGTGAGAAGCTGGGCAGACTGGAGTTATGGGGATTAAATAGACCTGCAGAGACTTCTTTAATGCTTCAGAGTCAGCATGACTGAAGTCCTGCAGCCGCTCGTACTGATGGACCGCGCCGTCCAATCACACGGTGTCCAGAAAATACCCTCATGAATAACACCCCCCCCCCCCCCCCATACGCCTTTTCAGAGCTGACCGTGAAGGACCTTGATGTCATCACCATTCCCAGCAAAGACGTGGTCATGGTCCACGAGCCGAAGCAGAAGGTGGACCTCACCAGGTACCTGGAGAACCAGACCTTCCGATTCGACTACGCCTTCGACGACTCCACCACGAATGAAATGGTTTACAGGTGAGTAACGGTTCATCTAGCACATTTATTTTACATTTCCGGTTCTGCAAACTCCACAGATGTATTCTAATGTAATTAAGAAATAAAATGGAGTTGAGTGTAATTAAAGATGGGGGCGTTTATGGGAAAGATTTGTCGTGACTGCTTTTACCGGACTGTCACTGGAGCAGTTTAGAGTGGTAGTCTGTGGGCTCAGTCCATAGTTTGATATGAACGAAAGGGTATTGGGGCACACCCCAGAGGGTACTGTGACATTATCTCTCCGTGCTCACACCACTGGAGCTGAGAAACGGAACCGGTCTGAACCGGTCTGTCCCTGCAGGTTTACCGCCAGGCCGCTGGTGGAGACCATATTTGAGAGGGGAATGGCCACCTGCTTCGCCTACGGACAGACAGGAAGTGGCAAAACGCACGTGAGTGTCATGGCTGCCGGGTCTGTCGACGTCCGAGACATCTTTTCTGCAGCGTAAACGCTCGCTGCGTCAATCAAAGATGGTTTAGACTGATGCACAAGCAGATTATTACTGTGAGAAGGAAAAGAGGTAGCTCCATTTTGAAGTGTGTAGCATTTAGAAGCATATTTAGAAGCCCAATTTACTGACTGTTGGCATGTAACATGTTACAGAAATTGTCAATAACGTTATTTTAACTGAAACACTTTCCTTTGTTTCAGACAATGGGAGGAGATTTTTCAGGGAAGAACCAGGACTGTTCAAAAGGAATCTACGCATTAGCTGGTACAGTGACTGGAGATTTATTTTGCTGACTAATCTGTTTAAGAATTAATATGTGTCCATTTAGTCTAGCAGGCACTCTTATCAGTGTGACGTACACGTGAAATTGTTTTTCATATAGATAGTTTATTAGAGCTTTATATTTACTGCAAGCCGCAGCAATGGCAGTGCCCCACCTGACAATCAAACCTGCAACTGCCTCATTATTGTGAGCCCTAAAAATGTTATATTTAAAAAATGAATGAATTATTAAAAATCTGTTTCAGAAAGTAACAAGCAGGGGGTGGATACTAGAGATGCTATAAAAGCAAGAAATTAAAAAAATTAAAAAATGAAGAACCACTACCTTTGCAGTGGAGAGGAGGATTATTGTTTATGAATTTAAAACTGAAGCGGAAGGGTAAAAAAAAAAAAACTAAGTACACTGTTACTCGAATTGACTGAGTGACCTTGATCATTTTATGAGCAATTATAGGCTGTAATTATTGGCTTTAAACAGCAATACATTTGTTTTGCAGTTCAAAGCTCAGTTACCTCTGTTTTGGTTAATCAAATAGAAGTACTGGAGTGACGTGCTCTGTAAAAATGCGAGATTTCCCAGCTTGACTAAAACTCTCTTTATTTAGCTCGGGACGTTTTCCTCATGTTAAAGAAACCAAACTACAAGAAGTTAGATCTACAGGTGTACGCAACCTTCTTTGAAATCTACAGTGGGAAGGCAAGTGCCCAAATTACTGAAATAAAATTTAACCCATTTAAATAAAAATATGTATGTAATAAACAATGTCATTTTCAGTCCCAAAATGCTGACAGTGGTTCTTAAATGTGGCACTGAAAGATGAGATGGTTCGTGTTTTTTTTACTGTAGGAGAGAGCGGGATTTACTGAACTGTGATTGGGTGAGGGTGTATGAGAGAATAGAATTTACTGCACTGTGATTGGGTGAGGGAGTTTGAGAGCAGAATTTACTGAACTGTGATTGGGTGAGGGTGTTTGAAAGAATATAATTTACTGCACTGTGATTGGGTGAGGGAGTTTGAGAGCAGAATTTACTGAAGTGTGATTGGGTGAGGGTGTATGAGAGAATAGAATTTACTGCACTGTGAATGGGTGAGGGAGTTTGAGAGCAGAATGTACTGCACTGTGATTGGGTGAGGGTGTATGAGAGAATATAGTTTACTGCACTGTGATTGGGTGAGGGAGTTTGAGAGCAGAATTTACTGAAGTGTGATTGGGTGAGGGTGTTTGAGAGAATATAGTTTACTGCACTGTGATTGGGTGAGGGAGTTTGAGAGCAGAATGTACTGCACTGTGATTGATTTTGATGTGCAACTCCCTCCAGGCCTAGAGCCACGTCCATTTCACTTCAAGAAATGATTTGAAATTCAGTTCACGAATTTGAAAAAAAACCTTGTTCTGTGAGGATTTATTTTTAATTTTTTTGCAGCGAATGTTTTGTATGTCAGTCCCTTCTGTGAACTGAAAAGGAACTGACCCCCCCCCCCCCCCCCCCCCGCCGAACCCCTGGGTCCCGCCCGTTGTTGCAGGTGTTCGACCTGCTGAATCGGAAGGCCAAGCTGCGGGTTCTGGAGGACGGGAAGCAGCAGGTGCAGGTGGTGGGGCTGCAGGAGTGCGAGGTCAAATGCACCGAGGACGTCCTGAAGCTCATCGAGGTGGGCAACAGCTGCAGGTGAGAGCGAGAGAGAGAGAGAAATCTCCCTAAATGTTTACTTACTCTACCTTATATACTTACTCAACCCGTTTGAGGGTCTTCTCCCCACTGGGAGTTTTTTAGCTTATGTACCTGCTATTTGCTAATAAAATTGAATTGATTTGAATATACTGAACACCATTCTCCCGAGGCACCTTTTAGTCCCCCCTCCGCCCCCCCCCCCCACTGACCGTCTCTTCCCCGCCGTCGAACAGGACGTCCGGCCAGACCTCGGCCAACGCCCACTCGTCCCGCAGCCACGCGGTGTTCCAGATCATTCTGCGGCGGAAGGGGAAGATGCACGGCAAGTTCTCGCTCATCGACCTGGCGGGGAACGAGCGGGGCGCGGACACGTCCAGCGCCGACCGGCAGACCCGCCTGGAGGGCGCCGAGATCAACAAGAGCCTGCTGGCGCTAAAGGTGGGAGGGGGGGGGGGGGGGGGGGCGTAGGGGGGCATTTCCCGCGCAACGCTTCAGAGCGATGGAGGCGATGATAACAGGGTTTGGCTCTGTTCCATCCTAATTCCACCAGTACAGGAAAATAACTGAAATCCCTTGATGAGTTTATTTGTTTATTTATTTATTTATTTATTTATTTATTTATTTATTAAACTTGATCTTTTTCAGGATTTCCCAGTTCATGAATTCAGTTTCAACTCATTAGCCACTGCAGTGTAGCGATCCAAACTACATAATGCTAACACTATTCATTTGTGAAGCGGTTTTGAAAAATAATGTGTGTGTGTGAGCGCGTGCGTGCGTGCATTTTGTGTGTGTGTAAAATGCATTTATATTTGAATAGAAAGAAGTAATCAAATGTGTTTGGTCTGAAACCCCAAGCAGAAGGCAGTGTATGAGATGTGAAAATGTGCTGTGTGTATGTGAGCAGCATGTAGAATTGTGGGTGCTTTGAATTTAAATCGGTTATTTATTTTATTTATTTGAAACCTGCAGGAGTGCATCAGGGCCCTGGGCCGGAATAAACCTCACACTCCGTTCAGGGCGAGCAAGCTGACCCAGGTCTTACGCGACTCCTTCATCGGAGAGAACTCCAGGACCTGTATGGTGAGACATCTTTACTCCACCAATCCTCCGGGCGTGCACTTCATTCTTTCTCTGCATGCCACATGAAAACATCCCTGGGGTCCAGTGGCAGTGCCCCCCCCCACCAGGGAATCGAGTGTCGTATTGCTTTTATAAAATGGTTACAACATATCAAGTGACGACACAATATTATTTATTTTTAAATATTACTTATAAGTAGCTGTTTGAATAACCTGTTACTGTGTCGGATTTACAATCACTGTAGAGCGCATTCTCAGCCAATCAGCATGTAGGGTCTAAAACAGCCCGTTTTATAATAAAGGTGACATCACAGTGGGCTTTTTGGAATGGTGGGGATTCTGCTGAGGTTGAAGTTCTGAACCTTGTCTTTCCCTCCCGGACAGATTGCCACCATCTCGCCCGGAATGGCGTCCTGTGAGAACACGCTGAACACGCTGAGATACGCCAACAGGTGGGTGTGGCCTCGGCACACTGAGCTCTTATAGTACATCCTCTCAGGCGTGAGGGAGAGCGTGTTTTTTTTGGAGAACGGGAATTGGAGTGGATTTAATCTTACCCCCCTGCCCAATATTCCCCTCCCCCCTCCCTCCGCACCCCCTCTTTTCTTGTTGTTAGATCATTTTCAGATTACTTCCCAATGTCTCCCGAATTTATCTCCTTATTCACCAAATGTTTCACTATGATAAATTAATCTGCCTAATCTCGAACCAAAAAATACTAATTCTTGAAATGCAGGAAAATTCTGGTGTCCTTACAAGGTAAACAAAGACAGATGTTGGCTGTATAATTAAGTAAAGTAAACTAATTAAAAGTAAAGTGAAATAAGTACACCTATGTGTATTTACTCATTCTTGACACATTGTATGTAATAGTAAAAATGTGGCAGGCAGACTTGTGTGTGTTCTGGGGTAAACTGAACCTGTTTGCATGAGGGGGTTAGTTTGCTCAGCTTGAAGATAGACCCCCCCCCCCCCCACACCCTTTCCAGTCTCTACAGATTCCCTTCCCTCAATATGGTTCTTCTTGAAAAACATATAGAACCCCCCCCAGTTTGTCCAAATGGTGCTTTCCTGTTGTTTAAGTGTCCTTTTGATTCTTCATCTTTTAACCGACACCCACAAATTTGGGACAGCAGGCTTGCGGGGCCTTCAGTACCTACACCTGTGTGTGTACATGCGTGTCCTCCACTGCAGCCGTAACTGAAAATGAGCCCCTTTCTCAAGCTCAGGATTGTATTCATGCATTTACTGTAATTATGTTACTGATTTGGCTGCGCTGTTTCTTGTGAGCTTGTGTAGCAGGTGCTGAGCTTACCTCCAAAGCCCACCAAGAGCCTTTCACTAAAAATACGCCACTTACTCGACCGCTGTGGTCTGAAATACACGTCCGATTGGAGCTGGAAATGAACGAGCCCTTTTTCCAGGGAGAGTGGATGATTATTTGAAAGTGAGCCCGAGGGAAGGTCCCCTGGCTGGTGGGGCCCAGCGCACGCTGAATGGATGCCTCTGAAAGCCGCGGATCTGTAGATGTTCGGGCCGAACGTGGTCTCACAGAACCGTGGGGGGGGGGGGGGGATCGGTCGCTCTGCCTCACAGCCCCGTCCTAACTGCTGCCTCTCCCTCTCTGTCCCTTCGCTCTCCGTCCCGCCCTCTCCGTCCCGCCGGCTCCAGGGTGAAGGAGTTTGGGATAAGTCCGTCGGACATTCCCTTCTCCCAGAGCGGCGGCGGCGGCGGCCGCTCCGAGCTGTCGCCCACCTACGAGTACGAGGACTTTTCCACCTCGCCCAGCAGGTCTACCGCTTTTCCACTTCACGCCCCGAAAAGGCGCCTCTCGTCCTGTTTCCGTCCCTCCGCCCCGCCCCCCCAGCACCACCCCGCCCTCCTCATTTATCCAGGGTCATGCGTCTTGGTTTTCGTTCCTTAAGTTTCCATTTATTTATTTTATTTTTATTTCTTTTTTATACCAGGGGAACTGTGCTTGGGAAAGCTGTCATTTCATGTCTTCTCCCTGCATTTAAAACAGCAGCGGTGCTCAGCTCTGAGGTTTTCCCGTTTTAGAGGTGGACGGGGGAATGCGTGAGATTATGACTTTCAGTGGATTTCCCTTTTGGTTGCACATGCTCCATGTTTCTGTGCTGCATTGGTGACGTGCTGCATGCAGTGTTTTCCCTTCCTTCGTTCCTGCATTAGTGTTTCTCATTGTTTTTGCTCGCTTTGTTTTTCCCTGGATGTAAAAGGACACCACGAATGACACCATATGCCTATTTACAGAGTGAAAGCAGGGCCTCTGTGTTCTGTGCATATATGCTTAGATAGGAGAAACAAATTGAATGTATTTTTTCTGTTGTAGATAAACTTGATATGAGAATATAGTGTTCCATTCAGTTTAGTGCTGTAATGTTTAAATATCAGTGAATTTATAATGGCTTCAAATGGAAACTGGATAACAGACTAGCCCTTGACATTAACCAGAAACCAGAAACAGCTGGGGTCAGCTCCATTTCAATTCAGACAAATCAGGAAATGACATGAATTCATTTGAAGAAATGAGTGTTGTTACTTTTCATTTTGTGAGTTGAATTTAAATTACATTTCTGTCCTGACTGATCTGAAATGTAACTGACCCCCCTGTGGAAGGTGGGGGGGTGTGGGGTGTCGTCATGGCAGTCCTGGCTGTGGTTCAGCGGCAGTGCGGGCTGATGTGAGGAACCGACACGCTGTTAACACGCGTCCCCTCTGCGCTCAGGGTGAAGGAGCTCACGGTGGACCCCAACGCGGTCCTGGACGGGCGCCCCAACATCCACGCCATCAACCAGCTGGACGTGCTGGAGGCGCAGTGGGGGATGGGCAGCTCCCCGCAGCGGGACGACCTGAAGCTGCTCTGTGAACAAAACGTAAGCCGCCCTGCACCCCCCCCCAAACCCCAGACCCCTCATTTCCCTTCCGCAGAGCTGGTCTTGCTCCCAGGTCTTGCTCCCAGGTCTTTATGCGTTTGATTGGTCCGCTCTGCATTTTGGCCTGGGGCAGACCCATGTTGAAAACGCTGTAGATGCACACAGGCATGTCAGTGGAGAGATGGGTGGCGTGGGCACAGTTTTGTTAGTGACGTGTAGTTGGTAGCAGTGTGTGTGTGTGTGTGTGCAGGTGTGTAGCTGATAGCCTGTGAGCGGATAATAGCGTGCATGGGGGCGCGTGTGTGTGTGGGTGTGTGGTTCATAGCGTGTGTGTGTGTGTGTGCGCGCAGGTGTGTGGTTCATAGTGTGTGTGTGTGTGTGTGTGTGTGCAGGTGTGTGGTTCATAGCGTGTGTGTGTGTGTGTGTGCGCAGGCATGTGGTTCATAACGCGCGTGTGTGTGTGTCTCTGCACAGGAAGAGGAAGTTTCTCCGCAGCTCTTCACCTTCCACGAGGCCGTGTCCCAGCTGGTGGAGATGGAGGAGCAGGTGCTGGAGGACCACAGGGCCGTCTTCCAGGTGAGCCCTGCAGAGCGCTCAGCTCATTCACCCCTAACCCCTACCCCAGACCCCAGCTTTAACCCCATCCCTAACTCTAACCCCTACCCCAGACCCCAGCTTTAACCCCATCCCCAACTCTAACCCCTACCCCAGACCCCAGCTTTAACCCCATCCCCAACTCTAACCCCTACCCCAGACCCCAGCTTTAACCCCATCCCTAACTCTAACCCCTACCCCAGACCCCAGCTTTAACCCCATCCCTAACTCTAACCCCTACCCCAGACCCCAGCTTTAACCCCATCCCTAACTCTAACCCCTACCCCAGACCCCAGCTTTAACCCCATCCCTAACTCTAACCCCTACCCCAGACCCCAGCTTTAACCCCATCCCTAACTCTAACCCCTACCCCAGACCCCAGCTTTAACCCCATCCCTAACTCTAAACCCTACCCCAGACCCCAGCTTTAACCCCATCCCTAACTCTAACCCCTACCCCAGACCCCAGCTTTAACCCCATCCCTAACTCTAACCCCTACCCCAGACCCCAGCTTTAACCCCATCCCTAACTCTAACCCCTACCCCAGACCCCAGCTTTAACCCCATCCCTAACTCTAACCCCTACCCCAGACCCCAGCTTTAACCCCATCACTAACTCTAACCCCTACCCCAGACCCCAGCTTTAACCCCATCCCTAACTCTAACCCCTACCCCAGACCCCAGCTTTAACCCCATCCCTAACTCTAACCCCTACCCCAGACCCCAGCTTTAACCCCATCCCTAACTCTAACCCCTACCCCAGACCCCAGCTGTAACCCCATCCCTAACTCTAACCCCTACCCCAGACCCCAGCATTAACCCCATCCCTAACTCTAACCCCTACCCCAGACCCCAGCTTTAACCCCATCCCTAACTCTAACCCCTACCCCAGACCCCAGCTTTAACCCCATCCCTAACTCTAACCCCTACCCCAGACCCCAGCTTTAACCCCATCCCTAACTCTAACCCCTACCCCAGACCCCAGCTTTAACCCCATCCCTAACTCTAACCCCTACCCCAGACCCCAGCTTTAACCCCATCCCTAACTCTAAACCCTACCCCAGACCCCAGCTTTAACCCCATCCCTAACTCTAACCCCTACCCCAGACCCCAGCTTTAACCCCATCCCTAACTCTAACCCCTACCCCAGACCCCAGCTTTAACCCCATCCCTAACTCTAACCCCTACCCCAGACCCCAGCTTTAACCCCATCCCTAACTCTAACCCCTACCCCAGACCCCAGCTTTAACCCCATCCCTAACTCTAACCCCTACCCCAGACCCCAGCTTTAACCCCATCCCTAACTCTAACCCCTACCCCAGACCCCAGCTTTAACCCCATCCCTAACTCTAACCCCTACCCCAGACCCCAGCTTTAACCCCATCCCTAACTCTAACCCCTACCCCAGACCCCAGCTTTAACCCCATCCCTAACTCTAACCCCTACCCCAGACCCCAGCTTTAACCCCATCCCTAACTCTAACCCCTACCCCAGACCCCAGCTTTAACCCCATCCCTAACTCTAACCCCTACCCCAGACCCCAGCTTTAACCCCATCCCTAACTCTAACCCCTACCCCAGACCCCAGCTTTAACCCCATCCCTAACTCTAACCCCTACCCCAGACCCCAGCTTTAACCCCATCCCTAACTCTAACCCCTACCCCAGACCCCAGCTTTAACCCCATCCCTAACTCTAACCCCTACCCCAGACCCCAGCTTTAACCCCATCCCTAACTCTAACCCCTACCCCAGACCCCAGCTTTAACCCCATCCCTAACTCTAACCCCTACCCCAGACCCCAGCTTTAACCCCATCCCTAACTCTAACCCCTACCCCAGACCCCAGCTTTAACCCCATCCCTAACTCTAAACCCTACCCCAGACCCCAGCTTTAACCCCATCCCTAACTCTAACCCCTACCCCAGACCCCAGCTTTAACCCCATCCCTAACTCTAACCCCTACCCCAGACCCCAGCTTTAACCCCATCCCTAACTCTAACCCCTACCCCAGACCCCAGCTTTAACCCCATCCCTAACTCTAACCCCTACCCCAGACCCCAGCTTTAGGGGGCAGGCGGGGGCACGCTCTGACCGTTTGGGTCTCCTGCAGGAGTCCATACGGTGGCTGGAGGACGAGAAGGTGCTGCTGGAGATGACGGAGGAGGTGGATTATGACGTGGAGTCCTACGCCACGCAGCTGGAACAGATACTGGAGCAAAAGATCGAGATCCTCACAGAGCTGAGAGGTAACAGAGCTGCAATCACTCCGGTCTTCGCCAAAGAGCGAGTCCGTCCAAATAAATGCCACCGAGTGTCCCTCCTCCGCCCCCCGCCCCCCGCCCCCTCCCAGATCGTGGCTGTGATTCGTTCATTTAAAAACTTTTGTTTTTCTGCAGTTTGGACAAGTTCAGCAGTAATTGAAAAGTATAATGCTTCTGTTTCGAAGGGCAAATGTTGATTGAATACAGGCCTGTGGCCTTTAGATTTAAGTTAAAATTAAACTGTCAGTCTGGTGACTTTTTGCCTAATGGCCAAAATAATATCCAACATGAAATGAAAAGCAAACGTACGCAGCTGCAGACTGATTTAATACGCAGCTGTGTGCAAAATAGAAATGAGATGCAACTGAACATGACAAATTTTGTTTGTTTTGCAATATGTCTGCACACTCGTTAGCCTTCTATTTCATGTATTGGAACTTTACAAGACCCAACTGTCCCATTTATTATTCTCCCAGTATTTTTTAATTGTAAAGTAAAGCCAGTTAATTAATAAACTACACAATAATAAAGTACACAAAGCAAATGAGGTTATGATAGCATCTTTTATGATTAAATGCCTCCGCGGTTTTAAAATTGACCTGGTTGAATCATATATCGTTAAAAAGCTTGTTTCCTGGGGCATACTGCTAGAATGACCATATATAAATGGACTGCATTTATATAGTGCTTTTATCCAAAGCGCTTTACAATTGATGCCATTCACCCATTCACACACACAATCCCACAGCAAAGGTGAAAGGCTGCCATGCAGGGTACCAATCAACTCATTGGGTGCAATTAGGGGTTAGGTGTTTTGCTCAGGGACACTTCAACATGCCCAGGGCGGGGGATCGAACCGGCAACCCTCCGACTGCCAGACAACCGCTCTTACCTCCTGAGCTATGTCGCCCCAGTAATGTGTGGCTACTTCCTTTGCTGTCACTGTGCGGATGGATGAAAGACAAGCAGAACTCTTTGATTTCATTGGCTACTAGCATTTAAAGGGCCCTTTAGCAGCCATTTTCTCTAAACTGTATATTGCCCATAGAATTTTTATTGGAACGTAAAGCCAGTTAATAAACCTGCATTTATTATTTTCGTACAAAATTCTTGAAATAATAAATTCTGATTTTTTAATTCACTGGCTTTACTTTCCAATAAAAAAAATTCTAAGAATATAATAAATGCTGGTTTAATTATTAACTGGCTTTAGTTTCCAACAAAAACATTCTAAGAAAACAATAAATGCTGGTTTATTAATTAACTGGCTTTATGTTCCAATTAAAACAATTCTTAAAATAATAAATACTGGTTTATTAAATAATTGGCTTTACCTTCCAATAATAAATTCTAAGAACACAATAAATGCTGATTTATTAACTGGCTTTACTTTCCAATAAAAATTAAGAAAATAATAAATGCTGGTTTATTAACTGACTTACGTTCCAGTAAAAAAAATTCTGAAAAAAATAATAAAAGCTGGTTTATTAATTAATTGACTACTTTCCAATAAAAATTCTTAAAATAATAAATGCTGATTTATTAATTAACTGATGTACTTTCCAACAAAAAAATTCAAAGAAAATAATAAATGCTGGTTTATTAATTAACTGGCTCTACTGTCCAATAAAAAAATTCTTAAAATAATAAATCCTGATTTATTCATTAACTGGCTTTACATTTCAATAAAAAATCTAAGAATATAATAAATGCTGGTTTATTAATTAATTGGCTTTACTTTCCATTAAAAAAATTCAAAGAAAATAATAAATGCTGATTTATAAATTAACTGGCTTTACTTTCAAATAAAAAAATAAGAAAATAATAAGTGCTGGTTTATTAATTAACTGGCTTTACTTTCCAACAAAAAAATAAGAAAATAATGAATGCCAATTTATTAATTAACAAACTTGACTATCCATTAAAAATGTTCTTAAAATAATAAATGCTGATTTATTCATTGATTGGCTGCTTTATGTTCCAATAAAAAATTCAAAGAAAATAATAAATGCTGGTTTATTAATTAACTAGCTTTACTTTCCAACAAAAAAATTCAAAGAAAATAATAAATGCTGATTTATTCATTGATTGGCTGCTTTACGTTCTAATAAAAATTTCTAAGAAAAAAATAAATGCTGGTTTATTAATTAGCTGGCTCTACGGTCCAATAAAAAAGTTCTTAAAATAATAAATGCTGATTTATTAATTAACTGTTGTACTTTCCAACAAAAAAATTCAAAGAAAATAATAAATGCTGGTTTATTAATTAACTGGCTTTACTTTCCAATAAAAAATTATAAGAAATTAATAAATGCTTATTTATTAATTAACTGGCTTTACGTTTCGATTAAAAATTTTAGGAATATAATAAATGCTGGTTTATTAATTAATTGGCTTTACTTTTCAATAAAAATTCTAAGAAAATAATAAATGCTGATTTATTTACTGGCTTTACTTTCCAATAAGAAGTTCTTAATTTATAAATCAGCATTTATTATTTTAAGAACTTCTTATTGGAAAGTAAAGCCAGTTAATGAATAAACCGGCATTTATTATTTTCTTAGAATTTTTTTATTGGAACATAAAGCACCCAATTAATGAATAAATCAGCATTTATTATTTTAATAAGGTTTTTAGTGGATAGTAAAGTTAGTTAATGTATAAATCAGCACTTATTACTTTAAGATTTTTTATTGGAAAGTAGCCAATTAATTAATAAACCAGCTTTTATTATTTATTTATTTATTTTCTTATTTTGTTACTGGAAAGTAAAGCCAGTTAATTTATAAATCAGCATTTATTATTTTAACTGGCTTTACTTTCCAGTAACAAAATAAGAAAATAAATAAATAAATAATAAAAGCTGGTTTATTAATTAATTGGCTACTTTCCAATAAAAAATCTTAAAGTAATAAGTGCTGATTTATACATTAACTAACTTTACTATCCACTAAAAACCTTATTAAAATAATAAATGCTGATTTATTCATTAATTGGGTGCTTTATGTTCCAATAAAAAAATTCTAAGAAAATAATAAATGCCGGTTTATTCATTAACTGGCTTTACTTTCCAACAAAAATATTCTTAAACAATAAAACAGAATTTATTATTTTAAGAATTTTGTATTGGAAAGTGAAGCCAGGTAATTAATTAACCAGAATTTATTATTCTCTTCAAATTTTTATTGGAAAGTAAAGCCAGTTAAATAATAAAACAGGATTTCTTATTTTAACTGGCTTTACTTTCCAATAAAAAATTTGAAGAGAATAATAAATTCTGGTTTATTAATTACCTGGCTTCGCTTTCCAATACAAAATTCTTAATTAATAAATTAGCATTTATTATTTTCTTAGATTTCCATATTGGTACTTAAGCCAGTTAATTAATAAATCAGCATTTATTATTTTAACTGGCTTAAGTACCAATATGGAAATCTAAGAAAATAATAAATGCTAATTTTTGAAAAAATTCTAATTTTTTTATTGGAATGTAAAACCGGTTAATTAAAAAATCAGCATTTATTATTATAAGAATATTTTTATTGGAAAGTAGAGCCAATTAATTAATAAATCAGCATTTATTATTTTTTGAAGTTTTTTATTGGAAAGTACAGCCAGTTTATTAATAAACCAGCATTTATTATTTTCTTAGAATTTTTGTATTGGAACGTAAAGCCAGTTAATTAATAAACCAGCATTTATTATTTTCTTAGATTTTTTTATTTTAACATAAAGCCGGTTAATTAATAAACTAGCACTTAATATTTTCTTTGATTTTTTTATTGGAAAGTAAAGCCAGTTGATTCATAAACCAGCATTATTATTTTCTTAGAATTTTTTATTGGAACGTGAGCCAGTTAATAAGCTGGAATTCATTATCTTCTCATTTTTTATTGGAAAGTAAAGCCAGTTAATTAATAAACCAGCATTTATTAAATTCTTAGAATTTTTTATTGAAACATAAAGCAGCCAATCAATGAATAAATCAGCATTTATTATTTTAAGAAGGTTTTTAGTGGATAGTAAAGTTAGTTAATAAATTAGCATGTTTTATTTTAAGAATTTTTTATTGGAAAGTTGGCAATGAATAAACCAGCTTTTATTTATTTTTTCAGAATTTATTTTTATTGGAACGTAAGCCAGTTAATAAACCAGAATTTATTATTTTCTATTTTTTTATTGGAAAGTAAAGCCAGTTCATTAATAAACCAGCATTTATTATTTTCGTAGATTTTTTTATTGGAAATTAAAACCAGTTCATTAGTAAACCAGCATTTGCTATTCTTAGAATGTTTTATAGAAAATTAAAATCAGTTAAATAATAAACCAGCATTTGTTTTTCTTAGAATGTTTTATTGAAAATTAAAGCCAGCTTATTTATAAACCAGCATTTATTATTTCCTTAGAATTTTTTTATTGGAACGTAAACCCAGTTCATTAATGAACTCGCACACGCATGCAGCACATTGTTCTTTTGGGTGAACCGCGTTTCACTTTTTCCAGCATCGCCTCCTCCTTCATCCTCCATTTTTCCTTTCTTCTCCTAACAGACAAAGTGAAGTCGTTTCGCTCGGCGCTCCAGGAGGAGGAGCAGGCCAGCCAGCAGATCAACCCCAAACGGCCGCGGGCCCTTTGAGCCGGCCAGTCCGGCGGTTAGCCGGGCCAAACGGGCGCGGCCAGTCCGGCGGGTAACCGGGCCCTGGACCCTTTAATACCGGCCGCCCAAAAACCCAGCCACACCACGAACTCTCTTCAGAGACTCTGTCCCCGCTCACAAGTTATTTTTGTGTTGTACACGAGATTACCCCGCCATGATGTTAAAAAGTGTTTTTCCACCTGTTCCCCACTCCTATGTACGCATTCGGTTAAGACCTGGATATCACTTCTGGTCACCTGTGTTGAACGTGTTACGGTTTTATCACGAGACGATGGTCGGGCTGGTTTGAAAAAAATAAAAAAAGTATGCATGCGCAAACCGGCCGATTGTAATTAACCATCCTGAATCAGGGTTTGGAATCAGTTCCATTTCCTGTGAATTCAGCTAATTTAAATTCAGTTTGTGAATTGAAAATAAAGTTGTATGAGGATTGTTCAGTTGTATTGAATTTCAGTGAATTTCCTGAATTGGAGTTGAATGCAGCCCTGATCCCCGTAGATATGACTGTGTCACCCGTCCATGCTGTAAATAGCAGTTTCTTTAGAGCCCAGCAGTCCTTTATGAAGGTGCTTTATACACAGCCAACAGACTGAATAAAGCAGCAGTATTCGCCAGTGTATGTTCTTTTCTCCTCATTTTTACAGCATTTATAGCCTGTTTCTCATCTCATTTTAACAGTTTTTAAAGAAAAAGTATTAAATGTAATGTAAAATACCACACATTTTTGGGGATAGCTTGTTACTTACTTGGAATGTGTGTCCCACGGATTTCATGTGATGCAGTGAATATATTGTGTTTGGAGACCTTCCCTGGATTCTATTCAAGGAACTGCAGAAGAACTTGGTGCACTATGCACCTTTTGAGACAGGATTGGTCTGCATCCCTGTGTTAATTTAAAATGTAGGTGTAAGGCAGCAGAAGCTCGACCATCATTACATTCAGTTCAAATTCTAGAGACGCATCCTACAGGTCACAAGCCAAAGGTTTAGGCTTGTTTAGCTTACCTTCAAGACTTTTAAAAGCACTCTCAAAAACCTTGAACACTGTACACCATCCCTTGACAGCATTCAAAACAGTGGCTTTACCACAGAAGTCCATTTTACCCAGAAGCACTAACAATAATCACTGTTAGGCATCAGTAAAATGTCTACCAAGATAGGTTTATCAATACACATGATTTGAGCACTACTTGTGTTTACCAGTGATATGAAATATTTGTACAAAAAGATATTTGTTCCATTTAAATTCTTGAGTGAAGGCTAAGTGGTTAGCCGACCACAACTTCTTTTCCACCATTAGCTTTAATGCATGTACACACATTGTATGACGGGATGTGGCACAGACTCGTGAATGGCAGGTTCTAAAGTCAGAAATTCCCACTAATGACAACAGCACCTAGAGCAGCGCTACTCAACTCCAGGTCCTGGGGGCAGCGGTGTCTGCAGGAGTTTGCTCCAACCATGCCCTACACCACCCGATTTCACTAAATATTCCTTTGTTCAGGACGTAAGATCTTTGGTTGAGGGTTGACCAGCCCTGGCCTAGAGAAACTTCCCAAGGTTGAAGGAATGGAGTTTGACATTGACACACTCCTAAAGCTTTTAAGTGAAGGGCAACTTGGCTGGCTGATTTATGTTTGCTTTGCGGATGACCTTAACTTGGCTGGCTTGCACAACATGTCTCGTACCCATTTACACAGCCAGGTATTTACCGACGCAGTCCAGGTAAAGCACCTTACTCAAAAAGGTACACGCCTCTGCGTCTGACCTTCCACCAGCTGGCTGAAAAACCAAGATTCCGACCGGCGTCACACTGCCACGGCTTTCCAAAAACAATCAGGGAATTTTCCCCACCGGCTCCTGAACACCAGCCCCAAACAGATTTACAGCGTGAGGCCATTTTAAAATAACTGCTTCTTTCAAAAAACATTTGCACACAACTTTAGACAGCTTTTATATATATATATATATTATGAGTACCTCTACACACATGCTTTCTCAATTAGATTTACATACAAGCAAAAGGCAATACCAGTTATTTATGGAAAGAGTACTGTGACCATTGAATCAAACAGTTTTGTTGGGTTACTGTCAAAATACTGACCTCAAAAAAAAAAAAACATTAAAAATGGGAAATATCTGTTGCCAGGGACCTTCACAACTGTGTTCTTCAGCACTGCCTGCTGTGACCTCAGGCGAAGACCCCCCCCCCCCCCTTCCTATAGCCCTGAAGGGAGGCAGGGATCCTGATTACTGAATTGGGACGCAATTATCAGATGAAATCACACATCGGCTGTCATTACAGGGGTGAGCCAAGCCAGTGAGTCGCTCGGTGAGAGGAGCCTCTGCAGTATTAGGGTTGTAGGTTCCCTCGTTTCCATGCGGTTCCCAATCCTTCAGACATCTAGATCTGCCTACAGTAAAACACCAGGAGTCCACAGCACACTGTGATGAGCGGGCGTGGGCAACGGCCTGGTTATGTAACTGCGGGGTCGTTCTGCGAGAGCCAGAACCTTGAGAACCAGCTCGTCTACCTCAACCCCGCACTGAGGAAAAAGCCAATAAGGCCCATGACCTGCAAGCAAACGCAAAAAGTCAGCTCAGCTGTTCGTTAGGGGAAAACACGTAGGGCCTTGGGGAATCTCCAAGGAGACGTGACTGACACGACGTAATCGATAATGTTCACTCAAGGCCGCAGATTGATTGGCCGTCAGAATCACTTCGTCACTGACACAGCTTCCGTCATTCCTGCCGTTCCCACAGAGTTTCCCATTTAGGAGAAGTGGATCCCAGCAGAGTTAAAAGCATGGAGAAGCCTGAGGAAGAAAACAAAGTATGATTTAATTCAGGATTCATGCAAAAAAATATATATATATATAACATTACATAACACGATAACGAGAACAGGCCATTCAGCCCAACAATGCTTGCCATTTTCTTAAAGGATGTCAGTGTACAACATGGAAAACAAATGCATATTCTAGATTTTTTATTTTATATTTTAGTGAGTCTCCAAGCTGAAGATGACTCTGCAGTTCTGTACTTACACCATGAAGTCATCAATGTCCATGGACCGAGCTCGCTTCTCACCAAACTCAGTTTCCTGAAGAACGCCCTCTATTTTTTGTGCAATGCTGAAGTCTTGTGGTATTTCCTGTTAAAGGACGTGGAAGTATTGGAAAGGTGAAACTACAATTAAAACCACATTTGAACAACATCAAATTTGTCCTTACACATTGTGAAGTTGCACTCATAAGAGCAGGGTTTTAACAAGATTTTAAGTTGTTTACTTACAATGCTGTGCACAGAACAGTGAATCCTGTAATTCTTTTCCAAGAGCTGCTCAACTGCTGTGGATCTGAAATAATGGAAATAGACAAGTCGCTTACTACCTTATTTATTAACCACCCACCTGGACAGCAAACTTGTTCATATTTCCTTGACTCCACTTACTTGAATGCTGCATTGAGAGTCTTATTCTTTCTTATAAATGCTATTCTTACAAGGCCATCCCATTCCTGAAAAGCAAATGGATAAAACAGTCACTTTCCAGGAATCCTCGTTTCACATTTCCTACTCTGTGAAACCAACAATTGTGGGAACAACAGACAAGTTATGTAATGAGCCTTCAGGAGGGTGACCTCATCCATGTGGGTCACCCCTTTGTGATGTAATAATGGTTGACATGGTTACGGCAGAAGGCTGGAGACATACCGACATGCGGCAAACCAGATTCTGCAAATCAGGCCCAAAACATTACATTTATTCAATTAAAAAAAAATAATGGGGGTTATCCGTTAGCGTGTTCCAGCTAATTGGCTAGCCTTTCGGCAATGATGTGCCCCATGGCCTGGAAAAGAATCCTGACCATGTCAACGGCAATTGCTGCTGGGGTCCCGTGGATGTCCCACAGAAGCAAGAGTCAGAGAGAGATGCAAACTCTCCACTCTGGCTGCATTGTGTGGACTGTAGTTTGCAAAGCACCATCTCCTTCCTTGTCAAATTGATGACCCGTAATCTCTCACTGGGGCATTCATACGGAGACCCGTACGTGAGCAATCGTAACTGTCCGTCATCCAAAAGGGGAACGTACCTGGAAGTTGACTGGAGGAGGAGGGTTCTTGGGTTCTATTCTGACCACGCTGGATTCCACTTTAGGTGGGGGGCGAAAGTTGTTCTTTCCCACCTGTAAGTGCAAAGACAATGAGAGCAAATGAATGAATGGCACCTGCAAGAACAATGCATTAATTAACCAAAGCAAAGGACCCCCCCTGGACCTTACTGCAAACGCTAGTCTGTATATGTGCAATCTGGCAGAACAGCAACACACTTTCAAATTTAGACAGAACCCAAATGCATGTGTCTTCATCCAGTCTCAGGAACAACTGAACCCGGCTTCAGAAAGATTCGTCACTGGTGATCACAGATTTATTGAGTCTTATTTCTGTCTTCAATCAAATAACATTCTGCCCTGGATCTCGAGCCACTTCTGAGCCCACTGTCCACACCCCCAAGCCCCTCCCCCCTTCCCCCGGGACCACCACATTCATACAACCGGTCCTGAACCGATTCAGTGCACCGAAAACTAACCCAACCATATCTTGTCTCTATGACCCCACACCCTGAGACGGCCCAGAGCAGGACAGGCTTCCCCCATGAGTCCGATTCCTCTCAACGACTCTTCCTATATGCCACTAGCCAAGTTCTCCTTTCCACTGTCGCCTCTGGCTTGTTTGAGTAGCGGTTTAAACCCAGGATATCCTGTGCAGCGTACCCCAACATATTCTTTGCAAGATGCGCTATACAAGTACATCTGACTGATACAAGTTGATCTGACTGATTTGAGTTGAGTTGAGCTGACGGACCTTCATCAGGTGGTCCACGCGGGCCAGCAGCTGGGTGTTTATGGAGAGCCGGCAGTACAGTTTGTCTCCCGGCTTTGCCACCAGCCGCATGGCAAACTCGCGCTGGAACATCAGCACCGCGCACCTTTGGGAAAAAAAAAATAAAGTGAGACTGCAAAGTGAAGCAAGACTGCAAAAATGAGAATGGGCAGCAGTGCAGTATAATGGGTAAGGAGCTGGTCTTGTAACCTAATGGTCACAGGTTCGATTCTCCGGTAGGACACTGCCGTTGTAACCCTTGAGCAAGGTACTTAACCTGCATGGCTTCAGTATATATCCAGCTGTATAAATGGATGAAGTGCAAAAATGTAAATGCCACGTAAAAAGTTGTGCAAGTCGCTCTGGATAAGTGTCTGCTAAATGCCTGTAATGTAAGGTAATGCAAAGTAAGTTCCTCCACTCACTATGAGGTGACACGCAACTACAAAAAAAACACAAAGAAACAACTCAAGCACACTGTAGAATTAACCCTCATTTGCACTGAAACTGGGTCTTATCAGTCGTTTGTGTAAGCTGGGGAGTGATCATGGTTCAGGTTCTGTACACACAGGTATAACTCCCTTTGCTTTTCCTCACTTCTGCAGTGCAAATTTTAATTCCAGGGCAATGGTGTCCACTTCTTTATGGAAACACATCTACTCTTGCGACGTTTGCTTAAAATCCTTTTTCAAACGGACAGGAGTAAAATTAAAGCAGGCACAAATAAAAATGAAAAGTAGGCAACTATTAAGAAAATTAGACTCTTAGGATCATTTGAGACTTCCATAGCCATAGCAAATGATCAATTTCTAATAAAAATTGAAAGTCTAATAGCAGTATTTCCAAGCTATAAAAAGGCCTGTGGATATGAGCACTGGAAATAATTTATGATCCATCATAGACCTTAGAGAACCACATAGTAGACACCACCACTAGTCTGGGATTAGGACTGGGACTGGCATGAAAGCATATCCAAAACATGATTTGAAATTATTACGCAGACCGTAAATTCCGTTTCGACTGGCACACAGTCTCTGAATCAAGGACTACAGATCAGCAGCTCAAAAGAAAATGCCCTATTGTTTTCTTTTTTTTTTACCCTGCTAATTTCAGCAGTGAACACACTGGGTCTCGGCAAAGCCATCTCTCACCTGAAGAAGGGCCTGTGTAGAAGCAGCTTGAACACAAAGGGCGAGGAGATCTGTCAAGCAGAAACAGAGCACAGTCAGCCCCTCTGATAAACACTCCGGTTGCCATGCAAAAGAATAAACGCTGCAACGTTTCCATGGAGACCGCGAGACCGCCTCGTCCCGTACCTGATACGGCAGGTTGGCCACGCAGACGTCAAAGAAGGGAAGCTCCGCCTTCAGCACGTCCCCCACCAGGATCTGCAGCTTTGTCTGCATCGGCCTACGAAAGGAGGACCGCCAGAGTCAACCTGGGGATGCATCTCCGCTGACGCGTCTGTGCGTGTGCGTGCACGTGTGTGTGTGTGTGTGTGTGTGTGTGAGAGACCCGGCTTTAAACATCTGCCAGTTCATTAACATGTTTATTTCTACCATTCTGTCCTGAGCCGGACAGTCTTCCCTCCACCCCCCCTCCCCTGCCCCCCGCCCTCCATTTTCCCCTCATAAATCCAACGTCTCAGTATCAGGTTTTTCATGTCTTGTATTTTGGAGGATGAAGAATGTGCTTATGGAAAAACATACCGCCTTGTAAATCTCCCATGTGATCTACTGTATATTCCTGTATTATTTTGTTGACTATAGTAGGAAATGGCACTATGTTAGAAACTGGCTGTACAAGGCTTACGTGCACTGTACTCTCTTCTGGAGTTCAGCTACCAGCCTGGTGTCCAGCTCGCAAGCAACAACCTTTGAACAGTGAAGGGACAAAAACCGTAATGTCAGCAGTTCACACAGTCACCATTTAAATACCAGCCTTCCAAAACCCAAAAACTGCTAAAATCTTTAATGAGTGGACTTCCAGTCACCTTCCAGTCACCCCCCAACTGGTCTAAAATTCCTTAAGGTACAATGAATAACAGCTACTAATATTTCACCTGTTGGTAGCAGTTTTGCATAGTTTAACCTCCTGACTGATTTTACTGTGTAATCACCTTCTTGGCCTTCTCCAGAAGTTTGACTGTCATGTTACCAGTTCCTGGTCCGACCTCCAGCACCACATCTGTCGGCCTAAGAGCTGCCTGCAAAGATCATTGTAATTATCAATATTTTAAGCGAGAAAGGTTCAAATGGAGAATCACCCTGTACCCTCATTTTACTGTGGTCATAAAGTATGTGCTAAGTACTACAGTGCTGTATGTACCTATACGTATCAAACGTCATCGCCATCGTCATCAACGTCATCGAAATCAAGAGATCAATATTTGCTTACCTTCTCAATAATGCCATTGACAACCAGTGGGTTTTTCAAAATGTGCTGCCCAATTCCAGTGTTGAACATTATACCTTGTGAAAAGTAAAGAGAGGGAAAAAACACATTGAAGTGATAAACCTCATATATCAAGGCTTGTTAGGTAATTTCACATATATTGCCATTGCTAGCCACAACTGAAACGCGTCAACAACGGCGCGCAGTAAATAACCAATATTTCGTTGGGATGGCTTCACTCTCCACTCAAGCTATCAGGACTGTGAGTTCATTAATACTAGAAACATAAGCCACCACTGAGCAATGATACTTGCACGCAACTTGAGTATCTTTTTAGCTACAGTAACTAGCAAACTAACAATGACATTGCTGTATTGAGTGGCATATGCATCTAACAAACAAAAGGTGTCAAAATTACGTTTTCGAATAATATTTCCCAAGCTAAGTAGGGAGTTGGACAAAATAACGGAAACACCACATGGATAGCGTTATAGCAGCTATATAACAGGTCTGACAATCAACACTCTGATGCGCAGTTTAACATGAGATAGCTCGTCCAAAAAGCCTGAATTGCCAGCGCCGAACTACAGTAGCATCGGCACAAAAACTACTAAATTATTTAGTGCGACAACGGGGGGAATCATGACGACATCTGCCGAACACGAAAGAATAGTGGTCGCAAGTCAAATTTTATTTTAGTAAGGGCAACCTAGCTCAACCTTTCTGTGACGCTATGGAGCGCTGTTTAAAGCACGTTTCAACCTATTTCATTCCTTAAAAAACTGGAGGCTTCTCGTCTGAATGGGCCAATATTCCGCTACAGTTATTAAATTGTATGACAGCATTCCAAGAGGGGGTGAAGCTGTTTTGAAGGCGAATTGGGTGACTCTGCCCCTTGAGTTACTTTATATTCATACATTGTAGTTGTTGTAGCATATGTTGTAGTTGTTTCCATCATTTTGTACAGATCCTTAAGTAGGCTAGCCTACTGAACTTAGTTCAAATCCAGATATAGCTTCGTAGAATGTAGCCAATCACTAACTCGACTGGAGCTGCAGGTGATGTACAGTATGACTGTACATGAATTAACGGACAATTCGGTAAAACAGAACTAACGGAAAATTCGGTAAATAACAAACTAAACACGGTAAGCTAACTAGCTGGCAGGCTGCACACCTAAATCAAACGACCATCAAGTCATTTTAAAACAAACCTTGACTTTTAACTTCCTGGTGTTGTCTGCTTTTCTTTTCGGTTTTGACTTTCGGCATTGTGAAATCTTTAGGTATTTTTCAAATGCGTTTGTTTAGTTGATTTTCAAAGTATCTAGCTAGCTTGCTAACCAGGCTGTAGAGAACCCTACGGCGTTACTAACATGTGCTTCTAAAGCGGTGAATTTAAGGTTTTAACTTCCGGTTTGGTAAACGAGAAACAATTTCAAAATAAAAGCACAATGCGACTACATAGTTTAACGATTTAACAGTGCAAGAACGAAGAAAATGGTTCAAGTAATGTGAACATTGTTGTAAAGAAAACGTATAGTGAAATAAAAATTAGCTATTACTGGGAAAAAAAAACTTTTTGATTTTTGTCTAATTTAAATGGACTATTCAGAAATATATCAACCTCACTTATTTCCTATGTTAAGCAGCGCCAAAATGTTTCTACGTAGGCTACAAACGGTGCCCCACAGCAAGCAGCAAGCGTTAAAAACTTGCACACTCAAATATAGGTTAAATGGCATATTAAGAGCCTGTAAGAGAAATGTATCCAATCAAACCATTTGAACATCACAGAGCAGAAAATTTGGAAACAAGACAGGACATATAAAGTTTTAGCATTTTATATTTTGTATTTTGCCATTTTCCCACTGAACACACATTTTTCATCATAAATATATTCAAACTTACAGTACTTCAGCGTTGTTGTTAAATAAACCTGATTTCCTGTTCATCTGAAACAAAAAAAAATGACATTTAGAAAATTGTATCACTTTTTGGACAAGGCTATTGTCTTATTGTCTAATATATTTTGTTATTTGTTTCACTGAAACACATTTTTCATCATAAACACCTTCAAACACTTTTCTGTTCACTGTTATCAACCAGGTTGTTAGATAACGTGATTTACTGTATAGTCAAATCAAAAATTACATTTTCATAATTTTTTCATTTTCTTATCTTTTTGGACAATATTCTTTAATAATTTCAAGTTGTTCCACTGAACACACATTTTTCATCAAAAATATGATCAAATTTGTTTCTAATCACTTACACCACTGTATTTGCTACATAAATGTGATATCCTGTTCATCTGAATCAAAAAAATGATCTTAAGGTAAGGTTTAATTTTTCAATCCAATTTTTCATAAATGAGGCCCCAGAAAAATTACAATAGGGTGCTTGGCACCCTAAAACAGTCCACCACAATGATGAGTGATGAGTCTTGCAACCTTATATACCACTATACTTTCTGAATTTTAAGACGTGCTTAAATAATGCATTGTTAGTTGGAGTGTAGAGAGGTTATAACATATGCTGTTCCTTTTCCCCACAAGAAAACGCGCACTTACCGTTGCCGGATGAATGCGCGCGTCTGAGGTGTCTAGCAGCCAATCAAAAACTTTGCTTTGAGCAAGTAGAGAAACGCTGCGCGGCAGATAGCGGTACCGGTAGCGGTGCGCGAGGAGGAGTTCGGAGATATGAAACAGGGTGGTCCCACATTGATGCCAATGAGCGCTGACTCCAATTTCTCTGACGTCAGAGGCATGTACATGAGAGGGAATGTTAAAAGCCTTCTGCGGGTCCCGTCTTCCCTCCCCGCTGTCCTCCGCGAGGCGAGTTGGACCTCCCGTCCCGGATCCTGCTTGGCTTTAGGTGTCGTGTCTTCTGCGCTAAGAGCGCTATTCCTTCAAAAACCATGGCCTCCTTCAGAGCACTGATGATGAAGTTATGCAGAAACCCGCAAGAGCAACAGCGCGTGCGTAGACTTCACTTGTCATCAACAAGGTAAAAAAATGCTGCTATTATTATTATTAGTAGTAGTAGTCGTATTGATGTTGTTGTTGTTGCTGTATTTGACCTAATCTTTGATATGTATATAGCGTAATTGTTAGTTTGCAAATGCGCTTTACATGTTTTATGTATCACTGCATGGTACAGATCTCGCAAGTTGCCTGCCTCAGAATTGCCTGCCTAATTTCTTGCCGATATTTTCTGATTTGCTTCCACAATTCAGTAACACTTGGGATTTAATACATGTCCACAATTTGCACCTTTTAAAAATTAGTAACGTTGCCAAGCTAGGTATTGTTGCTTACAGTTACCGTTTTAATTTCGTTTGCATTCGAAAACAACGCGGGGAGTTGAATCAGTGTCTGAAGAGATACACAATTTTTATTTAATTGTGTGAAATTGGGATTGTAATACGGATTAGGTGCGGTTCCTAAATTATATTATCAGCAAACTCTCGTGTCCTCCTAGAGGTGACAGCCGTTCGTTACAGCACGCCTCCAGGCTGACGAAATCCCGCATAATACTTGCGTGACTTTACCTTCCATCTGCGCTCTGCTACTGTCTTCTAACCTTAGATGGATTTTTTTCCCATGTAGCTTTTTATCTCCAAACATCTACATTAACGGACAAGCAAGAAACCCTGGTAGTCAAGTCAGATTCCACTTTTCCCTAAGTCAAAGAGGGGGTTATATCATAAACACACTCAACTATATTTACTACCCTGCTGTTACATAAGCAAGTACCATTTCTGCTTATTGAACATGAACAGTACTGTATCTGACTCAAGAGCGTTCCTCCCCATTGGCTGCATGTTTGCTAATGTGACTGCATGTTTTGTTTTGCTTGGATAATTAATCTACTTACTGCTCTCATAGTTGGAGTTAGAGGTATGTTTTGATGGGACCCCCATGTTTTTAACTGATACTTAGAAAGCCTTATTGTGCTGATCTATCAAAGTGGGGAGGCCTGTATGCTTTTTGTCCCGTATTTTGATTGAAACTTCTAAGTAGCAACAGTAAAATGTTTTCACCATTGATGCAGGTGCAGTCCACAGCAGTAGCTCATCACTGAATAAAAAGTGTCCGGTCAGATAAATGATTGGGCTAAATGTAATAAGAGCAGGAGTTGCTATGACATCCCCAGACAGACAGGCCCTCGTTGCTCACTCCTGTGCAGTGCATTGTGGGCAATATGTCAGGATGGATTTTTTTGGAACATGACCTTAGCCTCTCGTGCTCCTCTGCCCTGTCCTCCCGACCCCTCAGACAGGAAGCGGTGGTGATCTCCGGCAGGAAGCTGGCGCGGCAGGTCCGGCAGGAGGCCCAGGCGGAGGTGGAGGAGTGGGTTTCGGCGGGGAACCGGCGCCCGCACCTCAGCGTGGTCCTGGTGGGGGACGACCCGGCCAGCCACTCCTACGTCCTCAACAAAGCCCGCGCCGCCGCCGCCGTGGGTGCGCCTCGCCCGCACACCCCCATCACATGACCACCCGTGCACCCCATCACATGACTGCCCGCGCATCCAGGCCCCAGACATGCGCCCACATTCCGACCTTAATCCTCCCATTTGCTGCATTTCACCATCAAACCGCCATGAATCAATTCAGAGTCTGTACATTAAGCACAGGAAATCCTTCAGCCTATGAGTGAATCTGCACATCCATCCTCAGTGTTACTGGCAATCCACCTCCTGTTCTCAGTGTTACTGTCAATGCACCTCCTGCTCTCAGTGTTACTGTCAATGCACCTCCTGCTCTCAGTGTTACTGTCAATGCACCTCCTGCTCTCAGTGTTACTGTCAATGCACCTCCTGCTTACGAGCGCAGCGGTAATGGCAGGACATGTTGCCATAGTGATGCCTCACCGACCCCGCCCCTTCCTCCTCCCCCTCCAGGCATCAGCAGTGAGACCATCCTGAAGCCGCCCAGCACCTCCGAGCTGGAGCTCATGGATCTGATCCAAAGACTCAACGCTGACGACAGAGTGGACGGGCTGCTGGTCCAGCTGCCTCTGCCAGGTAGGGAGGAGGTGGGGTTCACCTGGGCGCCAGGTAAGGGCGGGGCTGGGGGGGGAGGGGGCGGGTGCCATATACTGCCATGAGAAATACACACATACATATACCGTATATGACATTTAAAAAATGAATTCTGTATGTTGAAAATGTCATGAATTCAGCTGTAAATTGTGCAGATCACATAGACGAGCGGAGCGTGTGCAACGCCGTGATCCCAGAGAAGGACGTGGACGGCTTCCACGTGGTCAACGTGGGGCGCATGTGCCTGGACCAGTCCGCCATGCTGCCCGCCACTCCCTGGGGGGTCTGGGAGATCATCAAACGCACAGGTGACCCCCCACCCCCCGTCACCTCCTTCCCTCATACTCCAGTCATGGAGCGGGCACAGTATCTGCAGGTTTAACTCCAGTCCTGGAGGGGGCACTGTGTATGCAGGTTTAACTCCAGTCCTGGAGGGGGCACTGTGTTGGCAGGTTTAACTCCAGTCCTGGAGGGGGCACTGTGTTGGCAGGTTTAACTCCAGTCCTGGAGGGGGTGCTATGTCTGCAGGTACTTGCAGTTGCCTTTCAATCAGCAGTCATTTTAGGCTTTTACCTGACACTCTTACCCACCACACTTAGCTGAAATTTTTAGCATTCGATCCGTGTGGTTATTGACCCAGCTGGTTATTTTAGTGAAGCAGTGCTAGCAGAGTACAACAGCAGTTCTCCACCTGGGACTGACACTGGCAGGTCAGCAATGGAGACTGAAGAGGTTTTTTTTGTGTTCTCCCGCCCCCCCAGGTATTCCCACGCTGGGCAGGAACGTGGTGGTCGCGGGCCGGTCCAAGAACGTGGGCATGCCGATTGCCATGCTGCTGCACACCGACGGGCAACATGAGAGGCCAGGGGGTACAGGAGGAGTGTTCGCCCGATTTGGAGCTCAGTGCCAGTCTAATTAGTCAAGTCGTTGAGCGGAAAATCCGACAGACGAACTGGGAGACACTCGGGATGTTATGGGAACAGTTCTCAGTTCTTGACTAATTTCAAAGTGGCGATGTAGGTAACCATGGCAACCCGAAAGGACTGTTTTTTTGGAGGGTCGGGCATTAACCCCTTTCTCTGCTGGCTGGCCCTGCAGGTGATGCCACTGTCACCATCTCCCACCGCTACACCCCCAGGGACCAGCTCAGACGACACACCAAGATGGCCGACATCGTCATTGCCGCTGCAGGTGGGGCAGTACTCTCTCCACGCACACGTGCGTGACATCGTTTCCGTGACCCTTTATGCGATCAGTCGTGTGGTGTGCTTTCCATTGCCCGTGCTTTGCCTGGGATCCTCTTCAGCTGATTTCTACACAATATTTTGCACAGCATACACAGCACTTCTTCCTGTATACCGCCTTTTGAATTATGTATAATATCTGTGCGCTGAATGTTGTGGCTTAGTATTGTGGGATATGAAACCAATCAAATCTTCCCATGACCTATTATACAAGAGTATTACTTCTACTGTTATGATACTACTGGTACTACTAATACTGCTACTACCACTACTGTTAATACTGCTACCATTACTACTACTACTGCTACTGCTGCTATTTTCTCTTTTCTTTTTCCTCCCATATCTCCATTTTGGCATTCCATAATCTCTCTGTCTGTCCCTCTCTCTCCCGCCCCCACCAGGGATCCCCAACCTGATTACTGCTGACATGATCAAGGAGGGGGCGGCGGTCATTGACGTGGGGATCAACAGGGTGCCGGACCCTGTGACCGGCAGGGACAGGCTGGTGGGCGACGTGGACTTTGAAGGTGAGGAGGAGGAGGGAGGAGGAAGGTTCTGGTGACGGAACAGACAAAAGCAGATCCTTACAGACTCTGCAAGATGCACAACTTTCAGAACCCTTACAGACAACTATCACTTTCTTGCAGATTGCACAATTTTAAAAGAAACAGCCATTTTCAACCAAAAATTCAAATTTCTCAAGTCACTTAATGAAACATTTTGGTTGATGATCCGCTTAAATGATTGTTCCCCTACCCATCAACCCTAGGGAGAGCAGAAGGGGTGTTTTTTATTTTATTTTTTAGCACAGGTTACTCAGTGAGACCCTTGTTTGCCCCCCCCCCCCCCCCCCCCAGGAGTGCGTCAGAAGGCCGGCTTCATCACCCCGGTGCCAGGGGGCGTGGGCCCCATGACCGTGGCCATGCTGATGAAGAACACCGTCAAGGCGGCGCGGAGCCAGCTTCTGTCCGCCGAAGAGCGGGTGCGCGCGGCGGCGTTCTCCTAACCGCCCCCCCCCCCCCCGTCCCTCCCGCCCGCCCGCCACTCATTCCGCGACCTTTTCACCGATTGGTCCCTTCCTACTCGAGGCACCCGCCTCCACAACATGCAATAACGCACTGCCAATCAACATGGCCCCAGGACTTGAATTCGATATAACCTCTTTAGATATTGTCCCGACTTAACCATCCATACAAGACGAAACTTACTGTCTGTTGTCTGTAAAACATTTAAGGACAGTTAGTGCTGAAAGAGGAGGAACTCAATGTTGTCGAGGAGTAAGATGTACGATTACAGCCTTACAAAACAGAATTTCACCAAACAGTCTTTCTGGCGCCTTCCATAAATTAGTCAAAAAGTAGTTTGGTTCGTTGCATCTATTTTATGAGCCTTTCCTGCGGCAATTTTGTACTATGAGGTAGAACTATAATAATAAGAGTGTATTTTATTTTAAACATGTTTTTGATCTCCTGTTATGCTGTAAAAACCTGTCTGGATCACCAGCTGTTTGAGTCGCTTCACATGCAAGCACACACACACACACACACACACACACAGGCAGGCATGCACATAAACATGTGCGCACACACACACACACACACACAAACAGTGCGCATACACATTCTGACAAACACACGCAAATAGCGCGCAGACACACATACATACACACATACACACGCAGTGCGCAGACACACACACATACACACACACAGTGCGCAGACACACACACACACATACAAACGCAGTGCAAGTTCTTTCTCTTAATATTTATTTATATGCTGTACATAAAATACGAGGAAAGAATAAAATAGCAGTCCAAACTGGTTTTGGATCCACAGTACGTACAGTGAAACTGTACAGAAAGCACACTCTGGTACTGGAGCGTTGTACTAACAGCCAGGAAAAGACAGACGACGTTATGAAGAGGACAGACAGGAGAGCAAGAGATCGAAACTTTTTTTTTCTTCCTTACATCTTTCAAATAAATACAGGAAATCCAAATCTGAGCAGCAAACCGACTTGTCGTTTTGGTTTTCGTCAGTTCGTAACCATGGCAACGGGTGAAGGTGCATTTTTTTGTTCCCCCCCGCTCTAAAATCCCTCTTTATGTATAACCGCTGCGGTGTAGCTTCAAACATTCCCCTGTAAATGAAAGAAATGCACAAAAAAAGGTCCCTCGTTGGATTTGTTCTCCTCCGTGGATGTTGATGTTGATGTGGAATGTAACAGGTGGAAACGTGAGGCCGGGGGGGGGGGGGGGCGCCGTTGCATCCACACACGGAAAAGAAGAACGTCGGAATTCCTTCCGTCGGGAATACTGCTGTTTCGCTCGGTGCCGAATGAGTCACGCGGTCCGATGGGAAACCTGGCTACGATGCGGCTAATTTCATCCCAAATTTACAGTCACTGTAGGGTCGCAGCGTGCTCTTCATAATGGAGTAGTTCCCTTTATTTAACCATTCTGCCGTCTCGCCCCACGCCAAGAACGCAAGTCCGCACTCACTCACTCCCAGAAAGCACACAATATTTCACCCCTAGTAGAAACGTTTGAAAAATATTTTGTTTTTTTTTTCCTTTTTACATTTCTAAAAAATTGTATTGTGTGCCAGTAATTACAAAGGGACAGTAGGTAACGTGGGGGGTCTGTGCTGGGTGTTCCCATATGAGGAGTGACGTGTAAAATATTACTCTTGTTTGTGTTCTGTGGTGCGCGTGTGTGTGTGTGTATGTGAGTGCATGTGTGTGTGTGTTTGTGCGTGTGTGTGTGTGTCCATGTGAGTGTGTGTTTGAGTGTGTGTGTGCGCGTGAGTCTGTGTGTGCATGCGTGTGTGTGTGTATGTGAGTGTGTGTTTGAGTGTGTGTGTGTGTGCATGTGAGTGTGTGCGTGTTTGAGTGTGTGTGCATGTGTGTGTGTGCATTTGAGTGTGTGTGCATGTAAGTGTGTGTGCGTGTGTGTGTGTGTTTGAGTGTGTGTGTGTGTGCTTGAGTGTGTGTGTGTGTGCATGTGAGTGTGTGCGTGTTTGAGTGTGTGTGCATGTGTGCGTGTGTGTTTGAGTGTGTGTGCATGTGTGTGCGTGTGTGTGTGTGTGTTTGAGTGTGTGTTTGAGTGTGTGCGTGTGTGTGTGTGTTTGAGTGTGTGTGCATGTGTGTGTGTGTTTGAGTGTGTGTGCATGTGTGTGTGTGCATGTGTGTGTGTTTGAGTGTGTGTGCGTGTGTGTGCATGTGTGTGTGTTTGAGTGTGTGTGCGTGTGTGTGCATGTGTGTGTGTTTGAGTGTGTGTGTGTGTGTGTGTGTGCGTGAGCTCCAAACTTCCTCATTTCTGTCCCTCTGTCAGGAACAGCACTCCTTCCCCTCAGCAGAAAGGGGCTTGTTTGGAGGCGTTTCTGCCACAGAACCCATTACAGAAGCATCTAGAATCTATAAAAGCTCCCAGAATACATCAGAGCACAGCTCTGTGTCTGAGCTCAAGATCAAAATGTTAAAATGCAGCGGGCACTCACAGGAAGAGGGTAAAAGTGAAGTGTTTCCCATCTGCTTAAGAGGAGCAGGACCTGTTCCCTTTGCTAGCTAGTCCTGCGTGTGTGTGGGTATGTGAGTGTGTATGTGGGTATGTATGTGTGTATGTGTGTGTATGTGGGTATGTGAGTGTGTATGTGGGTATATTTGGGTATGTGTGTGTGTGTGTATGTGGCTATGTACGTGTGTGTGTGTGTGTGTGTGTGTGTGTTCCAGTCAGTGGTGCAGGTGGGAGAGAGCTGTGTGCCTGACAGACTGATTGTCAATGCTGTGATTTCTATACCCCTCAGTGATTCTGCTACAGAGTGAAGCTTAATAATAATACTGCACTTATGCACTGATGGGTAAATACATGATCATTGGTCCATAAAATGGCTATTTTACACAGGCCTGGAACAGAAAAACGCTACATTGTTTAAATATATTAAACCTGAAGGATCCACCACCTTATAAATCTACATAAATAATTATCAACTGTAGATTCCTACTCCATGACATGTACATAATCTTTACATTATCTACACTATGCACTTTTAAAATTTTTAAATCTTTTGCAAAGACTTTGCGTGTTTAAGCGAAGTTATATTCATTTTCCTATGAACACATTCAATTCCTCGTTTTCAGCTTATTTTCAGTGGGAGTCTGGGTCCAACATTTCCAAATGTTTATCAGCGTGGGATATTTAATGCCACAGGTATGAAAAAATAAAACCGAACAAACATTAATACCATTCCAGTGTTAACACTTTACAGAAACAAAATACTGTACAAGTCTAATTTCTAATGGTTACTTATGATTTTTAAGAACATTACATCCTCGAAAATAAACCTGAAAAAAGGCATTCAAGGAATGCCACATTAAAAAAATGATATTCAGTTACATCCTGGGTGCTCCCAATCATCTATAAAAATCAATAGATGTCTGCCTTGCTAAGGTCATCTGTGCTCTAGAACTTTCTTCAGATGCCTATGAATCTATGCGTTCAGAGTTCAAAGTTCAAACTCCTGTACAACAGCACAAAGGAAGTGTTGGACACGGGCTCATCCACTTAATATGCACGCCCACCAACTGCCACATTTTTTGGCACGTTACCATGACATTTTTCAAATCCTGATAGTGAAGAAATGTACACGCGTGTGCACGGACGCACACATACCCTGCAATAAATAACAGCTATCATGCACTACAAGATAACGATGTGTAGCAACATGAGATGGTAACGAGATCCTCCACTATAAACTTAGTGCAAAAACAATGAGGTTATACAGTTCAGCTACTACAGCTTTTCTGAAAATGATTTTGGCGATTGGTCAAGGTATGTCGTTTTTTTTCCCCAAGTCTACACTACATAATTAATTATACTGCATTTGCTTGGTGCTACCACAAGGGGGTGCTAAGGTTGGAGGGTGGAGTTCGGCATGGATTTTTACATTAAAATTTTTTTTTTTTACAATGGTCATCCAGAGGCCAGACACCAACCCCAAACCCCTCCCCCAAAATGTTTAAATCCCTCCCCCCCCCGGATCTTCACAGCCACTCCTGTCTTCCTCCCTTCTTCCTCTTTCTTTCTTTAGCTCCATCCATCATGCAAGAAAGAGGGAGCAGAGAATACCACCAATGACGTGAAAAAAGGTGGATTTCCTCTCTCAGGAGAGGAGTGCAGACAGTCTACGCCAGGAGACAAGAGGCTGAGGGGTTCTCCAGCATTGTGCCAAACAGGCAGGCGGCTCGAGGAGTCGGTGAAGGACAGGAGCTGCGTGATCCACCACCAGATTCACATTTGTGATCCAACATAAGATTCAGATACGTCATCCACCATTAGATTCACATTTGTGATCCACCATAAGAGTCAGATTCGTCATCCACCATTAGATTCAGATTTGTGATCCACCGTAAGATTCACATTTGTGACCCAACATAAGATTCACATTCGTGAACCACCATAAGATTCACATTCGTGATCCAACATAAGATTCAAATTCATCACCCACCATAAGATTCACATTCGTCATCCACCATAAGATTCACATTCATAATCCTCTATAAGATTCGGATTCATGATCCACCATAAGATTCAGATTCACCATCCACCATAAGATTCGGATTCGTGATCCACTGTAAGACTCGGATTCGAGATCCACCACAAGAGATTCAGAGGTAATGCATGCAAAACAGCCAGATAAAGGGATTGTTGCCATGTTAGAGAATTGTGCACGTTTCAGAATTGTGTCACATTTTTACATCTGTACATTTGAAAGCGATTTAAACGAGTTGACCCCAGATTAAGTCCCAGATCAATGAATGTCATTTCAATCTTAATCTTTGGGGGGAAAAAACCAGAATGTTTAAAAAATTGAAAGTAAAATTAAATGAAATAAAATCCGGAACAGAAGATAAGGCCCCTGGTGACCGGCAGGCCATGCTGGAAAAATCTGTGTTCCATTTGTGAACGTATGTGAGGCTCGTTATTGCCGTATGCTACTGTACAGCAAGGCCCGGGGGGGAGCGGCTGGGGGCTGGGGGGGTCAGGGAGGAGGGGCAGGGGGACGATGGGGAGGGGCAGGGGGACGATGGGGAGGGCGGGTGAAGGGGAGGAGGGGCAGGGGGACGATGGGGAGGGCGGGTGAAGGGGAGGAGGGGCAGGGGGACAATGGGGAGGGCGGGTGAAGGGGAGGAGGGGCAGGGGGACGATGGGGAGGGCGGGTGAAGGGGAGGAGGGGCAGGGGGACGATGGGGAGGGCGGGTGAAGGGGAGGAGGGGCAGGGGGACGATGGGGAGGGCGGATGAAGGGGAGGAGGGGCAGGGGGACGATGGGGAGGGCGGGTGAAGGGGGGAGGGGCAGGGGCGGGGCAGGGGGGCGGGCCTTGCTGCGAGGTGCAGCTCAGAGCAGCAGAAATAACCGGCGAGAAACAAAACGATGGTGAAGAAACAGTCTGCCACGCCCTGCCCCGCCCATTCCAGCTCGGGCCCCGCCCCGGCCCCGCCCTTCTGCACAGCCCAGGGGCAAAGGAGGCACATATTTACAGGTACAGTCCTCTCACCTGCAGGAGAAACAGTAAAAACAGCCGCAGCGTCCCCCCGCCGCCTCCCCTGCAGCGACACAACCACCGCGGCATTGTTAAGGCTTGGATTAGTTCACTTTCCCTTAAGAGCTTTTAAAATGTTTTAAAAATGTATTTGGGGGCGGAGGTTCGGGTGGGGGGGGGTGGCTGTGAGGGGAGGTGTGAGAGGTTGTACTCCAGCGACTCTCAGTGGGTAAAAGCCATGAAGGAAACCGTGTTTTTAAATCGGGTGGTTTTTTAAAAAGATGAGGTTTGTAGCACCGTATGTTTGTTCTCATGGGCGCTCTTCTCTCCTCTTCCTCCTCATCCTCTCCCTCCTCCTCCTCCTCCTCCTCCTCCACCTCTCCCTCCCTTTCGTCTCTGGCTTTGAGGGGGCGGAGCCAACACCTCCCACACTGCCCGCCCCTCCTACCTCCTCCTCCTCCTCCTCTTTGGCCCCGTTGCCGTGGATACGCGGGGTGGGGGGCGGGGCCTACTTGGGGCTGAGGGCCCCGGGCTCCAGCTTGGCGCCGGCGCCCCCGCGGCCCCAGCAGCTGGCGGCGATGCTCATGCTGCGCTGGCAGCGCTCGGCCCGGTCCCGCTCGCTCTCCGACTGGCTCTGCGCGCGCTCGGGGCGGCCGTGGGCGTGGCCGGGGGCGGGGCCCCCCGTGGGCGAGGTGGGCCCCGGCTGCGAGGAGATGGTGCGCAGCAGGTGGTTCCTCTTGCGCAGGAAGTCGGCGTTGGTGCCCAGGCCGAAGCTGCCCTTGCGCAGGACCATGCGGCTGCTGCTGCTGGTCTTGGCCGGACCTGAGCGGTGGCTGTACTCCAGCTGGGACAGGTGTGACGCGTACCCGTCTGTGATAAACTGAGAGAGGGGGAGAGAGAGAGGGGGAAGGGGGGAGGGACAGAGAGAGGGGGAGAGGGGGAGCGGGAGAGGGACAGAGAGAGGGGGAGAGGGGGAGAGGGGGAGCGGGAGAGAGAGAGGGGGAGAGAGAGGGAGGGGGGGAGAGAGAGAGGTGGAGAAGGAGGAGGGAGGGAGGGGGAAGGGAGAGTGAGGGGGTAGAGAGAGAGATGGGGAGAGAAGAGAGAGGGAGAAGTAGAGAGAGACGAAAAGAAGAGAGGGAGAGAAAAGAAAGGGAAAGAGAAAAGGAAAAAGAGAAGGTAAAGACAGGGGAAAGACAGGGGGCAGTGTGGAAAGGATTTAAACATTTGTCAGTTCTCTGACTGTCCAGATGCCACGCAGGCTGGGGAGGACGTGGATGGGGGGGGGGGTTGGGGGGCAGTACCTGGCACTGGTGCTGCATCTTCTTGGTGGGCCGGCCCACGATGTAGATTTGCGAGGGGGGCAGGCCGATGGCGGTGTACACCGAAATGTCCTTAGTGGACCCGTACGCCGCGAAAATCTTCATGTGCGCCTGAAGGGACAGGGAGGGGGAGGGGGAGGGGGAGGGGTTAGTTACTGCTCCGCCCACTTTCGGCCACGATACTCCTAAATAAAACCTGCATGTGCATCTTTCTGTCACTTAGCAGATCTGTTCTCATCCAGTTCCTGGAAAACTGTAAAAATTACAACTTCACCCAACACAGCCACTTACAGATCTGGCTGACAGCCCAAATTTACAGGCTGCCTTTAATACTGGCTGTAAGTTACTGTAAAGCACCCCTATAGCTCCCTAATGCTAGGCACACTAGCATACAGATCATCACATACAAGTATTTAGATTTTTTTTTTGCAAACCTGGGAAATTTTGCATTCAAACATACTGAGCTAATTAGTCAGTAAAACCGGGAATAAAAGTGAGGAAGACTTGTGATGATAAAGCAGTGTTTAGAATCAGATGCAGTCAGGTCTGTGACCGTGTATGAATTGGCCTTTTAGGAAGTGAATGTTTGAGATTTTGATCTGCAGGAGCACCACTGGTTTGAGGGTCATTTTTAAACACAAAAACAAGGGCTTAGTGTACATTAAAGTCCTAAAGCAGTGGTGTCTAATCTTATTCCAGACGGACTGGTGTGGGTACAGGTTTTTGTTTTAGCCTAGTAGTATGACCAGACTCCACCCACCCCAGACTTCGCCCACCCAGGCCCCGCCCCTCTCCAAGGCCCCGTCCAGCCAAACCCCACCCTCCCCGAGGCCCCGCCCACCCCCACCTCATGGATGAGGGCCTTGAGGAAGTTGGCCTTGTGGCGCAGCGGGTCGTGCACCAGCCCGTCGCAGAAGGACACGATGCCGTGGGGGAAGTTGTGCTGAGAGAGCCAGGCCACCACACGCTGCTTCTGCATGTCCGGGCGGCCCGTCACATACACTATCAGATAGCCCAAATCCTGCCAGTGCCTGGGGGAGGGGGGGGGGGAAGAGGGGGGGAGGGAGACCGACAGAGAGAGAGAGAGAGAGAGAGAGACACACAGAGAGAGGGGAGTAAATAACCAAACCACCCAACACTCACTGTCATTCATTACAATATGTTTTATTATTTAAGAAAATGTTTATCTAATACCTATTTACTTTTACAATTATTACAATATCTATGCCTCCCGTCCATTAGTTCAAATTCATACACTACTTTTTAAAAATACATGTATGCTGCCCTTTCAAAATATTACCTTCCTGTATTTCATACCAGTGAGCATACTGAAGTGAATGAGGAACGATCCTCACGTTCTCTGTGTAGTAATTACACACCTCTCTTTCACTTCAGACGTTATTACTTCCAGAAGCTGAACCATTTCCTTGTTGGCAAATCCAGCCTACCAGGGCTCTCATGCAGCACCAGTGACCAATGAGAGGGGAGGGGCTGGCAGGGGGCGGGGTTACTGACCTGACCACATCCACGGCTCCGGCTCGGACCTTCGGGTCGCTCCCCATGATGGAGACGCTGGCGGCGAACGAGCCGTCGATGCTGAACACCACAAACTCCGTCCCCCACGGCAACACCGTCAGGTAACTGTCCGCAAAGGTGTGGTCTCCCCTGTGTGAGAAAATGAAAGAAAGAGAGAGAGAGGGGGATGTCAGTATGGATGTGACTCATGCATGCGGTCCCTGTAAATGTACTGTGCACACGTGACTCATGCATGCGGTCCGTGTAAATGTACTGTGCACACGTGACTCATGCATGCGGTCCGTGTAAATGTACTGTGCACACGTGACTCATGCATGCGGTCCGTGTAAATGTACTGTGCACACGTGACTCATGCATGCGGTCCGTGTAAATGTACTGTGCACACGTGACTCATGCATGCGGTCCGTGTAAATGTACTGTGCACACGTGACTCATGCATGCGGTCCGTGTAAATGTACTGTGCACTCATGACTCATGCATGCGGTCCGTGTAAATGTACTGTGCACTCATGACTCATGCATGCGGTCCATGTAAATGTACTGTGCACATGTGACTCATGCATGCGGTCCATGTAAATGTACTGAGCACACGTGACTCATGCATGCGGTCCGTGTAAATGTACTGAGCACACGTGAGTCGTGTTAAGCCGTGTGCAGTCTGCAGAAGCCGCACCTGACCACCAGCTTGACCGGGTACACCCCGATGCCCAGCCGCTTGTCCTCTGGGATGGAGTAGGATATTCGGCCGCTGCTATTGGTCAGCTCCGTGTCGAAGTACACCCACTCGCCCGAGGGGGGCTGAGTCATGATGTGGACGTCCACCTTGGAGAGGAAACAAAAATATGCATAAATACAGCGCTCAGCAGATATATTATGCTACATATATATATATATATATATATATATATATATATATATATATATATATATATATATATATATATATGATTATTATCACTTTCCAGCAGGCATTCTTAAGCGGAATTCAGTTGCAATTTCAATACTTGTCCAGTTTATAGTGCACATAAGTACAGTGTTCCATAGAGTTTGCCAAGTGCAATGTGACAAAGCTATGCTGTAAAATGTTTGTATGTATTCATAAGTACGTTTGTATTACATGTCATAGCTGAAGTCACAGCTACTGGGCTGAAAGTGTGAGCCTGTGTGGTCTGGATGCCTGCTCTGGAGAGAGAGGCGAATAATAAGGTATAATTGATAAAACAACTCATAAATATGAGTGAGGTAGCACATCCAAAAATAATTTAAAAATACAGATTCCTTACTTTTTAGTATTTATTTTTAGGCACACATTAGGACAACGCTGACACGTTTCGGCATTACTGCCTTCATCAGAGCATCACTGAGAGCAACACTGAAACGCATCAGCATTATTTTAATGTGTGCCTAAAAATAAATAGTAAAAAGTAAGGAATCTGTATTTTTTCATTATTTTTGGATGTGCTACCTCATTCATGTTTATAAGTTGTTTGATCAGTTAATGTATATTTGGGCTCAGCACTCCTCTTCATTTTGCTGGTTGATGCACACTTTTTTCTATTTTCAATAATAAGGTATAATTATCATATAATAGTCTGTAATATAAGTCTATAATAGTCTGTAATATAAGTCTGTAATATAATAGTCTGTAATATAAATCTATATTATAATAGTCTGTAATATACGTCTTCCATATAATAGTCTATAATATAATAGTCTGTAATATAAGTCTGTAATATAATAGTCTGTAATGTAGCAGTCTATAAGGGTCTATATGTGTATGAGATGCGGCTGTGAGGTCTGGCTGTCCCTCACCTTCTCCCCCGTCAGGGTGACCATGTCCAGCGGCCCGTACATGAAGCGCCCCACCACCACCTGCGGCCCGTCCTCCGTGAACACCGCGTCGTTCACCCGGTGATTGGCTGTTACATTCTGCACACACAGACACACGGCATGGGCACACACACGTATATAAACACACACACACGCACACACACACACACACACAGACACACGGCATGGGCACACACACGTATATAAACACACACACACACACACACACACACACACAGACACACGGCATGGGCACACACACGTATATAAACACACACACACGCACACACACACACACACACACACAGACACACGGCATGGGCACGCACACGTATATAAACACACACACAGACACACACAGACACACGGCATGGGCACACACATACACACACACACACACACAGACACACACACACACACAGACACACGGCATGGGCACGCACACGTATATAAACACACACACACACACACACACACACACACAGACACACGGCATGAGCACGCACACGTATATAAACACACACACACACACACACACACACACACACACACGGCATGGGCACACACATACACACACACACAGACACACGGCATGGGCGCACACACACGTATATAAACACACACACACACACACACACACACAGACACACGGCATGGGCACACACACGTATATAAACACATATATACACACAGACACACATGCACAGCATGGGCACACACGCACACAGACACAGACACACACACACGTGTTCTCATTATGCAATTTAAAGAATGTGATCAAGACTGCTTGTGGGTCCACAAGTGAGGACTCACCCTTATCTTGACGTGAGTCCTCTTCCTCAGCCACTTCTCGCGCGGTTTGGAAGGGGTGAACTCGGACACCTCCTTCCCATCCAGCTCCAGGATGCTTGAGTTCTCGTGCCTCATCACCTAAACCAGGGAGGGGGGGACATAAAGCCAAATCATTACTACCTAGAAAGAATTCTGCTAGCTCCTCAGACATCAAAATGGCTGACACAAATACTGTTTCTGACTCTTCACCCCCTTACTATGGAAATAATTGTGTATTAAATGACATAGAAATTGTACTCACAGTTTAAAAGATATATTTCATATAAAAACAGTGGTTCATGAATAAAAAAAAACAGCCTTTCCTGTTTAAAGTGTTAAAATAAATTCAGGTCTGGATAAGGGTTGCCGCTAATAGATAGATAGATATACTTTATTGAACCCCGTGGGGTAATTTGTCCTCTGCATTTTGACCCATCCTAGTTACTTAGGAGCAGTGGGCAGCCACTGTGCAGCGCCTGGGGACCAACTCCAGTTCTGAGGTCAGTGCCTTGGTCAAGGGCAACTGCAGGAGTGCATCTAACATGCATGTCTTTAATTTGTGGGTGTGGTTTACCAGTCAGGAACACAGTAAAATGCTCAGCGTTAAATCAACTCTTACAGATTACATATGGTCCCTGTTGGACTCCTATGTACTCTGTCAGAGTTTTATCAACACTGGCTATTCTATTGTGAAGGACACCACGTCGGTGGCGTGGGGGGGAGGGGGAGGGTTTACCTGTCGGAGCAGGAAGGACACCACGTCGGTGGCGTGGGGGGGAGGGGGAGGGTTTACCTGTCGGAGCAGGAAGGACACCACGTCGGTGGACTCCCAGTAGGAGGCGTGGAAGAGGTGGGGCAGGGCGACGGTGGGGAAGGCGGTCAGCGCATCCGGGCAGTACAGGGCGAAGTCCATGCGCTTGGTGCCCCACCAACGAGCCGCAACTGCGAGAGGCGAGACACGAGAGTCAGCCTCGATATCCAACCTGTCCCACAATGCACTGCCAGTAACACACACACACACACACCCCGGGACCAGACAGGCAGCCTGGACGGCCACCCGACGGTTACTCTATCCTTCTTTGCTAAGACTCCAGAGGCCCCCCACTGGGCAGAGACAGAGACGACAGCCTCAAGTCACAGTCCAGGACAAACCAGGGCTGCTCCTCACCATCCAAACTGCAGTTTGGCACTGTGGCCTACAGAGGGCGCCAGACCTGATAGACAGTAAAGCACACGCAAGCGTAAGAGGTGGAGGTAGGCAGGCAGTGAAGCGGCGGATGACTTGGTTAGCTGATGAATGGAATAGCTCGGGTGAACGATGGATACTGACGAGGACCTGTGGAAAGAGCGTGGCGCTGATGCAACCGTTCTCCATTCTACTGTTTGCCAAAAAAAAGTAGTGTGATCGGTTTCCATTTCTTCTTTCTTCAAGAGACCATGAAACAGTAAAAAAAGAAAGAGGAAAACACACAGGATGCTTCAGTGCAGATGAGAAAAAATTCTGGTTGTGCCAGGGTCGTCAGATGTGTACTTGGCTTATTCTGCTGTCAGATGATAGCAATAAGCACCTTCTCACAGGGCCTGTGGTCCTTATTGAAGGCTCTGTGGTCTTTACTGAAGGCCCTGTGGTCTGTACTGAAAGCTCTGTGGTCTTTACTGAAGGCCCTGTGGTCTTTACTGAAAGCTCTATGGTCTCTACTGAAGGCCCTGTGGTCTTCACTGAAGGCCCTGTGGTCTCTACTGAAGGCTCTGTGGTCTTTACTGAAGGCCCTGTGGTCTCTACTGAAGCCCCTGTGGTCTTTACTGAAGGCCCTGTGGTCTCTACTGAAGGCTCTGTGGTCTTTACTGAAGGCCCTGTGGTCTTTACTGAAAGCTCTGTGGTCTTTACTGAAGGCCCTGTGGTCTTTACTGAAAGCTCTATGGTCTCTACTGAAGGCCCTGTGGTCTTCACTGAAGGCCCTGTGGTCTCTACTGAAGGCCCTGTGGTCTCTACTGAAGCCCCTGTGGTCTTTACTGAAGGCCATGTGGTCTCTACTGAAGGCCCTGTGGTCTTTACTGAAGGCTCTGTGGTCTTTACTGAAGACCCTGTTCTTTATTGAAGGCCCTGTGGTCCTTACTGAACACCCTGTGGTCTTTACTGAAGGCCGTGTGGACTTTACTGAAGGCCCTGTGGTCTTTACTAAAGGCTCTGTGGTCTTTATTGAAGGCCCTGTGGTCTCTACTAAAGGCCCTGTGGTCTTTACTGAAGGCCCTGTGGTCTTTACTGAAAGCCGTGTGGACTGTACTGAAGGCCCTGTAGTCTTTACTAAAGGCCATGTGGTCTTTATTGAAGGCCCTGTGGTCTCTACTAAAGGCCCTGTGGTCTTCACTGAAGGCCCTGTAGTCTTTATTGAAGACCCTGTGGTCTCTACTGAAGGCCCTGTGGTCTTTACTGAAGGCACTATGGTCTTTACTGAAAGCCATGTGGTCTCTACTGAAGGCCCTGTGGTCTTTACTGAAGGCTCTGTGGTCTTTACTGAAGGCCCTGTGGTCTTTACTGAAGGTCACATAAGAAGGAGCTCAGAATAGGAAAGCAGGTAAAGAATAAACCCTGAAAAAATGAGCCATCAGGAAAAAGCATCAGACTTTCCAGAAAGATCCACGCAGGCATGGAGATCTCAGATTTCAGATGGTACTGGTGGGCACTACAGGTCTGTCTGTGCCTGAAGACCTCAACGTGTCCTTCCGTGTGCCAACCGGTTTACAAACACGAGCACACCGCCCATGGCAATCGAACACACATACTTCCTGCGTTCTCATCCAAGGCACTTTCATGAGGAGCTGTCATAAAATACACCAACACTACACAAGGTGCTGTGCGTAAAACTACTGATGTCCCAGCAAACGTCCACAAGATGCACAAACGGGTCTTTACAGTGGATAAGCAGGGTCCTGTACCCCCCCCACCTTGGGTGGGCCTGGGGGTGGGGGGGTTGGCATGGACTGGCCCCCGCAGGAGGGCGGGAGGGGGGGGGGGGGGGTGAGTTACTCAGCAGAACCACAACACAATGGGCTCACAGAGAGACATGACTGGCGTTAGCAGAGCACAGACTGCACAGAAGGAAGTGTCTCAGAAGGGAGGCGATTCGGCAGAAAGGACGCTTTTTTGATCACCGGGAGGAGACAAGGAGAGCTGACTCCCCGGAAAAGGAGGCAAGGGTGGCGTCAGAAGGAGGGGGGGTAGGGCCAAAGCAGGCCACGCCCCTCTGGAATACCTTGCTCCGCATCCAGCTGCAGGTCCGGGGACGGCAGGTTGGAGATGGGGTCGAGTCCGAAATCGGAGCCCACCGAGCTGCTCTTTTCTATCTGATCCAAGCAGCCCGCCTCCCCCGCCTCTTCCAGCCAATCGCTGCTCAGCCCGGCTTTCCGGCGGGCCTTGGGGGAGGGGCTTCTATAGGAAGACTTACTGTAGGGCAGTGCCAGCTGGGACAGCAGGCTTAGTTTTTTGGAATGGTTAAGTTGGCATGTTTGTGCTATGAGACAAAACAAACAAACAAAAATACAAAGAAAACAGAGAACAAAAGAGGGGGAAATTAAAAGGCATTAATAATCAAGGAGAAATTAATTTTTTTTAAATGTTACCAGGTTCAGCAGGTACCCAGCTGACCTGGAAACATTAGAGATGGTGCCAATGAAGCTTAAATTAAATATAAAATATTTTATCAGGGAGCTAAGCCTGCAAATGAACATGGGCAATCAGACTTTTTCAAAAATGTAACTTTTTCTTACATTTCCAAACATAACTGAACCGTAAATAAAAAGTTTAAAGTGAAATGAACCTCATAAATATTGCTGTAAACTATTCAACTCCAACTTGAAACAGCACTGACACTCAATCCATCAAAAGCAGAGGGTACCCATGAAAGAATGTGGCAAAGTTCCCGTCCTCAGTCTAGGAGACTTGCCTCTTGTCCGTTCTCTTAGTGACCAAGCGGCTCGAGAGTTGGCAGTGACCTTTATTCACCCACTCACTGGCGAGACCTTCATTTTAATGCCAAGCTGAGAAAGGTCCCCATAAAGGGGTCCACTACAGCAGCCACAGTCACCAAAAACACCGCATGCACAAACAGTGGCTCAGAACAAGGACATACCCTGTCTGGGTCAACCTGTAGGACCCCCTGACTGACATTCGTCCATTCTGATTTCCACTGTGCCACTATGTGTGTAGTATGAATCCCGCTCTGGGTCTTACACTATGTGTGTAGTATGAATCCCATTCTGGGTCTTGCACTATGTGTGTAGTATGAATCCCGCTCTGGGTCTTACACTATGTGTGTAGTATGAATCCCGCTCAGGGTCTTACACTATGTGTGTAGTATGAATCCCGCTCTGGGTCTTACACTATGTGTGTAGCTGAACTTACTGTTGGCGATGTTGGACACAGTGTAGCTGAACGTACTATTGGCGATGTTGGACCCAGTGTAGCTGAACGTACTATTGGCGATGTTAGAGACAGTGTAGCTGAACGTACTATTGGCGATGTTGGACCCAGTGTAGCTGAACGTACTATTGGCGATGTTGGACCCAGTGTAGCTGTACGTACTGTTGGCGATGTTAGAGACAGTGTAGCTGAACTTACTGTTGGCGATGTTACAGACAGTGTAGCTGAACTTACTGTTGGCGATGTTAGAGACAGTGTAGCTGAACTTACTGTTGGCGATGTTGGACACAGTGTAGCTGTACGTACTGTTGGCGATGTTAGAGACAGTGTAGCTGAACTTACTGTTGGCGATGTTACAGACAGTGTGGCTGAACTTACTGTTGGCGATGTTAGAGACAGTGTAGCTGAACTTACTGTTGGCGATGTTAGAGACAGTGTAGCTGAACTTACTGTTGGCGATGTTGGACACAGTGTAGCTGAACTTACTGTTGGCGATGTTGGACACAGTGTAGCTGAACTTACTGTTGGCAATGTTAGAGACAGTGTAGCTGAACTTACTGTTGGCGATGTTAGAGACAGTGTAGCTGAACTTACTGTTGGCGATGTTGGACACAGTGTAGCTGAACTTACTGTTGGCGATGTTAGAGACAGTGTAGCTGAACTTACTGTTGGCGATGTTGGACACAGTGTAGCTGAACTTACTGTTGGCGATGTTACAGACAGTGTAGCTGAACTTACTGTTGGCGATGTTGGACACAGTGTAGCTGAACTTACTGTTGGCGATGTTAGAGACAGTGTAGCTGAACTTACTGTTGGCGATGTTACAGACAGTGTAGCTGAACTTACTGTTGGCGATGTTGGACCCAGTGTAGCTGAACTTACTGTTGGCGATGTTGGACACAGTGTAGCTGAACTTACTGTTGGCGATGTTACAGACAGTGTAGCTGAACTTACTGTTGGCGATGTTAGAGACAGTGTAGCTGAACTTACTGTTGGCGATGTTAGAGACAGTGTAGCTGAACTTACTGTTGGCGATGTTGGACACAGTGTAGCTGAACTTACTGTTGGCGATGTTGGACACAGTGTAGCTGAACTTACTGTTGGCGATGTTGGACACAGTGTAGCTGAACTTACTGTTGGCGATGTTGGACACAGTGTAGCTGAACTTACTGTTGGCGATGTTAGAGACAGTGTAGCTGAACTTACTGTTGGCGATGTTAGAGACAGTGTAGCTGAACTTACTGTTGGCGATGTTAGAGACAGTGTAGCTGAACTTACTGTTGGCGATGTTAGAGACAGTGTAGCTGAACTTACTGTTGGCGATGTTGGACACAGTGTAGCTGAACTTACTGTTGGCGATGTTGGACACAGTGTAGCTGAACTTACTGTTGGCGATGTTGGACACAGTGTAGCTGAACTTACTGTTGGCGATGTTGGACACAGTGTAGCTGTCGGCCATTCCGGAGACCTGGCTGGCGATGCTGGCCTCGCTGGCCCGCCGCGGCCCCCGGGTGTGGGAGGCGCTCACGGGGGAGGAGGGGAACGAGCTGTCCAGGAAGACTCCGCCGTGAGCCTGAACAACGTCCGCTATTGAGCCAAGACAAGGAGACCACGTCAGGCGCACTCTCCACAGGGGGGCGAGGGAGGGATGGAGGGAGAGAGGGAGAGGAGGAAGAGGTGGGGTGGGAAGATGAGGATCACGGCTGGGGGGGTGGGGCATGATGGGACGAGGTTCGGGCTGGCGAGACGCGAAGCCCCGCCCGGATCCGATTTCCCACCCCAGCCGCGCGGGAAGGCGGGTCACGGCCGCGGTCCTGAACCCTGGCCCTGCAGAGCGGCAGAGCTGCTGGCTCTCATTTCCTCCTCAACATCAGTGACCAATCGGATGCAAGGAAGCAGGGGAGGCGAGTCAGCCGCTGCTTTAAGTGAGAGATTTCAGTGAAGCCAGAAAGCCCGGCGGCTCTCCGGACCAGGGTTCAGGACCGCTGGGTCACAGGGTCCCGCTGAATACAGCACCGCGATGGCGGCGTCTGCACCGACCGCGCGCCGCGGTTAGCGTGTTCCCCAGCGCCGCCGCGACTCTGCGGCGACCAGCGCTCTCGCGGTTCTGTCACACCATGGCGGGTTTTTGTTGACACGCTGAGCGCGGTGAGCAAATTGAACACGTGCGGCGGTGCAGGGGCGCGTGGCGGTGTTCTACACAGGGGACCTCTGCACCTCTCTCAGGGGGTGCACACACACAAACCCAAAACACGGGATATGCTGTGGAAGCACAGATCCAGGGTCAGTCGGATCTCGTTGCCATAATGGTTTGAGGTAATGATAAGAGTTTGCTTAGCTGGATTCTGGAGCAGCTCCTGGATCTACCAAGGCACATAGGGACACGCTTTTGTTTAGGCTTACACACATCCTTCCCCAGGAAAATACTCTCACAGGCTGAAGAACAGCAAAAACAACTCAACTGTAAAAATGCAGAATTGCATCTTACTTTTTTGCGCTTTTAACAGTTTTCGTGGACAAGATGGAGCTGGACACAGGCCCTGTACCATCCTGGAAGAGCCACAAACTTTCTGTTTGAGCTCCAGAGAACCGTGACATTTGAGTAACGGTGACATGAGGCCTTCATACATGGCCGAGGAGCCGTGAACAGACAGACGGAGCGAGCGAGCGAGAGGACGCAGGATTACAGGGTCGTGGGGCGACGAGGGGCGAGCGGTTCTGACGGGTCCAGGCGCGGGTCCTTCACGAAAAACGCCACAACAGCCCCTCTCCAGAAACTCTGGGGGGGGGGCAATGGCTATGGGGCAATGGCTATCACTCAAAAATGAGTGATATTGACCAATGATATTGTTCTTAATTGATGTTTATTTCCTGCCAATAAAGCATCTTGGATTACAACTTGAATTTGGATTTGAAGTTAATGATCAGTTCGGTAAGGGGAGAGGTTACTCTGTTTGATTTCGCTTTAACACCCCGCTGACGATCACAGACGAGGGGACCCCAACCTGCTCGGGACAGAACCAGCGCCAGAACTGAGAGAACCAAGGAAACAGGCAGGGGGGGCTCCAGGGTGGGGGGAGGTGGGGTTTGGGGGTGCATCATTCCCTCGTGTCTCTGCCGGGACATGTGGGATTAGGGCAGGAAGTGGTGGTGGTGGGGGGGGGGGGGGCACATGGCACATGGGACTCTGCACACAGACACACACGTGTGATATGGGGGGGTTCGGGGGGCACACGGGGGGTGGGGGGGGTGAAAAACAGGAGAGGCTACACACTCTCGGCCGCGGAGAGGGGCGCGGCCTGCCAGTTTAGGACCGGGACGGGGATGGAGGTCTCGCAGATGCCCTCCTGCTGGTAGCGCAGGGGGGGGGCCGTCCCACACTCCAGCAGGAGCTGGGGGTTGTTCTGGACCGTCTCCACTGGACGCCGGCAGGTGGGTGGGGGGCAAGAGGGAAGGGGCACCAGGGTAAGGGGGCGGGGCACCAGAGGAGGAAGGGCAGGGCAGATTGGGGGTGTGGGGGGGGCGGAACAGATTTGGGATGGGAAATAGACAAAGAACAGACATGTACCCACACAGATTACAAAACCTGAAGAGCAGGGAAAGCCCAAGAACGCTATCAGATAAGACACATCTCAGATTCCACAGAGAAATGGAGAAATATGAGATTTGGGGGGGCGGGGGGGTGTTATGGTTAGGGGACTTAGGTCAGAGCTCTTTAGAGTTGATTCTTTGGCTGCTCTTTCATCTTCATAATAAGGTAAAGATTAATGCATAACACTAACTGATAAGCATGAGTAAATATTACACACAGGAGCATGTAGATGTATCAACAAACACCAATACGATAACACAACTGCAGCAGCATGGAATATGCAGACACATGATAAACATGAACTACACTGTATACTGTGTGTTCGCTAAACATTATTTTGGCCTCTTTTAGGTTGAACTATCTAAGACACAGAGAGCCAGGGTTCCTGCAGCCAAATGTCACGACAAATCATAATCACCAGATTATTTTATATAATTCCACTTTTTTACAAGATCTGTAGCCTTTAGTGACCTTTGGTCAGGTATCTGTTTAAAGTGATTCCTCTTTGTAAATGTCCCACATCCACCTCCACCTGTCTCAGGTGTGCATGTGTGTGTGTGTGTGTGTGTGCGCGTGTGTACCTGTACGTGTTTATGTGTGTGTGTGCGTGTGTACGTGTTTGTGTGTGTGTGTGTGTGTGTGCGTGTGTGTGTGTGGTATGTTTGTGGTATGTGTGTGTATGTGTGTGTGTGTGTGTGCATGTGTGTGTATGTGTGCGTGTGTGTATGTGTGTGTGTGCGTGTGTACGTGTTTGTGTGTGTGTGTGTGTGTGTGTGTGTGTGTGTGTGCGTGCATGTGTATGTCTGTGTGGTATGCGTGCGTGTGTCTCTGTGTATCTGTCTGTGTGTGCGTGTGTGTGCGCATGCGTATGCGTGTCTGCTATGTATGTGGTATGTGTATGTGTGTGACCATAAGTGTGTGTGTGCGAGTACGTGTGTGTGTGTTGTGAGAGAGCGTGTATGTGTGTGTGTGCGTATGTGTGTGTGTGTGTTGTGAGAGAGCGTGTATGTGTGTGTGCGTATGTGTGTGTGCATATATGCACGTGTGTGTGAGGGGGGGGGGGCATTAACACACCCTCGCCCAGCAGACTCACCCAGCAGGGCGGAGTTCCCGTCCCCCAGGGGGAAGCGCTGGTAGCGGGGCACGCTGAAGGGGGGCAGCAGGTGGAACTTCTTCTCCAGCAGGGGCTCCAGGCGGCAGGCCGAGGGGTCGGCCGGGTGGAAGAGGTTGTACACCTGCTGGCACGCAGGGCGAAGCTGGGCCACTAGGGGGAGACACACAGCTCAGAGGTGCTCTGCGTCCAGGGGACATAAACAACCGCACCTCCCACGCACTCATATTCACACATCCACCTTTCTGCTGCTGCTCTGCCTGCGTTTCCGTAAGTCTGAGACGCATATGAGTCAGTCAAAAGAGTCAGCACAAAAGAGAGAAAGAGAGAGGGAGAAAAAGAAATTAAAAATAAAAAAACACCACAGAAAACAATTCTGCTGTTTCTAATAGTGTCTGAACCAAGGGAACACTGCCTTTTGACCACTGACTTCCTTTTTGTTTCGTTTTCTGCTCTAAGTTTGGGTGCGAAATCACTTTTCGTGCTTCTCAGAGTGTCGGGAGGGTTCCTCGGTTCCTCTGTACTTCCTCCTTCGCCTCCTTTGTGGGAAAGGCTTGCTTACTTTGGCACACATGCCTCCGACCAGGGATTCAGAGGCTTTATTATTTTCCTCTGAGCTCATCCCAAAATGGACGTTCAGGGACAGCGGGCCGCCTCTAACGTGGGGACCCCCTTCCTTCATGTCAGCGTGGAGCCCTGGGGAGACGGGACCACATCTGCGGGACCGTCACTGCGGGCCGAGCCCCAGCTCCCACAGAGACTGGTCTACATGCTCATACGCTGCAGCTGGGCACGCACACCAGGGGGCGCTGTTTCACGGGGGGTCTCCTCCTGACCGGACTGTCTGCTTGGGTTGTTCTGTCCTGTGGTTTTACAACTTTACAATTCAGTCATCCGGCAGCTGCTTTTAGACAAAGTGACTTACAAAAGTTAATTTCAACAGGCTAAGTGGGTTTTTTTTCTGATTTAAGATTATTTCTTGCAGTCCAGGAGCAAGTGCATCCCTGTTTCCACCACTTCTGGCTTGCTGGGACCACATAAACGTTCCTCTTTGGGCAGCCATGACTATTTGTGTCTATCGTCTTTAACTGTAAAAGTGCTTCACTGAGCGTGTAGTTGGTCAGAATCTGTCTCTGACATTCTTTCCCTCTGTCTCTATCTCTCTCACTCTCTCTTTGTCTCTCTCTCTCCGAAGATGAAGGCTCACCGTCCAGTGTGGGAATAACAGTCTTCCTCAGTGCGAGGACCAGGCCCAGGGGCGAGCCGAACAGGAAGAAGTCGGACACCTCGAAATCCAGCTTCCCGAGGGCGGCCCCCTCCAGCATGGTGCTGCTGCTGGACCGCCGGGAGCCCGGATCGTTCCGCAGGACGCTGGAGTGCAGGCTGGGACAGACAAACGGACACAGGTTTACTGCCCTGAGGCTGGGACAGACAAACGGACACAGGTTTACTGCCCTGAGGCTGGGACAGACAAACGGACACAGGTTTACTGCCCTGAGGCTGGGACAGACAAACGGACAGGTTTACTGCCCTGAGGCTGGGACAGACAAACGGACACAGGTTTACTGCCCTGAGGCTGGGACAGACAAACGGACACAGGTTTACTGCCCTGAGGCTGGGACAGACAAACGGACACAGGTTTACTGCCCTGAGGCAGGGACAGACAAACAGACGGGTTTACTGCCCTGAGGCTGGGACAGACAAACGGACACAGATGACAGGTTCAATGCCCTGAGTTAAGGCCAGGCTATGATGGCCAAACCGTGTGGACTGGGGCGAAAGACAGACAGACAGACGTACAGACAAAACGAGTAGACCAGCTTAATGGGGAGAAAGAGAAACACACACTCATTCTGGAGAGGCTAAACTTGCATATGGACACACATCGCTGTTCATAATCAGCAGATGCTGTGTGAGATTTATTCTGGGCGCTCATTTACTGGAGCCTACCCAGAAAGGGGGGGGGGATGATTCACTGCCAAAATTAAAGGACTGTCCCACGTAGAGCCACAGGGATGTACCTCACAGGCTAATGAATGCCCTCTAGAGCCAATCAATAACAGCCCAACTGAAATACCCCCTCCTGTCACTAACGACTCTCCGAGGAGCCTCCCTGAATTTATAACCAGTTAAACGCATCCAAATAAAATGACTTTTATTCTGGAATCTCCAGTGTAAGAGTGCTCACCAAAACTAGACAGAAATAACAAACAGGGACTCAGAGTGGAGATAAATGTCAGTGTGGGATACAGGGGTGCGGTCTGGGCAGGGTTAAAGGTCAGGGTGGGGTACAGGAGTGTGGTCAGGGTGGGGTAAAAGGTCAGGGTGAGGTACAGGTGTGTGATCAGGGCGGGGTTAAAGGTCAGGGTGGGATACAGGTGTGTGGACAGGGCGGGGTTAAAGGTCAGGGTGGGGTACAGGTGTGTGGACAGGGCGGGGTTAAAGGTCAGGGTGGGGGTACAGGTGTGTGGACAGGGCGGGGTTAAAGGTCAGGGTGGGGGTACAGGTGGGTGGACAGGGCGGGGTTAAAGGTCAGGGTGGGGGTACAGGTGGGTGGACAGGGCGGGGTTAAAGGTCAGGGTGGGGGTACAGGTGTGTGGACAGGGCGGGGTTAAAGGTCAGGGTGGGGGTACAGGTGTGTGGACAGGGCGGGGTTAAAGGTCAGGGTGGGGTACAGGTGTGTGGACAGGGCGGGGTTAAAGGTCAGTGTGGGATACAGGTGTGTGGACAGGGCGGGGTTACAGGTCAGGGTGGGGGTACAGGTGGGTGGTCTCACCTGGACAGGAAGGCCTGGTGCTGCTTGATGGTGTCCAGCTCGTAGGTGGAGGAGTCGCTGCGTTTGCGGGGCAGCTGTTTTCGGGGGTCGTCGGGCGCCCCACAGCGCGGGATGTCGATGTTGCTGCGGCTCAGGTGCCTGCTGCCCTCCAGAGGGGAACCGCCCGAGCAGTTTATCACGATCCCGGGGGACAGCAGGTCACTGTCCTGCACAGGGGACAGACAGGGCAGAGCGTCACAAGAGTGTGTGTGTGTGTGTGTGAGTGTGTGAGAAAGAGTGTGTGCATGTGTGTGTGTGTGTGAGTGAGAGTGTGTGGGTGTGTGCATGTGTGTGTGAGTGTGTGTGTGTCAGTATGTGTGTGTGCACATGGGTGTGTGTGTGTCTGTGTGTGTGTGCATGTGTGAGTTTGTGTGTGCACACATATGCATGTGTGTATGTGTGGGTGTGTGTGTGTGTGTGTGATGGAGTGACTGTGATGTGGGAGGGGTATCCTTTGGGAATTGCAGAAAAGGGGTGGAGCTACAGGACAAATGGGAGGGGCCACTGTAAAGTGGTCAGAAGCAAAGGAAAAGGAGGAGGAGTCACTGTGAAGATAGACAGATAACAGAAAGGGGTGGGGCCACAGCGGGCTGGGGAGGCTGGAGGGACAAGTGTGGAGATCTTGGGCGGGGTCGGAGCAGGACAGGCGGAAGTGGGCGGGGCCTCACGTGCGTGCTCGCCACACTTCCGCGGCGGCTGCTGTTCTGGCTCTCAGACACCGGCTGGCTGCTGCTGCTCAGAGCGTCAAAGCCCAGGATCCCGCCAACGCAGTCGCCAATGAGACACACCTACGCCAGCACAGACACCTCACTCATCACCAATGCTCTAAACAAACAGTACATTTAACATTTAACTTCAGACTGCGGCTTAAACCACACCAGCACACAGACACAGCCTTACTCATCACCAATACTCTAAACAAACAGTACATTTAACATTTGACTTCAGACTGCAGTTTAAACTACGCCAGCACAGACACCTCACTCATCACCAATGCTCTAAACAAACAGTACATCTAACATTTGACTTCAGACTGCAGTTTAAACTACACCAGCACACAGACACAGCCTTACTCATCACCAATGCTCTAAACAAACAGTACATCTAACATTTGACTTCAGACTGCAGTTTAAACTACACCAGCACACAGACACAGCCTTACTCATCACCAATACTCTAAACAAACAGTACATCTAACATTTGACTTCAGACTGCAGTTTAAACTACGCCAGCACAGACACCTTACTCATCACCAATGCTCTAAACAAACAGTACATTTAACATTTAACTTCAGACTGCAGTTTAAACTACGCCAGCACAGACACCTTACTCATCACCAATGCTCTAAACAAACAGTACATTTAACATTTGACTTCAGACTGCAGTTTAAACTACACCATAAAAACTTGAAAAAAAAAAACAGAAAAAAAATAGAACAACATAGCTCAGGAGGTAAGAGCGGTTGTCTGGCAGTCGGAGGGTTGCCGGTTCAAACCCCGCTCTGGGCGTGTTGAAGTGTCCTTGAGCAAGACACCTAACCCCTAACTGCTCTGGCGAATGAGAGGCATCAAATGTAAAGCGCTTTGGATAAAAGCGCTATATAAATGCAGTCCATTTACCATTTACCAGAACAAAATAAAATGAATGCCAACAAAATAAGATTAAAAGATCTTAAAAAGGACCCAAAAAAACTACAGCACCACCTGCTCAAATATGACCTCAAACAGGTCCTTTCTGAATATGGGAGCACTCGGGTAGAGCTGCATAGAGAAACTAGAGGACTTCTTTTGGGACACTCTGATCTCACCTGCCCTGAGAAGGTGGCCCCCTCCAAGGACTTGATGAAGTCGCCATACACCTGGTTGGCACGGGCGATGACGGTTGCCACGGCGTCCTGGTAGAGCGGGGAGGAGGTGGCCAGCAGGGGCAGTGCGGCCAGAGGGATGTGGTCCTGACTGCTGGAGAGGCAGCCTTCATCATAGCTGTACGGACTCAGACTACAGAGGGGGGGGAGGGAGAGGGGGAGAGAGAGGAGGGGAGGGGGAGAGAGGGGGAGAGGGGGGAGAAGGGGGGAGAGGGGGAGAGAGAGAGGAGGGGAGGGGGGAGAGAGGGGGAGAGGGAGGGAGAGAGAGGGGGGAGAAGGGGGGAGAGATGAGGGGAGGGGGGAGAGGGAGGGGAGAGAGGGAGAGAGAGGGGGGAGGGGGTGAGGGGGGGAGAGAGAGACAGGGAAGAGGGGGGAGAGAAAGACAGAGAGAGAGGAGAGAGAGAAGAGACAGAGAGAGAAGGAAAGAGAAGGGGGGACAGAGAGAGGGAGAGATAGAGGGAGAGGAGGAGAGACAGAGAGAGGGAGAGAAAGAGCAGCCATCATTAGTGTACATCTGAATGGTGCACGTGTGTGCATGCTCACGTGCGTGTGTGTGTGTGTGTGCGTGTGCGTGGTGGGGGGGCGCTCACTTGGACACCAGGGAGAAGGGCTCGGCGCAGATGGCGGGACAGGGCACCAGGCGGATGGCGATGCGGCCCAGCGCGGCGGGGTAGTGCACGCGCATCACCGTCTCAAACGCCGTGCTGATGGTGTTCACGTCGCCCTGCTTACTGCTCTGGTCCCCCGCCCCCGAGTCCAGGATGTTCCCCCCGTGGAGGACCAGGATGAGCACGTGGATCTTAGACGGCTGCAAGGGCTGCTGGGAAGAGCCGTCCTGGAGGGGGCGGGGCAAAGCCGGACAGGAAGGGGTTAGGGTTCACTGCTTAGGGTTCGGCAGCGTAGCACAAGGGTGAGCACTGTGACGTGTGATTGGAAGAACACAGAGTTTTAAAACAAGCCAGCTCTCAGGATCAGATAAATGACCTAAATGGGACGGCCTAAAGCAGGGCTCCGCGACCCGAGCCCGGGACTGCCGTGGGGTCTGGGGCCGATTACACGACTACCTCACCTCCCCTGGTTTCTGGGGTCTGAACCTCACCTGGTTTCTGGGGTCTGAACCTCACCTGGTTTCTGGGGTCTGACTCGGCAGCTCACTTCAAAGTGAGAAAAAAAAAAAAAAGACTACAGGAGACCCTGTGGCTTCCAGGGCCGGGTTAGCAGACCCCAGCTCTAGTCATTACAAACCACAAGAAGCACAGTCACTGACTCACACTGACACATGTAGAGTAGCGCTGGTTGGGTTCCGTGGCCATAAAGCCAGTATAAGCGCTGCTGATTGAGGCTGGAGCATGCGGTGGGGAGGGGGGAAACAGCGCCCTCCCCAGGCGAGCTTTCCCTGTGCGCAGCTGGTGACGGCGTTACGTGTGATGGAATGTTAGGTGAGGGCCGATTTGTTATTTGGGCGGCGTCGAGGGCAATGGGAAGCGTGTCACAGCTGACCGAGACGGAGGGTCGGGGCAGTGAGGCGGGGATTTTGGGGGCTCTGTCGCGAACGAACACGACATCGCCCCTCGTCTTCTGGAAGGTTCCAGCAGATGCAGCAGGCATGGGCCTAGCATAGACCCCTTTGCCATCAGGGGCTAACATGTCTAAAATGTTAAGCCCGTTTACCTGAGAAGGTAAACAAACTCAGCTCATTTTTACTACCTTGGTTTCAGAACACTGTTAGAACCAAATCTACACCCTTTCACTCGGACACCAAACTTTCATTGGTAGCCCACTGTACAAGTAAGTGACTCTCACACCAGGGTTGCACAAAGTGGTGAAACTCAGCCAGAGATTGTGTGGCTATGGCCCATGATGCACTGGGGTTGGATGCTACTCACAGTCGGGGGGGGGGGGGGGGGGGAGCTGGTTACTGTGACGGTGGGGACGGCAGTGCCCCAGCCATACCAGTTAACAGAACCAGGTACCCCTACACACTGTGTACCCCTGAACACTACGTACGCCTGAACACTGTGTACCCCTACACACTGCGTACCCCTACACATTGTGTACCCCTGAACACTACGTACTCCTACACACTCTGTACCCCTGAACACTGCCTACCCCTACACACTGTGTACCCCTGAACACTGCGTACCCCTGTATTTACGTACTCCTGTACACCGCATACCCCTGAACACTGTGTACTCTTGGACACCGTGTACCCCAGCACACCGTGCGTAATGGCTTTCCATTTGATTAACAGCGACACCGCCTTTGAGTGATTGTTTCGTTTTGCGATGCAGATAAACAGTAGGTGCTTTTTCTTACGGCACCCAAGAGATGTGTTTCTGAAATACTCCCTGTGATTTGTTTCCCTCTCCGTTAAAGTTCAGCGGTGGAGTTTAAAAGAGCGCCAAGAAGATTTATTTTCTTCTTTAGAGCTTGACAACTTACAGTTGAGACTGAAGCAATACGTTTTGTGCTCAGAAGATTATCGTAAAAAGGACCTCTACAAAATCACCTACATCGGACAGACAAAAACACACAAGATAATTACACAGTTCCCCACCCCCCCATCCCAAGTTGTTTGGTGCAACTCGTGCTGGATCCTGATTCTGATCCCGGGGCCCATTTAAAGGGGGCAGTACGTACCTCACCGAGCCCCTCCCCGCTGCCAGTCACTGCGTACTCCCCGCCTGTTTCCTGGTACAAGTCCCCTGCAAATACACAAGAGTTGTTTTACTCATCAAACCCTCCACCGGAATCCATTTGATTGGCCCTGATGCTCAACTTGCTCAAGAGCCATTGGGTTAGAGGCCGACGTGTGACAACGCTATTAGTTTCACAAGGCTACCTGAAGTAAGGTTCAGCCCGTTTACACAAACTGCAGAACTGAGCTACAGACAGGGGCGCTGTGCTCGTGAGTGCGACACAAGCACCCTGACCAGCACTCTCACACGGCTGTGAACAGACTGAACTTTTAATGCCGAAACCGCCACGGAAATCCGTGAGAGCCGTTTCGGAGAGTCTCCTTCGTCAGCCCCCCAGGCAAGACGCCCGCACAAAGACACCTTCTCTGTTACGACTCACAGAGTACTCTGGCATTCCCGGGAATCCCGCTCTCTCTTACAGTGGATTCAGACGCCTCTTTCATAAGTAATCCTATTAAGGGCTGTGAGAGGGCAACTGGGAGCTGGTCTGGGGTTAAGTGAAAACTCTAGTACCACCAGCGGAGCTGAACCGCTTAGCGGCAGCACGGGATGCGTTTGGCGTAAGAAAGACGATGTCATGTAAAACACACAGGTCGCAAGACAAGGCGGAGCAAGGGCGGGGCTCTTAAATCAAGGCCACTGAAAGTGCACCACGGGGCCCCTCCGTAAGCCGATTGGGCTCAGCGCGGCCCCCGTACCCTGGGATTCGTCCGCGTCGACCGTCTCGATCTTGTCCATTAGGTCGTTGGAGCTCCACTTGGTGATCTCCTTGGCGAAGATCTCCTCGTTGTCGGACAGGTCCTCTGAGAGGGAAGAGCAAGAGCAACGCAAGCCGTTAATTAAACCTCCGTGACCTCGGCCTTTAAAATGGTGGAACGGACAGGCAGAGCCACGCGAGCGTCTGCAGCTATAGCCCACAAAACCCTGATCGACAACTCAGGTCTGCTGCTCAGGACTGTTGGTGAGCATGTTCACTGCGGTCAATAGGACAATGAAACCCTCAACCACAGGGTTTGGCTGAGGGATGCTACTTGTTCAGTATAAATGCACCGGCCAACCCCCCACCCCAGAAAGGTAAGCTACCTTTGTTGGCAACCCCAACACCCCCCCCCCCCCCCCCCCCCCCACTGAATCTGTGCCAGTGTGGAATGAGATGAGGGGAGAATAGTCAAATGTCTAGCACTGGCTAGGCCCATTTTTCATGGGAAATTCTTCATTTTATTTTAGGGCTAAACAGGTCTATGTTTTGTGGGAACGTCTTTATTTTAGGACCTGATAGGCCTATGAGTTTTGGGAACCTCTTCATGTTAGCACTAGCTAGCTGATCTTTACTCACACCCCGGGTGAGCGGTGAACAAACCGCAGGCCAGAAGAGGGCAATGCCAATACAGAAACCCCCTGCTCTGTTCATGTGCTTTAAAACACCTATTTCTGAGGCAAGTGGACACATTCCAGGAGTTCAGCCTTTTAGGAAGGGGGTAATTATTCAGGCACTCAAATGGGATTTGTTCAGTTTCATTTAAAATTCCTGTACATAAGTAAAGACTGAATGATTGACTGATTGATGACTGACAGGCACTGGACTTTCAGTTGAAATGATTCCGAATGAACAGACACCCTGTCTGGAGGATTTATGGGTACTGTTGTTTCCCACACTGCCTCACTCAGAGGACTATACTGTGATGACCAAACAGTAAGTGACACAACAGTGTGTGCAGTGATTATGGAGAGGCAGATTTTCATTGGTGGATGTAGTATTCTAAAATGAGTAACACTAGAGTTATTAGCCAACTGTCTATCCATCAGCCATCAGCCAGACCATTTATGGTGAGTTTGTAATTGTATGTACTCAATATTACGTACGCAATTAGAGAAACTGCAAGTTCATTAGCACACACATTCTTCTGATCTGACTGGAAATGAAAACCCTCAAATAATTCATGGTTGTTTGAGTCATAAAAAGTTTTTAATCTAATCTTACTAGAACGTGCATGCAGAAAATGAAAGGGGACTCCCCTCGCCATCATAAGTTAAAGAGGGTTATTTATTTATATTTATAATGTTTTTTATCTTAAATAATTTCCCTAATCTACATTCATTGCATGTAAGAGTCTGGCCAGGGACCATATCCTACAGTACATTCAAAGATCCCTGTTGAAAACCCAGACTCTAGACTACTGCATTTAGTACTGTTGGTGTCACCCACTGTGGAGTAACCAGTCTTGGGCCTTAATAACAGGCATATAAACCTAATCTAAACACATGATTAATGCTCGCTGATAAAGTAGATTATACAATGTTTGTGTGCTGCTTATTCATACATACAGTTTGTGAATCATGGATTTACAGTTTGCTTAAAAAAACGAATAATAATTTCATGTTCACTTAACCAATGGCGTGATACTGGGATGGAAAGCTGGGTGGAGCTTGGTGTGGGCTGACTGGCATCATTGGTTACTATGAGTCAGTTGCTATTTGAAACCACCGTTTATTACAGGAAGTGCCCTGAATTTCACCTGAAAGCTATCACACTGCTATAAACAGGGTTCCCACACTTACCTGTGTCATCCTTTCAGACTTTAAACATCGAATTTACACGAACTCAAGGACCCATAGAGACGCAATACACAACGTGAGCAGTGTTCCAGGCCAAGGGAAAATGCGCTTGAAGTGGCTGACCCAGGATTAAGCTCGTTCATCTTCGATCCCGACCTCATCCACAGACCCGGATTCAGACTCACGGTCAGGTTCACAGGGCATGAAGCACATGAAAAAGCTGACGGGAGGCTTTTCAGGAATGGCTGGCACAACCTCTCAAAAAATGAACGCGTAAATAAATTCAAAGTTACTGTTTTCAATTACCTTCACGTCCTTGAGGGGTTTTTTTTCTTCAAGATTTAAAATTTTCAAGGAATGTGGGAATGAGGTTCACAGACTCGATGGGGGGGAAAAAAACAGGCAAAGCATTTCGGTCTCGGGTCAGAAAAGCTGAAAAGCCATTCGCTGATGCTGAAGCAAGCAGGAAGCAGACAGACGTGACTACGAACATATCTGGATACTGGAGACCACAGAGAGACAGACAGACCGGGATATTTATTCACAGACAGACAGACAGATGTAAATCAGACTACTGAGCCCTAAAATAGTAAAAGAATCAGGGCTGAATTGTTCCTGGGCTTCTTCTGAGAGTTCAAACGTTTCAGCTTTATTTCAAAGTCTCGAGAGCGGCTAGACTCCCCTGATTAAGCAGCTTCAATTCACTCCAGAAAACTCTGAAGAAAGCAGCGACTCAGAGGCACATAACTGAACTGAAATAACAGCTTCATTTGCTTCCCTGGACATGACTCTAAATTTTTCCATTTTAGTCACAAAAGCCTTTGGCTTGTTTAAAATACAGTTGATAAAAGTACAAGAAACATAGCTGTGAATATTCTTAACGCGCAGGGTATTGCAAATCGCAATTTGTACTCCTTTATGTAAAAAGCTGATTAACAAAGTACAAATACATCTACAAAACAGAATTAATTCTGAGAATTACAGCTCATTGCAAAATGTTAATACAAAATTCAAGATGTGCGGTTTATCATTAATCCGAGTGTAGGTAGCAAAATATTTTTTCCACTATATTTCACTATTCACATTCACAGGCAAACACACATGCACACACACTTTTCCACCCACCCACACACACACACACACGCACGCACGCATGCATGCATGCACGCACACAGGCAGGACACTTTCTTACTTCTCCACATGAATATATTCCAGCAGGGACTGAGGTCAGGTTCATTAATAAATGCCTTGAGGTACATGGATGGTCATTTCAAACAATAACACAGGAAGCAGCACAGGCAGTGGCACAGGCAATAACACAGGCAGTGGCAGAGGCAACAACACAGGCAGTAACACAGTGTCATCGCTCTCTTTCCAGTGACACAGCCAGGCAAAGGGCAATAGTGAAGGGGAGATGGATACAGGAAGGCCAGCGGAGGAGTGCGCCTGTCGTAGTGCTGAGTCACCCACAACCCCCCGTCACTGAGTTCAGGGGCGGAGCCAACCCAGCGGTAACCACGGCTACCGCCATACCAACCTACTGCATCTGCAGGCCCAACGCTTGCTGGTTATCGGGACTTAAAAAATTATCTGTGTGTCAAAGAAAGGCACTTAGAGTCAGCATCATGCAGCACTGTGCACACATACATATGCACATACACTCGCTCAAACACACACACACACGCCCACAAAATCACACACACACACACTCTCTCTCTCACTCTCTCTCTCTATCTCTCTCTCTCACACACACACGCACACATACACACTCTCTCTCTCACTCTCTCTCTCTCTCACACACGCACACACATACACACTCTCTCTCACACACTCTCTCTCTCTCTCTCACACACACACGCACACATACACACTCTCTCTCTCACTCTCTCTCTCACACACTTACACACACACTCTCTCTCACACACTCTCTCTCTCTCACACACACACGCACACACACACACACTCTCTCTCACTCTCTCTCTCTCTCACACACACACACACATACACACTCTCTCTCTCTCACACACACGCACACACACACACACACACACACTCTCTCTCTCTCTCTCTCTCTCTTTCACTCACACCCACACACACATGCTGTGTCGCTGTGCTCTACACTACCACATCAGGACAGTGGGCGGGGCAGAATTACCGTGTGCGTCGAAGAACTCGTCGTCCGTGCTGTCGTCAGAGTCGCGCGCGATGCTCTGCATCCTCCACTCCGAGATGCTGTGGCGGGACGGGCTCCCTGGACGGACAGAGGGCAGACGGGACAGAAACACAGACAGTGTCAGAGCCACGCCCAAAACACTCCAAAAGTCTCCACTGAGCTGAAGGGTGGGAAGTGGGGGTGCAGGGTGAGGAGGTGGAGGTGCAGGGTGAGGAGGAGCAGAGTGAGAAGGTGGAGGTGCAGGGTGAGGAGGTGCAGAGTGAGAAGGTGGAGGTGCAGGGTGAGGAGGTACAGAGTGATGGGGTACAGGAGCAGGGTGAGGAGGTGCAGAGTGAGAAGGTGGAGGAGCAGGGTGAGGAGGTACAGAATGAGAAGGTGGAGGTGCACAGTGATGGGTACAGGAGCAGGATGAGGAGGTGCAGAGTGAGAAGGTGGAGGAGCAGGGTGAGGAGGTACAGAATGAGAAGGTGGAGGTGCAGAGTGATGGGTACAGGAGCAGGATGAGGAGGTGCAGAGTGATGGGGTACAGGAGCAGGGTGAGGAGGTGCAGAGTGAGAAGGAAGAGGAGCAGGGTGAGACAGGATACAGACACTCTGTTGGAAGTATGCAGCAGACAGAGTCAGCACGCACTAGCCCACACGTCTTCAACACACACACTACTGAAAAGACACTCTGGCCAGGTTCGTTTCAGGTCTGCCTCACAGTGACGGGAGACGGGGGGGTCCTTCGTACCCAGTCTAACTAGCACGCTGAACGTTATCCCCTCCACAGAAGAGGGGGTAAGAACTTTCTAGATGAGAACTGGTGTGCCACGTTCCCATGTACGGGTCATCAGCTCGCCCCGCAGAGCAGGACCATTCTCATATAAAACACAAATCTATTTAAATCATGTAATGAGGTCTCCAGTGGCAGTCTATTCATATTCATTTATTTAAATTAATTCCTCATAGTCCAGAGCTGCTTCATTTATTAGCAATGTGTTAGCAGTCACACCCATCAAACACACACACACACACACATACACACACGCGCACACACACACACACACACACACACTCACACATACTCGCACACACACACACACACACACACACACATACACTCACACACGCACACTCACCTCCTCTCTTGGAGGAGCGGGAGGACCGGGAGGAGGTGGACCACTGCTTGGTGAGCTCGCCGCGGTTCTGCAGCGGGTTGGCGGGGGTCTCTGGCGCCTCCTTGGCGCCGGGGGCCTCCTTGGCGTCCTGCTCCTTGTCGGGGGAGGCGGGGGCGCCGCCGTTGGGCTCGCCCCCCTCCTCGGGGCAGCTGAACTGCGCCATCTTCTGCGCCAGCATCAGCTGCGTCTCCAGCTCCAGCTGCCGGATGTCCTCCATGGTCAGGCCGTACCACTCGTCCTGCCAGCACCAGGCCTGCCGGTGCGCTCGAACCATCACCTTCCGCAGCCCTGGGGGGGACGGGGGGGTCGTTAAACACCCACCCTCACACCAAACATACGACCTGATCCCCCAGCTTCACACAAACACAGAGGAACCGCACACAACCATCCAAAATGCAGAAGAAGCCCCTGCTCCTGGGTCACCCCACTGTTCCGGGGTCATACTGCACAAGGCCACAGATTCACTAACCCCACCAGATAACCAGCTCTGTGTTCTCAGCCCTGAAAGTGCTGCCTGCCCACCACCGAGCCTTCCGAAGGGTCACTAAGGGTCGGTACCGAGGACAGTACCGCTGTGGCCGTTCTGAACTGCGATACGACGCGGCACCAGAACCTTCCGTAGCTACGAAGCGGAGCGGACGAACGAGAAGCAGGAGCTGATTACCTGCTGGGTCTAAGGAATCTGTCGTGTTGAGCTGCTCTTAAGTTCCTGAAAGCACTTGTGTACTCTGTTAAGTGGCTCCTGGACGGGAGATAAGAGAGCGTTTGCTAAGTGGCAGTGATCTAATGTGCTGTAATGCGCTGCGAGAGAGAGAGAGAGAGAGAGAGAGAGAGAGAGAGAGAGAGCCGACGAGCTCCTGCGCCATCGAGCTCAGGGAAGTTCATTCACAGACCCAAACGGATCCCTCCGTCCTGGGACGAATGGAGGAACGGAGGGAACGTATAAACGGGTCCAGCGGAGAAAAGAAACAGATGCAGGGGTGTTCCGTCTGTGCACGATGGGAGTGGTGTCGTCCCACATTTCTTGGCTAAAACTCACTGGTCGGAAACTCACTGAGTGTGTGTGTGTGTGTGTGTGGGGGGGGGGGGGTCATGTACACACACAAGGTACTGCGCAGTCAACCAGAGACAGAAGATGATTAGGGGGCCAGACATAAAGCCAATTTTTAGTTGTAAGTTGGCCAGGACACCAGGGTTAGCACCCCAACTCTGTAAAAGTGCCACAGGATCGTTAATGACTGCACTGAGTCAGGATTTTGTTTCAAGGTCTCATCCGAAGGACGGCACCTCCTACACCACTGTGCTGGGGCGTTGGGTTTCTACACGGACCAGAGGGAAGAGCGCCCCCTACAGGCAACACCAACACCTCCAGTGAGCCGGTAGCGCACTGTAACACGGCCAGGAGGGCTGTGACTGGAGCACAAAGCAGGCCGGTCCGGCTTCCCATGGGCAGGCTGACCGGAGGAGGGCGGGGGCGGCGGCTGGCGAAACGCTAATCACGTTCGGACTGAGCGAGGGGGGCGGCGAGCGGCGAGCGGCTCTCTGCGCCTCCACCGGAGAGCAAACAAACGCCGCCGCCGCCCCGAGGAAGGCGAAGCCGCGCCGGACGCGGAACGCCGCGGCCAGGAAATGAATCCGCCCCGCCACGCGCCCCCGGTGCCTGCCGGTCCCCCTCGCCGCCGCCCGGAATCGCCCGCGGTTCTGCCGCCGCTGAGAGGCTTTCATTAAGAGCTGGTTAATGATTAGAGAGATACCCCCCCGGCCTCCGCACGGCCACCTGTCCACCTGTCAGCACACCTACGCCGGGCAGAGATAAGCACCGAGCACTGAGCCCTGCTGCAGCCTGAGCAAACACAGGGCCCAGGATGCGACAGGGTTCCGCAGGAGTACCCACCATGCACAGCGCTGCAGGAGGATACGCAACCGACTCTGAGTGCGTTTCACCCATTCTGCACTCAAATAAACTCCAGTATGAGCTGAACTAACATTGGCCGTATTACTGTGTGAGTTTAAGGACAAATAGAGGCTCCGGTGGCTCATCAGTGTTTAGAAAAGACAGACAGAGAGCACAAACCTACCTCAGTGCTGCAAACAAGTTTCTACATCTGATACTAGAGTATGTGGGCCTGAACGCCCAGATATGCAGCTCTCAGCTGACTGGGACCCCCTTAACTATTCCCTCTGAAGTCACTCATCATGTGTACGGACTGTGGACTGTGTCCATCACTTCAGACGACAAACTCGCCCCTAAACACACACACGTGCGCACACACACATGCGCAATCACACACGCACACACACGCACATGCACACGCACACGCACACGCACACACACACGCACACACGCGCGCGCACACACACACACACACACACACATACACACACAGCAGTACTGGGACAGCGAGTCTCCATGAACCCCATAATGGCTGGAGGAACAATGAGCTGTCAATCACTGGGCTGTCAAAAACTAGTTGAACCAGTCAAAAGGTTTTTCCATCTAAATTAGAATACAACTGGTTGAAAACACTGAGTCACTGGAAGCTCCACCCCTTCGTCCATTCTTCACCAGAATTTAACACGTATTTGAAATGTTTTTACTCTTTAGAGTTAGACGACAACGCTCCGATGGAATTTCCCTAACTGCTTAAAGAACCACAAAGCATACCACAGTACAAAAGAACAATTTCCTGCTAAATGTTGACAATATTTAAAGTGAAAAGAATCGTGTCTTATAAAAGTTTAGATTTAAAAGTGTGTCGCAGACTGCTTACACGCACACACACATATACTCTCTCACACGCACACGCACACGCACACGCACACAAACATACACGCATGCACAGATATGCACACACACATGCACACACACACACACACAAGTCTGTGCGCACACAGACACACACACAAACACACATGCACACACAGACATGCACCCCCCCCGTATACGCACCGACGTCGTGGATGAAGCGCTCGATCTTGGACTGCATGCCCCAGTAGCGGAACTCCACCTTGCACAGCTTGTAGGCGCACATTATGGGCACCTTCCCGGGGTCGTTGTCAAAGTCCTGGATCCAGTCGTCCGTCAGCGGCCCCCGCTTGGTCTTCACTGACCGGTAGAGCCGGGGATCTTCCTCCGCCAGGTACTCATGGGGGGCGATGGGGTCCTTCACGATGTCGATGGGGTCTGGGCCAGCCAGGGTGACACACACACACACACACACACACAGAAACACACTTTTTAATGCATTTTTTAATTGGTGCAACCTCCACTACTGATTCGAGAAAACACGGACAAGAATGGGGTCACGCTGTCAGCCACACAAACACCTCCAGCCACACACACACACACACACACACAGTCAGCCACAAACACACTATAAACCACACACACACAGTTAGCAAAACACACACCATCAGCCACACACGCACCATTAGCTGCACACACTGTCAGCCAAACGTGCACCAAAACCATACATGCACTGTCAGCCACAAACACACTATAAACTGGATAACACCATAAGCCACACACACACTGTCAGCCACACACACACCATAAGGCACAGACACTGTCAGTCACAAACACACTGGCAAGCACACACACAGTCCACACAGAGGGGACATTAGGGTGTTCGGTCATCTGGTGGCCAGTAGAGGGCCCTGTTGTAAGAGTGCTGTGTGTCTGAGAGGGCCAGGGGACGGGGGGACGGGGGGGGGGTAGTTATGTAACAGGGCGAGTGTGGCGCTTCCTCTGCTGTGGATGTCTCGCCAGCGTACCTGTCCCAGGGTGCACCTGTGCTCCCCAGCTGGGACCAGCCCATCGTATAGAGAAGTAAATTACAGAGCAGAGCACATCACCCCCACCCCAATCTGCAGCACCTATCCTATTAACATCACCCTCACCCCGACCTGGGACGCCTGTCACTCATCATTTATCAGGGCGGGCGGTCTGTTCATCATTACTCCTTTAACTGCTTTTATTCTGTCAGTCACAAACAGCAGGGATGGACGTGACGTCCCCATTTTAGACAGGGGTCAGGGGTCAGCAGCCTTGACCCTGGGTGGCTGAAGGGTTTCTGTTTTCACCTTAATATCAGCAGCTGGTGACAGCTGAAGAACGCAGGTGAGAGGAGTTAACCCTAATCAGCTGCTTTAATCAATCATCTCCACTGCTGATTAAACAGGGGACCCAGCAGACCCCACAGCTCCCCTGGTCCGCGTCTGCAGCCAGAGCCGCAGATCTCCCAGCATGCACCTGGGCGCCACCCGCACAGGAAGCCTCGGAGAAGGCGGCGGGCGCGAGCTCACCTAGCGTGCGCTGCCTCCGCTCGGCAGGTGACAGGTTGAAGACGTCCACCTGGTTCCCCGTGTCGGGCTTGTAGTAGGTCTCGATGTCGATGGAGAACTTCTCCACAAAGGGGCAGGTGTACCTGCAAGGACCAGAGCAGGGTCAGCGTGTCACGGAACGTGAGGAGGGCAAGGAAGCCTGTATTCACCACGTTCATTTAGCACCTGAGAGCGAGGTCTCATGACTACAGAAACAGGCGAGGCCACTGCAGTACATCAGTGATTGGTTGACTTGAACCACGAATTGTGAAGAGTCCTGAAATGCTTCATCATGAATATGGGCTTTTATGTTTTACAGTTTACTGATAATTTTAAAGAAACATCTCTGTCCACAAATATTCGTAAGCAAAACTTGTTTCAAACAATGGTACATTTTGGCTAGAAGGCACAGTTCACAGAAATTTCTCGGGGAATGATCTGCTGGACGGTTTTCAAATTCCAGCAGCATCTGAAGAGTTACAGTATTAGATTAGATTTGCTTCCCGCCACATAAGTAATTAGAAGAGCTAAAAATAGGAGCAAACTGACAGTGCAGGTGAGACGAATGCAAGCCTGTGGGGCTTTAAAACGAGACCTCACCATTCAAAAGGTTCACAACATGAATAGATCCAGGTAGATACAAGTCAAATAGACAGGTTTAAGTTTCCATAACAAACGCAGATAAGGAAAAGAACAAACCAAAAAGAGATAAAAGAGAGGGAGAGAGAAACAAACACACATGTACACATACTGTACGTGCCTGCTGTTGAAACAGTGGGGAAAGAAAGATTTCTCATGTTGTATATTCGTACATATCGACCCCAGGCCTGACACAGACACGGTAGACATGATTGGCGAGCGAGACATGATGGTGCAGACAGAGTTCATGTGATTGGTCAGCTGGACTGTGACGCGATGCCATTGGGCAGATGCGGCCAATCAGCCGCCCCCACTACGCCACACAGCGTCGGTGGTTTTACCACCCCGTGCGAGCGCGTGCATCCATATTTCATCATATTTATCTGCACGTTCATTATAACTCTGATCATTACCAGTGCTTGCAATTTGTCAATATTAGTACAGTAAATTCATACATATCGTATTTATGTATTAAAATAAGCGGGGAGGCAGCGTAGTGGAACGCGATTGGCTAGCAGCCGTAACGCTGCTGTCTGAGCACAGTGCTGACAGAGGCTCGGCCTAAAGGTCAGGCTTTGTGCTGAGTCAGCTGTCACATGACAGCTTTCATAATTTCATAAACACTGTCCGTGCAAAGCAGCTGGCTCGGCAGTAAGCATGTGATTTCCCCTACACACCGGATTCATTTGGAGATGTTTGTGTGTGTGTGTGCTGCCAACCAATTTCAACCAATTCTCATTGCCATGCTCATCTTTGATGAGACAGTTCAGGAAATTAACAGAAATTTGTTTTGGGAACGGAAAACAATTCTCATCGAACATTTTATGGGCATTCTTCAGGAAATTAACTTTCTATCCATTTCCTGATCTGAGTGAATTCAGTCAGTCCCTAATTCTGGTGAGATTGGAGAGAAATACAGTCTCTGACTCTGGTGAGATTGGAGAGAAATACAGTCTCTGACTCTGGTGAGATTGGAGTGGAATGCATTCTCTGACTCTGGTGAGATTGGAGAGAAATACAGTCTCTGACTCTGGTGAGATTGGAGAGAAATACAGTCTCTGACTCTGGTGAGATTGGAGAGCAATACAGTCCCGGACAGAAATAGCAGAGAAAGCCATTTGTCCTCACCCTAGCAGCCTGGCAGACGGCCATATTGGGCTTGCCAGCTGTGGAACAGCACGCTACTCTGATGAGGTATAAGAGCACAGTGCTCCACCTCAGAAGCATGGCCCCCCCTCCCCCCCTCCAGAGGTCAGGAATGCACCCCCACCCAGCACTCACAGTGCAGTCACTGAAACAGCGGTACTCAAATCTGACCCCTGGGGCCAGAAGTACTGTTAGTGTACATTCCTCCCCTCTAATCAGGGGCTCATTTAAACCTGACGCACCAGGTGAGTGTAACCTCTGGCCAATCACTGACAACAATCAATCAATTAAAACCAGCAGTACTACTGGCCTGGAGGGCCAGCAAAACAATCTCCCACCGGCGCAGTGGGGCCTCCGGGCCTCCGGGGGGCGACGTGTGTGGGTGTCTCACCGCGTGCGGGTGTACGGGTAGGCGTTCCAGGACTCCTCCTCCACGCGCAGGGCGGCCTTGGGCAGGATGGAGCGGAACCAGCTGGGGATGTGCATGCCGATGTGGTACACCTTGTGCGTGTACTGGCCCGACCCGCCCGGCCCGTCCGTGTACGGCCGGTTCTCCAGGATCTCCACCCCGCTGCCCTCCCCGCACGTCTCCTCTCGGCTCTTCTTCTGCAAGGGGGGGGGGGGGAGGGGGACAGAACGCAGAGGAGTTAGAGGAGTTAACATCACCCAAATGGATAAAATTACATGGCCATGATGCCTGCATTCTGTGCCTTTGCTAGAATTCTCCTGGGCTAAATACATTTATATAGTATGTAAGGGACAATCCACGCTATCGAAACATAATAACCGGTGCGGTTGCCTCCGAGGGGGTCTGCTATATGTTTTCATAGCATACCACCGCGGAGTGGATTATACTGCTTATCACACGGCGAATTACCTCACGAGCGAAATCTGTCAATAATTCGCTTTCACATCGCGAGGAGGAGGCAACTCCCCGCACCCAGGTCATTATAACACGTACCGGTTCCTCAAAAGTCAGACAAGAGGAAGGAGCCGTCGTAGAGGCAGCACCAGAGCGCTCCGGCTGTTTCCTGCCGGTCGGGGGGACCCGGCGAACGCGGAACATGACCGCTAGCGCTCCGTTAGCGCTGTGACACAGCCAGCGAGCCCGAGCGGCCCGCGCACCGCCTCTCTCTCGACGGAAAGGTGCGCGGCGTCACGCTGGCGGGACGCGATGACTGCGCGGTTCTCTGGCGGGGGAGAGGTTTCGCGATCGCTCATTCCCCCCCCGGCCGGGACGAGAAAACGCCGAGGTCAGCAAACGCCCCCGCAGCCAGAGAGAGCGAAGGCAAAGTCGTCCGGACGGAAAGTCAAACTCGCCGCGGGCATGGGGAGGGGGGAGGACAGCTTGTGCTGTTTCCAAAATCCCCCCTGCCCCCGCCTGCTCATTTGCCCCAGCAGGGGTTATCGATTGCCTTTCACCAGGACTGTCGGAGGGCTGCACACCCAGCAAGTGTTCCTCAGTGTGCCCGTGAGCACAAAACGCCCCAAACTCGGCCGGCGGGACCTCAGGGTACCCTGCCAGCTCCCGTCAGCAGTGGGTCAGCCGAAGGACCTTCACCAGACACAGAGCCCCAGCGTTCCTCCCATCCTCCCTGCTTCTCAGCTGCAGGAAGCTCCGGTGCTAAGTTACACGGCCCTAAAAGCGTGTGTCAAACGATCAGCTTACACCGCAGGGAGACAAAACGCTCAGGGGCGCGGTGAGGGAGGACCACTCAGGCCAGTCCAAGGCTCTGTGTCCGTGGTTCCTTCGTCTTAGAAGAGCAGTTTCCTTACCCAGGATGCCTTGAGGCGGTTCTAAAGACAGGGAACCACAGAACATCCGGCTGAGGATGCAGAGAGGGTGCAGAGGGGGAACTCGGAGGAGGGGTATCTGATGGGCGTGCAAGATCAGCAGCCAGGTCTAAAAGCGGGGAACCCAGCCCCCCGCCTCGCGGGCCGACCCGTCCCGGACGGGGTTCAGCAAACAGACGGTCACACACAGCACAGCCTTACAGGAACAGCACCAAATTAGCAGCACGGGCGAGCTGGCAAGCAGCCACATACAGTCTCATAACAGGGAGAAGGGGATGTACACACCACCACATTAAGTGCCCCTAACAGACACCTGCACACCTGCCCCTAACACAGACACCACCTGAACACCTGCCCCTAACACAGACACCTGCACACCTGGCCCTAACACAGACACCACCTGCACACCTGCCCCTAACACAGACACCACCTGCACACCTGCCCCCAACACAGACACCACCTGCACACCTGAACCCCAACACAGACACCACCTGAACACCTGCCCCTAACACAGACACCACCTGAACACCTGCCCTGCACATGGCCGTCCCTCAGGATTGGCCACAGCATGCCTGCAGTGTGTGGGGGAGGGGGGCCTCATCGCCCCCTCACCGGAGCTGCAGAAAGGTGAAGAGAGCCTCGTGCTCAGAGGAAAGGTGTGTCACAAAAGACCCAGAGCGTGAGCGTCTGCCCCCGCCCCCCCCACCCCCCCCCAAAAGGAAGAAACAACTGCACAGCAGAGCCAGGGAGTGAAAAAATGGAGAGATAGAGACAGAGTGAGAGAGATGGAGACATACAGACAGGGTGAGAGAAAGATGGAGAGACAGTGAGAGAGAGAGATTGAAAGAGGAGATGAAGAGAGGAGACAGACAGAAAGAGGGAGGGAGAGAAAGAGACGAAGAGAGAGAGAAGGACAACACAGGCGAGGAGAAAAAAGGGTTTAAGTATGCTGTTTAACTTCACTGAGGCAGTAAATCAATGGAGCTTGTTTGTCATTCATTTCCAGTCCTACCCCCCACCCCACAACCCCCAACCCCCAAACGCAGACAAACGCTCCTCATCACGAATTCATACCGCCATCCTGAGCCCCGCTCAGCGAGCGGTAAGACTGCGGCCTGGTACTGGGTGAGCTGAAGACCCAAAAGAGCCTCACGGGTCATAGGTAGCACACCGCCCCACACTGCACACCTGCCCAGGCCCACCTCTAAGGGAATCTGCCATGGCATTCATAAAAGGGTTCACATCAGGCCTGCCCAGCCCTGTTCCTGCAGATCTACCCTCCTGTAGGGTTTCATTTCAACCCTGATTTGGCACGCCTGATTCTACCAGTTAGCAGGTGAAAAATATCTCTACCTGTTGAATGAAGTGTGTTTTGTTAGGGTCGAAGTGAAAACCTACAGGACGGTAGATCTCCAGGTACAGGATTGGGAACCCCTGGTTTACATAATAAATATTTTTCCCACGGCGTGCAGGAACTGCCGCCGTGGGCTATGCATGGCAAATTGTGGTCACTCACTCACTCACTCACGGACGACCTGTGGGACGCATGCACAGGTGCATCTCCCAAAATCACCACTTCGAACGGCACGAGATTTTTAAGCACAGCTTTATCGCCTAATGTTCCTTTAGCTAAGTGTTTCGTGTTTAGTGTTTCGCCTACTTTAGTTAACCTAGTTAGCGCGTACCACCGATACAGATGTATGGACACACGGAGGACAACAAATACCGTTGCAGAGGTGAGGACATGCCATAGCTAGCTAGCTGTATAGTTAGCCAAGTTTTACTCATGACACTTTGTACAGGTGCGCCGTGGGTCTGGACGGTTTCGTGCTTGTTGTAAGTTACTCTGCACAGTGCCTGCCTAGAGAACACGGTGTAATGCACTGTCCACACGTGCATAAATATGTGCCATGGCCAAGCTGAGCTCATAAACGCCATAGAGCTGTTAACAATAAACTCTGTTCCATCAGCAGTGGACTGCAGGCTCGTTGCAGAAGCCGTGTGAGAGAGAGGAATTTTCACAGCGGTGTGATGGCGGGAACAGTCAGTCCCCCCCCCCCCGCCTGAGGAAAGTCGCAAACAGCAAAAACCGTTGGCTTGTCTCGCTCAACAGGCAATCACGGCGGCTCTCACTCGACAGACAATCACAGGAGCTCTCACTCGATGGCCAATCACGGCTGCTTTTGCTCGGCAGCCAATCACGGCTGTCTCTCCCCGTCCTCAGACTTGAACCCGGGCCTGGGGCGTCTTGTCTGAGAGAACGGGGACGGTTTCTCAGAAACCGCACGAACAGGTTCGACAACTCTGCAAGGGCGCCCCCATGCAGTCTTACTGCCCCGGGCGCCGTCTTCCCAGCATGCATTGGGACGGCTCCCGCGGCTGGAAGGCAGGGTTTCGGCTGAGGCCTTCCGGCAGGCCGCGAATTAGCCGCGACGGCCCCTCCCAGCCGCCATTACACACGACAGGCTATTCATTAGCCACAGAGCGGCCCTCAGCACCGAGCGGGTCTGCAGCACGGACACACTGCAGGCCTCTGAAGCACCCGCCCAGAGCCCCCCCTCCCCACCTGCCCCCCCCTCCCCTGCAGGCCGTCAAAGTGCCCCCCCCCACAATCGCCCACCTCCCCCGAAGGCCGCCAAAGTGCCCCCCCCACCTCCCCTGCAGGCCGGCGGAGCTCCATCACCACCACCACCAGAGCAGGCCGCTAGCCCCCATCCCCTCCCCTCCCCTCCCCTCCCAGCCCCCCCTGCCTTCAGCTGCTCCTGCAGCAGCACCAGCAGCAGCTCCAGCACACGCCACTTCATTACCCCTCTGACAGCCCACGCAGGGCGGGGTGCTGGCCTGCATCAATCCTGCTCCTCCCGCCGGAAGATTTACACTCGGGAGTGCAAAAAAAAAACAAACGAGCCAGACGAAATGATGAAATTAGAGGAGGAAAGAAAAAAAGAAACTTATGTCTTTTTCCACCCCCTTTTTATTAATGGGTTTATTGAACGTGTTCTATTTGGCACATTCTGTATTTCGCAGGCTTTGTCAAACGTCTTGTATTTTCTTCACTCTTTAAATGCTCCTGCTCCTCCTTTTTCACAAAACGTCAAGAGTCCAGAACGTAGTCATATGAAATAATAATTCTGTTCTGTTTCTGCAAAATCAGATTTTTAACCGTCATTAATTCATCTGAGCCCAGGAATGGTCTCACCCCCACAATACTGGGCTACTCATGTTCAATTCTGAAGAGGGGAGAACATTTTTTTGGAAAAAAAAAGCTTGTGGGTCAAAGTTTCTGTTTTGACTATAAACTACAAAGTGGAGGCGCTTGCCGCCAGGGTGTAAACACCGCTGCCCTCGCTTACGGTCATCTCTGCAAATCAGCCAATCAGAACGATGAATCTGTAATTAAGCATTAACGGGCACCGCCTCGCCTGGCAGACATTAGGAGACGTGTGCGGGGTCCTGGGGCGGGGGCGGGGGTGGGGGGGGGGTACCACCTGAAAGAGAGATGCTCTCCGCAGTGAGGAGAGGCAGAGAAGAGAAATCCCGACTGAAAGAACAGAGGGCCGGAGGACCTGGCACTCCGCCATGGCGTCTGCTATCCCAGCACTCCCTCCTTCCCTGCCCGCCGTGACTCATCACTCCCTCGGGAACCCCCCCCCCCCCCCCCCCCCCCCCCCCACCCCGCGGCCCTCATCAGCAGCGCGGCCGAAAGGTCACAGCCCCTGAGGAGCCCCGCCAGGACGCTCCGATGGAGACGTGTGCACCGAGCGCGCTCCTGAAGCAGGACAGGAAATGAGCGCGTACGTTTCGCTACGCCTAGATTTCCCGCACGGTCCTCCGTGCCCACCCTGCTCCGCCCCCCCTCCCCCCCCCCCGCCTCAGATCGGGGACGGGGAGTGCCGTGGGGTTGCCGAGGCAACGCTGCCACGTCAGCCTCCCTGTCAGTCTCATCTCGTCTCTCGTGCGGTACAGCACGCACCAATGATGTCACTGGTAGCCGTGGCACCCACAAAGACGCTGAAGTGGCATCTTTCACCTCCCGATCTGGGGGGGGGAATCCAAAGCGGAGGTCCTGGTCCCGGCTGACAGCTCAGGCTCTCTCACGGGCCAGTCCCACTGTTCTGCCCACACGCACCAGCACCCCCCCGCCCAATCACAACACGCACGGGCGCACTGGTGAGCACTGCTGTTATCCCCCCAATATCCATATTAACCCCCCCACCCCCTGCCCGACATCCACTTTAAACCCCCCTCATATCCACAGTAACCCCCTTCCCCCCACATCCACATTCACTTTCCCCAATATCCACATTAACCCCCCCCCCCCCCCCACGTCCACATAAACCCCCCCCATCCACCTTATGTTGCGCTACTTAGCACTGACCCAGCCAATGGGACAGGTGGCGTTACACACACTGTACAAACTATGTGACTGCACAGCGTTACATACACAGTATCCTGTAACAGCATCATTTCTGTAAGGTGGGATAGCAGATGCAGTTTTAGCAGCGGTCGTGATTATTGTTTGAAAGGTGGGGGGGGGGGGTCAGAGGGGCGCTGAGTTCCCCCCCCGCCTCCACCCTCCTGCTCTCCCAGATGGCTGCGCAGGCCCGTGGGAAACGGCCTTAATGTCATTAGAGCGGATCAGAGCGCTAACCCAGCCCCGCCCTCAGCGAGCCGGAGGAGGAGGCTCCGCCCACAACTGCAACTCAACCGTCCCCACAAGCAAGGTCCACTTAGCACCACAGCACCTGTTCCACACACACACAAACAAACATGAACACTATACACACGCACACACACACATACACACACTGTATGCATACACACACACACGCACTGTACACACACAGGCACACGCACACACAAGCACACAATACATACACAAACAAGCACACTGTATACACACACACACTCACTGTACACAAATGTATAGACACACATACAAGCTTGCAAGCATGCACACACACACACACACACACAAACTCACTGTACACTAAGGCACTGTACTCACTAAGGCATAGACACACACACAAGCATGAAGGCACACACACACACATAGACAGAGATGCAAACAAACACACACACACTCACTGTACACTAAGGCATAGACACACACAGAAGCTTGAAGGCACACACACACACACACACAGTCATAGACACACACACAAGCTTGAAGGCACACACACACATAGTCATAGACACACACACACATACAGACACACACACTGTACACTAAGGCATAGACACACACACAAGCTTGAAGGCACACACACACACACACACACACACACATACACACAAACACTGTACACTAAGGCATACAGACACACACACACACACATGCCGGCATCTGGAGGAGAAACAGTAAACACAACCAAGTCTGCAACACTGGGCACTTTTGTTCTGCAGTAAACATTTGCCAGGAGCTTAATCGGCAGTAATCTCCAGGATTACTCCTGGTTTTTTTAATCACTGTGTCCCTTAGAAATGAGCTTTATTATGTGGCAACACAGTTCAAAGTAATCTGTCATAAACCAGGTCTTTACATACCGTTTACAGTGGGGAGCTTGCTCCCTGTCTACCACAAACTCTTTCTGTAAAAACACGCTGATCTGCTAACATACACACTGTACGTGCAGCGGAACATGGCCGTGTGTTCTGTCTGTCTGTGCCAGCCCTGGGTTACACCTGTTTGATTTTTTTATGCTTCAGATGCCGGTAAAACATTTAAATTATTCCCGAGAACTTTCAACGAAACGTATTACCAACCAAAATGGAAACAGGTGTTATCTTCTGAATTGGTCAGTAACCTGCAGCAGTTTCAAATGCTCATCTCGCCCATGCACCCTTATGAGGGACCCAGGTAAGCCAAGGGACGGCCATCACGCCTCCAAAGAGACAGATGGTTCCACTCCCACTTCCAAAACTCGGTTTACAGATGTAGTGTGTGTTTGTGTACACACTCCATCTGTGTGTGTGTGTGTGTGTGTGTGTGTGTGTGTGTGTGTATGTATGTACATATATGTGTGCATGCGTACTTATATATTTGCTTGTGTGTGTGTGTGTGGGGGGGAGCGTCTGTGTGTATGAATCTTTGTCTCTGTATGTGTGTGGAATATCATGTAGAGCTGGGCAATGCGCTAATGTGCTAATGTTACTGTCCTGTATTATATGGCGCTGGATGATATGCTAACGTGCTAATGATACTCACCTGTATCATGTGCAGCTGGACGATGCGCTAACGTGCTAATATCACGTGCCTGAATCATGTAGAGCTGGGCGATATGCTAACGTGCTAATGTTACTCATCTGTATCATGTACAGCTTGGCGATGCGCTAACGTGCTAATGCTTCTCACCTGTATCATGTAGAGCTGGGCGATGCGGTACTCCTCCACGCTCATGGGCATGGGGATGCGGTACTCCTTGATCAGCATGTTGAGCTGAGGGGGTGGGGGGTGGGGGGTGAGGGGGGCTGGGGGGGGCGCAGTCGGCCGGCTTCAGAAGAAATCCAGCGGGAGGGTTCGAGCCCAGGCGCCTCAAGCCGCTGTTGGTGATCTCATCGGCCAAACCTGCCAGGGGAGACAAACAGGATCCGATCAGCGTCCGAAACGCGGCTACCCTTCCCTGTCACCGCAGACAGCGTCAGCCGCCACCGCCTTACGACAACGCTACAACAACGCTACAACAACGCTACGGGAATGCTGAGCTGTGAGATCCTGCACTGCATCCTGTAGCCGCTCACTCCCGCGCTAACCTCCAGTCTGCCCGCCGGACCCGTCCTGCAAATATAACGCCCCCGCTCGGCTGCTACATCCAGGTCCCACAGCACAATGGATGAAACAGACACACCGTAACAACACCCAACAGCTTTGGAAACTACCAAAAAACCACACCTCAAACCACAATCGCAGTACAAATGCCACCTTCTCTAGAAGCACGACCACAGTACCTCTCGCAGAAGAACAGCCTCTCTCCCCCCACCTGTCAAGTCCAGTGAAATTAACCCCTCCTTCTCCGCAGAGTTTTACAGACTGTTCTCAAAGACTGAAGCGCAGGATCTGTCTCTTCAGGAATTTGAGTGAGAAGGGTCACCGTGTTGATGCCCTCACTGCTGGTCTCCTAATCCCAGACGGCGGAACATTCCGGAGGACAGACCCATGATGCTCTGCGCGGTCGGCGGTTTGGCTCAGCGCGCGGTACGCGGTCGGGCTTCAGGGTTCTGTACACGCACCGGGGAGGGGAGACTCGCACCCGCCACCGCCGATGGCCGCCACTCACAATACCGGCGCGCCTGCCGCACCGCGTCCCAGGTCATAAACAGCATCACATGACTGGGGGGAGGGGGGGGACGTGTGTGGGGGGGGGGGGTATGCTTAGCGTAAGACGGATTATCCTGTAGGACATTACACAACTGTTTCTTAAGCGGAGAGGAGAGTTGGGTCCCGTGTGTGTGTTTGTGTCTGTGTGTGTGTGTGTGTGTGCATGTGCATGTGTGTACGCATGCACGTGGCAGGCTGGTGGAGCTGTATGGTGTGTGTGTGTGGTGGTAGGTCTGACCACTCCTCATGGCAAATTTGGAATGGGGGGGTGGGGGTGCTGGATTGTTGCTCAGCGGACGTCCTGACCAGAGGGTTGTGTAATCGCCTCCATTTCCACCATAAGCAGCTCATATTACTGCAGCATGCAGCATACAGTAATCACCAGCTCCCATCTCCCTCAGCAAACAGAGGCACTGTTCTGCAGTGACGTATGAATGTTTCTCCAGCTAGCCGTTTAGTACCATGTTAGCCAGATAATAGGATTTCACATTAATAGCCATTTGTTATTGTACTATGCACTCTATCTCTAAACAGACACACTTTTAAATCAAATTAAAACAAAGACATCGTTGAGCACATAAATATGCATCAGTATGCCCAATCAAAGACATAGAAAGAACATAGAAAGCTTATGCTTGAGATAGCAGTGGCCTTTGCTGGAAAACGCAGAGCTTTTCCTTTTCTTCAAGCATCATCACATCTCACTTTCCACTGATTGGATCAATACGCTGCCGGACAATTAACAAGCTTCAAAGTACAAGTGGATTTCATATTTTACTTTGTTTTCCAGAAAGTTCAATTGGCAGACACATGCACTACACAACTGCAGCAACAATACCCTCACTCACATTTGAACCAGACATTAATGCATGTGGTGTGTGTGCGTGTGTTCCTGTTGTGTGTGTGTGTGCATGCGCGTGTGTGTGTGCGTGTGGTGTGTGTGCATGTGTTCATGTGGTGTGTGTGTGTGTGTGTGTGTGTGCGTGTGGTGTGTTTGTGGTGTGTGTGTGTGTGTGTGTGTGTGTGTGCGCGCGTGTGCGTGTTTGTGTAGTGTGTTTGTGTGTGTGTGTGTGTGTGGTGTGTTTGTGGTGTGTGTGTGTGTTTGTGTGCGTGTGGTGTGTTTGTGGTGTGTGTGTGTGTGTGCGCGTGTGTGTTTGTGTAGTGTGTTTGTGGTGTGTGTGTGTGTGTGTGTGTTTGTGTAGTGTGTGTTTGTGTGTGTGTGTGTGTGTGTGTGTTTGTGTGTGTGTGTGTGTGTGTGTGTACACATGCATTAGTGTCTTCCTCTATAAAAGAGATGTAGGCCTGGGTAAATGAGTGTCACCCAGACACATGATCCCAAAACAGACTCTTTTCAGTTGGGGTCAGAGGTGGCTAAGGGCGTTTGTCAAGAGGTCAAAACAGGACACGGGGTCACTGTAGCCCTCCTCCGAAAACGAGCCGCGATAGAGCAGAGGACTTCTCCGATGTCCCATCCAGTAATGCTACACGCGCGGTCTAGATTACACTTCCTCTTCCTGCCAGCCCAGCCATCGCACCAAAAGCCCTCTCCTTCCAGTCAACGGCATCAACGGTCCTGAGTGCCCGTGTGTGAGGAAAGGACCGTTACTACCGTGTAACGTGACCAAGTTTTGGGTTTAGGGCGGCGAGAGCCAATGAAAATGCACGTTATTAACGCGTGTAACAGGAGAACAGTCATGGCGGCTCTCCTCCGCCCTGCTTTCAGCGCGAGACGCAAGCTGAGCTGAGCTCCCAGGGGAGGCGGCTGATAGCATTACGCATGCAGGGCGTAGGCAGCAGGCCCTCATTAAGCCCCCCCCCCCGCCCCTTCAGAACATGATTTTAAAAAATACTGCTTCTGACTTTTCCATAACCTCAGCTCTGGCTTCTCTTCCAGTCTGCGGTCCTGATAGCAGAACCGAATGCAACAGCATGAAACCTGATGCGGAATTCCATCATGGCCGCCGGCCCAGTCCATGGCTCAGGAGAGGGGAAATGCTCTACAAATCTAACCTGAAACAAAATGGTGGAGGTGTGGGCTGCTGTGCAGGTGGTATAAAACATTTCAAAAAGGAGAGCAACCAGCATTGCGTATGAAACAGATACTGTACATGCAAATACAAAATTTCATAAACATATATTTTAAATGCAGTCCATCCTCATCTGGAGATAAGTCTGTGGTCAGGTTTGCGGTTTTGGGGTGTGCCCCCCCGGGGGGTTATGCGACACGTCCCATCCCAGCTCTGGTCCTCTCAGTACCCACCTGGGTACCTGCATCTTCACTGAGGACCAGCACAACAGCAAGCCAGGTCTCCCAGCATGCCAACATGCCAACCAATCAGATTCCTTTCTGTTCTGAGGGAGGAGCCAAAGGTACTGGACACCACAGATTCTACAGGCTCACCAGATACCCAGCTCCTGAGTTCCATCCAGCCTTTCTGCTTCTTAAATGCAGGAGTGAAGGTTCTGCCACTGCACTTGGGCATGCCCCTTGATGGATTTTCAAAAGATACATCAAAGAAAGATACATCAAAATAGTTTTTTCTTCTCCAAGGAGGTGGGGGGGGGGGGGGGTGAGACAGAACGGTCTTCTCTTCACACTAGTCTTTTCGGAAGGATCCACGTGATCGTTTTACAACTTATGAACTTCTTATTCTCAATGATACGCCACTCTCTCCGTCCTCTCTCTTCTTCAATAAAGATCTTTCTTTGGCTTGCAGGAGTTTTCTATGGAAGGGCAAACCCCTCAGAATCAGTACAGCAGCACAACAACGTCCTAAAAACAATGGTGGTCTTGCCGTACGTAATTATCAGTTCTACTATGGGGCATTCCAAGTAATATCACTTAAGATTTGGCTTATTCAAAACTCTGATGTACCTAGGAGAATTTCAGAAAATGCTCTAGCATGCCCAACAATCTTGCAAACCAAACAAGAATTCAAGATTTAATTTTCACTAATATACTAAAGAAAAAACTACTCTGTCCTAGGTGGGGTCTATTATCCTAAACAGTGTAGATGTATGCCGTCATACCAACAAATATTTGTCAATTGCATGCAATCTTCATCATCTGTCCCCTCTCTGGAATCTAACAATTTCTTATTAACTGGGAACAAGCCTTTTGTTTTTCCATCATGGTCCAATCAGGGCGTAAATACCCTCAGGGATATCTATGACCTTAATGGCTAAGCTCTGAAGGACACCCACTCTCTTCCTGGCTCCTCTTGGTTCCTATATCTTCAGTGACGTACAGCATTAAAAACAAAACAGAGTTCCTTGTGCCTCTCAACTTCACTCTCATCCACTGGCTCATATGCTCATCCAAACCAGATGAAATAGGCAAGTGCCCAAAGCTTACTGTATAACACACTGTCCCCTCACAATAGCAAGCCTCTTACTATAATGAATAAATGAAAGTGTGACTTTCAGAGGTAAGTGTCTGAATGGGATTGGAGTGTAATAAACTGTAATAAACATTTTCATCTTTCAATAATCTTGCACACCAAGGCATTAATTTCAAATATGCTCATAGAACATATTCCAGACCGCAGTGATATGTGTGATAAGTGTAGTGCTTCAGCTGTAGGAAATATCTTCACTTCTGTGATACAGCTAAACATCGACGGACGTTTGAGGCTGAACTGTTGAAGATATTTCTCTCTAAATCTAAATCTTCACCTTTCTGTCTAACTCTGTTATAGTTCGCTTTTAATCCCAATGCAGCTTTAACTCATCAGGAAAGAAGAACATTATTGGCAGCCTCAAAGGCCGCTGAGAAAACAATAATTCAAAGCTGGTTTTAGACAAATCATCCACTACGTAACACCTGGACTACAGTTAATATTGACACATTGCAATTTAAGCGGCCCACTGCTAAAGTTAACAATGCTCACAGCAGCACCATAGACTGTCTAGTGCCATTAACTACTTAATAATTTGCTGTAGTTTATTCTGTTTATTTATTTTCCAGTTTTGCATTTTGTCCTATGTTTTTCTTTCTTTCTTTTCTTTCACTGTTTTTCTTCTGATTATTTCTGTCCGGTAATATAACTTCTTTAAATTGTTTTGTTGTGCCTTAAAGTTTGTCTCTAATATGAATTTATTTCAATAAATCCTGTTCAAAAAATGCTGTTCAAAAATGCTGTTCAAAAAAAAAAAAAAAAAATTGAAGCCTGACTGCGTAGAATGTATTATACAGCTGCCTACAGGAACATAAGCCTGTCACAGAATGTGGGAAACAAGGAGCAGCTCTCTTTTACAAAGTGAACCAGGTGCGTTGACATTAATTCACCTGGGGGTGGGGGGGGATTCGCCGCCCTTCCTCATTGGTAAAAAAAAAAAAAAAAAAAGACAATGTTATTACAAGGCATCTGTAGCTTTAGCCAGAGAGGATTCAGCCATGGCATAAGCCATGCACTTTGTTTGGATTACACCAGCCAGCAGGAGGGATATGTTTTGTGTAAACACTGGCCTGTATGAGAAAAAAACGAGGCCCATGTGATAAAAGGGCCTGGGCCACTGTGAGGAAGGGGTGGGGCCCATATGAGAAAGGGCCTGGGCCACTGTGAGGAAGGGGTGGGGCCCATATGAGAAAGGGCCTGGGCCACTGTGAGGAAGGGGTGGGGCCCATATGAGAAAGGGATTGGGCCACTGTGAGGAAGGGGTGGGGCCCATATGAGAAAGGGCCTGGGCCACTGTGAGGAAGGGGTGGGGCCCATATGAGAAAGGGCCTGGGCCACTGTGAGGAAGGGGTGGGGCCCATATGAGAAAGGGATTGGGCCACTGTGAGGAAGGGGTGGGGCCCATATGAGAAAGGGCCTGGGCCACTGTGAGGAAGGGGTGGGGCCCATATGAGAAAGGGCCTGGGCCACTGTGAGGAAGGGGTGGGGCCCATATGAGAAAGGGCCTGGGCCACTGTGAGGAAGGGGTGGGGCCCATATGAGAAAGGGCCTGGGCACTGTGAGGAAGGGGTGGGGCCCATATGAGAAAGGGCCTGGGCCACTGTGAGGAAGGGGTGGGGCCCATATGAGAAATGGGCAGGGCCACTGTGAGAAAGGGGTGGGGCCCATATGAGAAAGGGATTGGTCCTTTGTCAGTTTCAACGTGGAAGCAAATTAAGACATAAAAGCGCGCTTTTCAGAAATGTGCTCAAGCCGGTTTTGTGCACCGCAGTCAGAGAATGTCAGGTGTGTCATCACGCTACACACGCAATGGAGTGCTAAGAATGAAAGCGCAAGCATACTTTGCGTGGGATCAGAGGGACGGACCATCCACATCCTTGCCTCTCACTTCATTTTTTAAGGTGAGGTATGAGTGACCCATTGAGGTCACCTTATTAGTGTGGTTGCCTTTGGCAATCACACTACTATTATCTGACATATTATTCTTCTTTATTCCACCCATTTTTTGGACCGCTACTCTTCCCAGAGTTTTCGCGCCACATACCCATGCAATATGTCAAATCGAGCGGCTTCATTGGGAATGGTGTGCTATTACTTCGTGGAAAGTTTTGGTGCACAGTTTCTGAAAAATTCAACTTTTTGTGGGCAATTTTGCCCCATAGAGAATAAATGGTTGAATGTTGACCCTCGTGACATCACAATGCCCTCTAGCAGCTGAAGACAGAGCATTGCGACATCATGAGGGTGAACATTCCGCCATTCATTAAAATTCATAGCTGTTGAACTGCCTTTTATAGAGCGTTGTGGGATGCCTCATCAGACATGGTAGAGAGTCCCTTGTTCATTGGTGAAGAACCCTAACTCTCACCCTAGCTGTAACCCTAACCCTAACCCTAAGCATAGCTTGAACCCTAACCCTAACCCTTGCAGTAACCATAACCCTAACCCTAGCTGTAACCCTAACCCTAACCCTAGCTGTAACCCTAACCCTAACTCTAGCTGTAACCCTAACCCTAACCCTAGCTGTAACCCTAACCCTAACCATAGCTGTAACAATAACCCTAACTGTAACTCTAACCCTAGCTGTAACCCTAACACTAACCGTAACCCGAACCCTAGCTGTAACCCTAACCATAGCTGTAACAATAACCTAAGCTATAAACCTAACACTAACCCTAACTGTAACCCAAACCCTAACCCTAGCTGTAACCCTAACCCTAACTGTAACTCTAACCCTAGCTGTAACCCTAACACTAACCCGAACCCTAGCTGTAACCCTAACCCTAACCCTAGCTGTAACCCGAACCCTATCCCTAGCAGTAACCCTAACCCTAACCATAGCTGTAACCATAACCCTAGCTTTAACCTAAACCCTAGCTGTAACCCTAAGCCTAACCCTAGCTGTAGCAAACACCTAGAATACATAGCAACCTCATAGAACACCATAGCAACCACCTATTAACACCCTAGCAACCCAACTCTCTAGCAACCGCCTAAAACTCCATAGCAACCATCTAGCAACACCCTAACAACCACCTAGAATACCCTAGCAACCACCTAACAACACCCTAGCAACCACCTCGAACACCTTAGCAACTGCCTAGAACTCCATAGCAACCACCTGGCAACACCCTAGCAACCACCTAGAACACCCTAGAAACTGCATACCGTGAGTAAAACACAGAGATATCAAGTTTTGATGAAGTGTTAATTTAGGTCTGTATATATGTGTCGCAAATCAACTCGTTGACGTGATGTTATAGCACATACACAATACTCTGTCTCTGCTTATACTACACACACTGTTCACTCTGTTCAGCACAAAGTCGACTTTGCATTGGTGGCAACCACACTTCACAATTTCTGCAAGAATGGTCTAGTTTTACATTTAATTTCAATCAAAAAGGTCATAGACTACACACAACACCTACCTGGACACTAAAAATTCAGCACACCAGGCCTCTGCACTAACTGTTCTCCCTCTCCCAATAGCTTCAGTTTCCTGTTAAAGATTCTTCTTCTGTGGTACACAGTGCACCAATATATAACGCAAAATATAAACTAAATATATAAAAAATATATAAATTACATACAATATATAATACCAATACATAAAATATATATAATATAGAACACAAAATAACATATAACATATATGCAACAAAATGTATGTAAGCTATAATATACAAAATATATAATACAAAATGGATACAATATATAACATAACAGATGTATAAAATATATGCTATATAACACCAGGAAGCAGAAAGCCACAGCGCATGAACAGGAGGAAGTGCCGATATGTGTCACTGTTTACACAGCTGTGCTGCTGGCTGCACATCGAGGTTAAGGACCCTGCGAAAGCCAAAAAGGACAACGTCCCAAATCCCTGTCCCGCCCCTCCCCTGCTCCGTATTGCCCGCCACATGCAGGGATCCCTGGGGTCGAACCGGCCCGGGGAACGTGATCGGAAACAGGACTCAGAAGGACTGGGAAAGGGGGAACCCTGCAGGAACGCTGCAGAAAAAAGACTGAGCTCTGCTCATAGCATCATACTAATGGCTAACTGTGGCTACCTCCCTCTCTCTTTCTCGCTCTCTCACACACACACACACACACAGACAGCGTAGTCCCTTCTGATCTATCAAGTGAAATGGACCACGTGTCACCGTTCGGTCAATGCCACAATACCGCCACCCCAGCCCAACTCGTAGCAACATCAGCTGCATTTCATCACATTGCAATTTTCAAACCTGCCTCAGGCTCACCAGCACAAACAAACCAGATCGCCACCGCATCTCCCAGCACTGTCAATCAATCAAACAAGGTGTTGACAGGCTGGAAAACAGGGGGGCGGATGTTCCTTCAGTGAGTGGACCTCAGCAAAGCTCCATTAGCCCACGGACCCCCCCCCCCCCAATCTCAACCCACAACACCCAGTAAATGTCAAGGAGGCTGGCGCCCGGTAACCGCACCCCTGCCTGTGATTCCCTGCTGTGGTTGTGCACTGCTGTATGGTCATGGGGGGGCGAGGTTAAGGTGCACACACGAGGAACAGAAAAGGGGAGAGAGGGAGGGAGAGTGGGAGAGAGGAGAGAGAGGGAGAGAGGCAGAGAGAGTGAGAACGAGAGAGGGAGGGAGAGAGAGTGGAAGAGGGAGAGAGGGAGGGAGGGAAAGAGAGAGCGGGAGAGAGGCTGAGAGAAGGAGAGAGGGACATAAGAAATAATTGTTCCTCTTTTTTCAGCCACATTTTTTTCTGCTTTCTTTCTTTCTTCTTCTTCGCTTTGTCTCCACCTCCCCTGGAGCTGTGCAGTGCAGTTGCCATGGAGATGCAAGAGGCTGCGCTGTGATTGGGCCATTGGCAGCGTGACGCGCTTAGAACAGGGGCCGGCCCACTACGTAATCAGAGAGAATGCTCCCTTATTCTCCTCCTCCTCTCCCTCTCTCAGTTCTCTATTCTTCTCTCTCTTCTCTCTCTCTTTCTCTCATTTATTCTGTGATTTCTCCCCAAAGTCGTCCATCACATGTGCTTGAAAAGGAATTAAGACACCACAATTGCAGACCGCTAACCTAGAAAGTGCTAACCACACAAAGCGCTAACCACAGTCCTCAGCTCACACCTCAGCAAGAGGGCGTACGCGTAGACGAGCAGGACTGACGAGTGGCGCACTGCAGCAGTGCACGCACAGGCATTTCACCTCACACCAGCGCCCCCCACTGGCCAATCAGACAAGTCTGCTTGTTGAGCAACAGATGAAGAGTCTTCCTCTGACTCGTGTCTGTGGGAGCCGGACTTGTGAACTGCAGCGGGATAAGAGGCTGTTAGACACCACTGGGCTGCAGCAGTACGCAGTTTGGTGCCCCGCCAGGTCTCAACGTTCTCAGGGAGGAATGTTCCCCCCTCGATTCTAAAACTGGGCAAAAGGGTTGCCTTTTCTTTTAACCCCAGAGGCGGCAAATGAAATCAATTCAAAGCAAATTTATTTGTACACTGCATTTTACAAAAATTTGTCACAATACAATTTACAGTGGCCCCTGAATTGATGTTTCTTAGCTGTTGGTTAGCTTAACCTGTAACAATGTTAAACTGCATTTTCCCCAATAATGTAACATCATTCATTCTTACAAGAGAATACAAGAGAAGACACATGTAAGTGGGATATGAATAAGAGCATGAAGAAGTGGTAGAAAAACAGGAAATGAATAATCATTTAGGGTCAGGGGTAGGGTTAGCATTTTTGGTGTGTGAACTGAGTTTCAGATCCCAGGTGTTTTGTGTGGCTCTAAACAGCTCCACTTACTGTGACAAACGAAAGCAGCAGCCATTTCTCTCTGTGTGGAGGTCTGTTTGATCTGCAACACACTCACTGCATTCTGACACTGCATTCTGGAACTGCACTCTCACTGCATTCTGGAACTGTATTCTGACACTGCACTCTCACTGCATTCTGACACTGCATTCTGACACTGGACTCTCTCTAACCCAGCAGACACCAAACCAGACCTGCTACCCACAGGCAAGGAGAAGAGAACACACAAGGGCTTGACAACAGGATATTCGGTAAGAGGACATTTGGTAAGAGGGCATTTGGTAAGAGGGCATTCAATCCCATTCAGGCTCTCCTACTGAACGCTGCTTCATAACCCTCCCAAAGAGGTATGAGGGCTTGGGGGAGGGGGGGTTAAAATCCTGAAGAAGCTGAATGCCCCACAGAGACACTGTAGAAGACGGAGAGGGAGAGGGGGGGACTGTATTCAGACTCAGCCAGGACACCTCTCCCTCTCCTACTCTTTCTGTGCCTCTTTCTCTTTCTCTCTCTCTTTCGCACCCCTCTCTCTCTCACTCTCTCTCTCTCCCCCTCTCTCCCCCTCTCTCTCTCTATCCCTCTCTCTCTCTCGCTGGGCCCAGACCGTGTCGATGCGTAGCGTCAAACTGAAAGAGCTGTCAGCGGGTTGTTGGCGGCCAGCCGCCAGGTCCTTATCGGGTCATCAGCAGGGTCCCGTGACAGCGTCGTCGCAGAGCGCTAAACAGACCTGGCAACCGGATTGATTTTCAGCACCTCTGGCTGTTTGCGATACCCCCTCCCCCACCTATAGATAGCAGTTAAACACCCAAACTGCCCCCCCTCCCTACGCCAAGGAACAAGGTCAAAGGTCACAGGCGCCTCCTTTTCCATTACCACCACTGCCTATATGGCTCCGTGGGGCACAGAGTCCCATCTGTGCGCTTTTAAAACCGGTCCTACCTCCCCTCTGTCCCTCAGCTGTATGGTTCCTGGGGCACTGATCCAGACTCAGATCCAGGATGGTTTTACATCACCCCCACTCTGCTTCTCCCCACACCCACCCCTCCTTTCCCATAAT